>CM028931.1:10595086-10597586 GCA_016801845.1 Polydactylus sextarius
AAATTTTTTTTTTTTTTTTTTGGGGGGGGAAAAATTCCCTTAAAATTTTTTTTCCCTGGTTTTTCCCCCCTTTAAAAAAATTAAATTTTGTTTAAAAAAAGGGGGAAAAAAAAAGGGAAAAAAACCCCCTTTTTTTTTTTAACTTTAAAGGTTTCTAAAAAATTTTTGGGGGAAATTTTCCCCCGGGGCCCAAAAGGGAAAAAAGGAAAAACCTTTTTTTAAAAAAAAGGGTTTTTTCCCCCCAAAAGGTTAACCCGGGGGGAAAAAAAGGGGAAAAAAAATTTTAAAAACCCCCCCCCAAAAATTAAAATTTAAAAATTTTAAAAAAAATTTTTTTTTTTTTTTTAAAAAAAAGGGGGGGGCCCCCCCAAAAATTTTTTTTTTTTTTAAAAAAAATTTTTTTTTTTGGGGAAAAAGGGGAAAAAAAAAAAAAATTTTTTTTTTTTTTTTTTGGGCCTTTTTTAAAAAGGGGGGGGTTTTTTTTTTTTCAATTTTAAAAAAAAAAAGCCCGGATTTTGGGGTTTTTAAAAAAAATTTTTTTAAAAAAAAATTAAAAAAGGGGTTTTTTTGGGGTTTTTTTTTCCCCTTTTTTTTCCCTTTTTTTTTCCCCCCCCCCCTTTTTTTTTTTTTTTTGGAAAATTTTTTTCCAAAAAAAATTTTTTTTTTTTTGGGGGGGGTTTTTTTTTGGGGCCCCTTTTGGGGGTTTTTTTTTTTTTTCCCCCGGAAAAAGGGGGGTCCTTTTTTTTTTTGGGAAAGGGGCCCTGGCCCCTTTTTTTTAAAAAAAAAAAAGACCCCCGGGGAAAAAAATTTTTTTAAAAAAAAAGGAAAAAAAAAAAAGGGGAAGGGAAAAAAATTTTTTTTTTTTTTTTTTTTTTTTTCAAATTTTTTTTTTTTTTTGGGGAAAAAAAAATTTTAAAAAAAAAAATTTTTAAAAAAGGGGGTTTTTTTTTTTTAAAAAAAAAAATTTTTGGGGGGAAAAAAATTTTTTAAAGGGGGAAAAAAAAAAATTTTTTTTTTTTTTTTAAAAATTTTTTTGAATTTTTTTTTAAAAGGGTTTTTAAAAAAAAATTTTTTTTTAAAAAATTTTTTTTAAAAATTTTTTTTTTTTTAAAAAAAAAATTTTTTTTTTTAAAAAAAAAAATTTTTTTTTTGGGGAATTTTAAAAAAAAAAAAGGGGTTTTTAAAAAAAAAAAAAAAAAAAAAAAAAAAAAAAAAAAATTTTTTTTTTTTTTAAAAAAATTTTTTTTTTTTTTTTTTTAAAAAAAAAAACCCCCCCAAAAAAAAATTTTTTTAAAAAGGGGGGCCCCCCCCCAAAAAAAATTTTTTTTTTTAAAAAAATTTTTTTAAAAATTTAAAAAAAATTTTCCAAAAAAGGGGGGGAAAAAAATTTTTTTTTGGGGGGTTTTTTTTTTTTTTTAAAAAAATTTTTTTTTTTTAAAAAAATTTTTGGGTTTGTCCCCCGGGGGGGGGTTAATTTCCTTTTAAAAAACCTTTTTTTTTTTTAAAAATTTCCCCCCAAAAAAAAAACTAAAAGGGTTTTTTTAAAAAAAAAAATTTAAAAATTTTTTTCCCCCTTTAAACCCCAAAAAAAACCCCCCGGTTTTTTTTTTTTAAAAAAAAAAGGGTTTTTTAACCCGGAAAATTTTTTCCCCTTTTTTTTTTTTTTTTTAAAAAAATTTTTTGGGGCCAAAAAAAAAAAAAAACCCCCCTTTTTTGGGGGGGAAAAAAAAACCCCCCTTTTAAATTTAAACCCCTTTTTTTTGGGGGGTTTTTTAAAAAAAAAGAAACCCCCTTTTTTAAAAAAATTTTTTTCCCCCCAAAATTTTTTTTTTTAAAAAAAAAGGGGGGAAAAAAAAAATTTTTTGGGGGGGTTTTTTTTTTTTTTGGAATTTGGGAAAATTTTTTTTTCCCCAAAAAAAAAAATTTTTTTTTTTTTTGGGGGGGTTTTTTTTTTTTTTTAAAAAAAAAAAAAAAAGGGTTAAAAATTTTTAAAAAAAAAATTTTTTTTTTTTTTTTTTTAAATTAGGGTTTTGGGGGAAAGGGGGGTTTTTAAATTTGGGCCCTTTTTCAAAATTTTTTTTAAAAACCCCGGGGGAAAAAAACCCCCCCTAAATGTTTTGTTTTTTGGGGGGTTTTTTTTAAAAAAAAAATTCCAAAAAGGGGGGAAAACCCCCGGGGGGGGGGGGGGTTTTTTTTTAAAAAAAAAAAAAGGGGGCCCTTTTGGGGGGGGGGCCCAAAAATTTAAAACCCCCCCCCCCCCCGGTTTTTTGGGGGGGAAAGGGCCCCCTTTTAAAACCTTCAAAAATTTTTTTTTTTGGGAAAAGGGGGGGTTTAAAAAATTTTTTTTTTTTAAAAAAATTTTTTTTGGGGCCCCCTTTTTTTTTTTTGGGAAAAAATCCTTTGGGAAAAAAATTTTTTCCGGGGGTTTTTCCCCCCCAAAAACTAAACCCCAAAAAAATTTTTTTAAAAATTTTTAAAATTTTTAAAAAATTTTTTTTAA
>CM028931.1:11200086-11630086 GCA_016801845.1 Polydactylus sextarius
TCGATTATTCAGAGTGTAAATCCTTGTGAATAAGAATAAGGGCAGTTGCTAACAGCCCACAGCGAGGACGAGATAGAGTGAGTGTGTGTGTGTTTTTCATCTCGATGTGTTTTGAAGTGAAGAGGACGGAGTTGTTGCACTTTCACTAATGGGGCCAGAGCTAACAACACAGACGGTTCTAAGGTTTCGCTGCTTAAGGTAACAAGGCCACCGGGGGCCGAGCCTCGGCAGGAGTAATGAAGTCATGGAGGAACGCTGGCGTCGGACCAGGACCTGGTAAACTGTGGGGTGTGTTTGTGTTTGAGGAGGGACGGATTAACCTCTGAGCTGCACCAGTGTGGAATAACAGCAGGTGTGTGCGTGGTGCTGCAGCGGGAGCTGGGTCAGGAGGTCACATATGAACAAATGAGATGAGGAGCAGAGGTTTAAAGGGTCTGTTAACAAGTTTTATCAGTGATAATATTTCCCCACAGACATCAAACACACTTCTTTTATGATCTAGTCAATCTAGGTCTATTTACAGATGATATGAGTTGATACTACTGAGTTGAGTGGAGATAAATGTCTATTTTTTTTGTCATCTTGCTTCTCTCAGCCACAACAAGAGGCGTTAGATACCATCACCTGTCCTTGATTGTTTAATTACCCCCAGCCTTGTTCCTCCACACACAGACGAGTGTCGGAGTTGGAAATGATCGACAGGTGAGACGAGGGTCCAGAGGTGGTCTGTCTGTCGTCAGGTGATGTAGTGACTTAATGAACAATCTTCTATTGAATCTGTTGCCTCGTTCAATCTCTGGTCTACGCAAACACTAAAACATCAGTCAACATTAATGGAGGACGTGGAGGAGATGCTGTACTTGTTGCTGGGTTAGCTTACGACGATGGCAACAAGCTGGCACTTTAAAAACGGAGGTTGATTATTTTGTTGACGCTCCCTCTGACCAATCAGCGGCCGTCAGTCTGATCATGTCGACTCAGATCGACTGGTTCCTCGACAGGAACTAGCACCAAGTGGAAACACTAGGAACTAAACTTATAGAAAAGACTTTTATCTGGAGATTTACAAAGTTTTGGTTTGTCTGTAGGAACCGTCTCCTCACTACCACAAGTCACATGTTATTTTGAGTCTGACACTGGTTTAAAACAGACATTTGTCTCCACTCAACTCTATGTCCCTCACACTGTTGTTATGACTCTTTAGGTTGAAATTACAAAACATGAACTTTCTCTAAACTCGTCTGATTGATGTGATTTTTCAACAAACACAAAGTATCAACTCATCATCATCTTTCTCTTAATTTTATCGATCCACCTCTAACTACAGACCATGACCTGTCTGGTTGTATAAACAGCGTGTTGGTCTTTGATCAGTCCTTGATGATCAGTCATTAGAGGCCACTCTGCTCTGTACAGGGCGTTAGCATCAGATGACACTAATTGACCTTCCAGCTCCTGGTTTCATCTGACTCGGTCCCATCGAGGTCTCGGCGTCTCCAGGAGGATCCGAGGTCGGTCTGACACCAGGTTGTAGACTGGATCTAACACCTGAGAAGCGAGCGGCTCCGTGAACCGGCTGGTCACGTGCTCTGGGGGCTCGAGCTGGTAATCACAGCTCGGCCACCTTTTTTTTTTTTTTTTTCCCACCGTCAGCAATTATAGTGGAAGAGGACCGATCTATCATCCCTGGCACCTGCTTGATTCAATTATCCTCAACACCACCGTCTGACTGCCGGCTCCACTCTGCTCTTTTTACACTCTGGCATAAATTACAAGAAGAGAAATTAAAAAATTATAATAAAAATAGGAGCGATTACCTCGTATTCGTTGGAGGGAGCGATCGCAGGACCGGAGGATTGGGCTCATAAATGAATGAGATTTGCCACGAGGACGATTACAACTGGTGATGATTATGGAAATGGGATGTGAATCAGTACAAACTCAAAACCCTCCAGTGATTTAGACACAAAAAACAGATGAAACTGATATTAATTATTTATGGTTGAGCTCTTGTGTAATGTAGTGAAATTCATCACTAATCTTTTTTCCTTTTCTTTTTTTTTTTAGAGGCATATATGATGATAATAGTGACTTAAAATGATGGAAACATTTATTTAAAGTATAATTTAATATTTTAATTTCATGTCCCATCTGTTAAAATGAAGAGTTCACTTTTCCTTCTGTGCAAATTTTCTTATTTTCTATTTTTTATTTTGTTTTTTTTTTTTTGTTAGGATTGTTTGTTTTTGTAATTTTCATTTTGGCCACCAGGGGGTGAACTACGCCACTTTTCTTCAGTTTTATTAAGTTCTGCTATAATCACACGCCACATACCGGTTATGTAACATGACATTTCTGGTGTTATTTTGACCTGAAGAGCGAGGAATCTGTCGTTTGCTGAACGGTTTAACTTTTATATTAAAAAGATTGAGGTTTTATATAAAAATATTGACTGAAAACAGACGTTTTATAATTGGTTTGGTAGAGAAAACTAAAAAGTTTAAGATTATAAGCGATTTTTTCATTCTGGTTTGGATTTTGAGGAGTTTATTTACATAATCTGTTAAAAATGGAGGTTGATTATTTTGTTGACGCTGCTCTGGTCACGTTTTAGTATCGACTCAGCTCAGCTACCAGGAACTAGCGCCAAGTGGAAAGAGTCGAGGTTGTTTTTTTTACTGATACAGAAACTGTTTCTGTCAAAAGTAAATATTCCAACATGTAACAACCAGATTTTATTCTCGTTGTTTTTCTGACTCTAGCACAAGAAGACGACATCTCCCGTTTCTGATCCAGAACAAAGCTCTGATCGTCTGGGTTGAGACTAGTTGAGATTCAAAAGCTTCCTCCGTCATTTCAGTCTCTGCTCCTACTGACACACTGAACAGTGTAAATAACAACCCGGAGTCTCAGACTTTACTTTTCTCAGCCTCGTTTCATAAGGTCAACAGTAAAGAAGCATACGCTCCTTCAAATGAAATAATAATAATCCCCCTCCCTCCCTCACCCTCCAGAAAATACAAGTTGATTTGACAGCGGCGATATACTCTCACAGCGTGTGCTCTTGCTCTTTTCTGCAGTTGCCATGTCAACAAGTTAAGTGAAGGCAGGTCAGGGTGAAAAGAGGGCTGAGGTTTTCCCTTTTCTCTGCCGTTAACCGTCTGGATAACAGACCTTCCTGACAACCGTCGCTCTTCAGTCTGAGGAGGTCGGCCGGACGTCGGGATTAGACAGGAAGATAAGTGACAGCATCAGGAAAGATCGCTGATATCTGAGTATTTGACGGGTTAAAACAGAGGGAGAGTGAGGCGTGATCTGTTGGGCCTTCAGGCTAAATGAATGTCCTGCGGTGCAGTTACGTCAACGCTCACAGGAAATCAGAAGAAACGTTTATGTCGTAGTGAAACTTTAAAAAGTGAAGTTTGAATAGGAAAAATATCTTCTCTCACTGGGAATGAAGTACCAAGAAACTAGAGACAAAAAGTCAAAGTAACAGTGATGTTGAACAGTTGATGTGTCTGAGAGGATGGATGGATGAATAGATGGATGGATGAATAGATGGATGGATGGATGTTTAGATGGATGATGGATGGATGATGGATGGATGTTTAGATGGATGGATGTTGGATGGATGGATGAATAGATGGATGGATGGATGATGGATGGATGGATGGATGAATAGATGGATGGATGGATGTTTAGATGGATGGATGGATGGATGGATGGATGGATGAATAGATGGATGGATGAATAGATGGATGGATGGATGTTTAGATGGATGATGGATGGATGAATAAATGGATGGATGGATGATGGATGGATGGATGGATGGATGAATAGATGGATGGATGGATGTTTAGATGGATGGATGGATGGATGAATAAATGGATGGATGGATGATGGATGGATGGATGGATGAACAGATGGATCAATAGATGAATAGATAGATGGATGGGTGGATGAATAGATGAATAGATAGATGGATGGATGGATGGATGGATGGATGGATGGATGGATGGATGGATGGATGGATGGATGGATGGATGGATGGATGGATGATGGATGAACAGATGGATGAATAGATGAACAGATGGATGGATGGGTGGATAAATGGATGGATGGATCAATAGATGGATGAATAGATGAACAGATGGATGGATGGGTGGATAGACAGACAAACAGACAGATACTTTGTATAGCAATGATACAAAGTGGTTCACAACAGGAGAAAACTATAGTGTGGGGAGTGGGGGAGTAGGGGGGGTTAGTCTACTTTAGTCATCAAACGAGCTCTGGGAACGACCACAAAGCTCCTATCTGCTGATCTAAGATAAAGCTCAGGATGTGTGAGGTCCAACAAGTCAATAATGACATTTTTAAAATCAATATGGAAACGATCGGTATCGCTGGTCCAGCAGCAGCAGCAGCAGCAGCATGTTTGGACCAGTTGAAAATGATGACGTAGGTACGTCTGGGTAGAGATTGTTAAACAATAAATCCTCAGAAGATAGAGAGAGATATAATTTAATTAGTCAACTAAACAAAGAGCAGAGCATCTTTCTTTGCTACTTTACAAACGAGAGACTTTCTGTTTTGACATCATTAAGTCTCAGGAAGTGTTTTGTTTGTTAAATCTAATAATTTCAATTAATTGTGTTGCCAGGATTAGTGGACACGTAACGAGTTTATAACAGAAAGCCAGAGCATTATGGGTAAGTGTAGGATAAATAACGCTAAAATCAATTACTACGACTGCAGCAGCTGCAGCAGTTCTGTCTCATCTCTTTAAAAGTGGTTAATCACAGTGACTAACTGGCAAAAACAGCAAATTCAATCAATAATAACCAGACATTTTTATCGCACCACAAGACTCGTTGTCCTCCAAATGTTTACTATTATTCTCCAGGTTGCTAACAAGAGCCAGAAATCTTGTCCTACACTAACTTTTCTTTATTTTTATGGATGTATCATTGTCAAATGACCACCAGGTCCTGATAAATGTTACATCTCAACACACTGACAAGCTGCTGCTCATTATACAGTTGATACAGTTTGGATACGGTGGGACAGCAGCAGCAGCACAAATATTTTATTTTTGTTTTCTTTAACTCAGAGGCTTGTTAGTTTGTTTTCACACGTTCACGTTTCCGTCGCGAGATGCAGCAACACAACATTTTTGGATCAAGTCATTAAGAGAATCTACAGCAGCAGCAGCTGGAAATGTTAAAATGCTCAAATCAGAAAAATGTTTGTCTGCTCGGCTGTACTGGACTGACCAGTTATCAGATAAATTATGAGTTTATATAAATAAAAACAGAACCATCGCACATCAGAGAGGTTGAATTTGCTTCCTGAGGTTTATCCTGAGGTGATATGATGACACTTGATGTTATTTTTCTTTCTAAAACGATCTCCAGTGGTGGTGTCTGGTGGACTTGGTCCTCTGATGGTTGGTGAATCATCAGTTAATGATCATAATGTGTGAACAGCCCTAACGACTCCATCAGAGGCCGTCGGGACCTGGTCTGAGACCGGGACTGGATCTGTCATGTTAGAAAACTGGAGGAGTCTGAAGAGACTGACAAAGAGCGACGGCCAATCAGAGGAGGGATGTGAGATAAATGCTGCTGCCGTCTCACTGATTCACTCACAACCACGTTTAAAAGTCTGACGTTTGAAGAGCTAATGATGCTAAATGTTAGCAATGCTAAGAGTTAGCAATGCTAAACATTAGCGATGCTAAGAGTTAGCGAACTCAACCACATTTAAAAGTCTGACGTTTTAACACTTTTTGTCAGTTTAGTAACAGTTTCCATCATAACATTATTTTAATGTGTAAGTCCAGTCTCCTTGACTGTAGCTGCTATAGGTAGTCACCAGTCAAAGACCTCAGGAATATCCACAATGATTGGTTGAATTTGTTGATGTTTTCACGCTGGTTTAGCGGTTTAGTCTGTGTCGGAGGCAGCGTCAGAGGAGCTTCACCGGTTTAGTCTGTGTGCTCGTCAACAATAAACGGCTGTAAATCACGGTGAGAAGCAGCGGCTACATCCTGTCTAGTTCACGTGACCAGACGTAGAGTTTGGTGACGTCACGGTGTGATCGGGAGTCAATCACTGACAAGTCTTGTAGTGTGAACACTACAGGTCTCAGACCAGTTGTTGAGACTCACTCACAACAGCGTCTGAGACTCACTGATCGTTGGTGAAGTCGACCAGTGTCGACCAGACTTCAGTTAACAAGATCGTGTCCCTCCTCTATGACCAGATCTTTGTTTGGAGAAAAAAACCTACTTTGTTTTAGCTCAAAGACCTTGTGATAAAAGCACAGCATGAAAACTATACTCCTCTTCTTACATTTATTATTCAGCGTGCCAAGGTGCCCAGCGCCGCTGCCTCCCCGCCGTGTTTAGCATTCTGTTTCGAGTAATGCCATGACTTTCTAAAAGCTGAGCCGAGGAGAAGGTGGCATTGCGATGAAAGAGAATAAGACTATGAGGCTGTGAATTGTAATGTAACCTCCAGAGGACAGAACAGCGAGAGTCAGGAGATTCACCACCAATCTGTGCACTTACTGGAGACGGCGGCAAAGTTAAAGAAGTGAAGATGTAACTGGAACTAATCCCCAGTCCATCTGGAATAAGTAAACTTTCATTAACTTGAGTATGAATTTGTCCATCGATAAGACGATTTATTTAAACACAACGGAGCTGCTGAGTTTTTCCTGACAAGACTGTAGTTGTAGCAGTGGGCAACTCCCAGAAGTAAATGTGAGAAATTGTATGAATGTAAAACAGGAGCGCTGGCGAAAAAAAATGGCAAACATGCTCGGAAAACTTCTCAAAAAAGTTCGGACTCAAGCAGCGGCCTGGATGTCCCACCAGTCTGAAAACAACAAGCTAAACTTTTCAAAGAAAGTACGTCCAAAGGTATTCACAGTCTACAGTTCAGTTATATTCTGCAGTGACAGACACTCTGACAGAAACACTGAGCTTATACTACAGCAGCAACTGAGACACTTCTTCCCCGATCAGACGCTTGTTGGTTTGGACACAAGAAGAAATCGAGCTGCTTCACAAAGTCGACATCAAGACCGACTGAACGAGAGCAGACGTGTCTTTAACTACAAGATTTAAACACCTGACGTGTCTGTGAGCTACGTTACAGTCATTCACTCCAGGATAGTAGTGTCTCAAACTGCATTCTTCCACACTTACACTTACTATCTTAAGTGTGTAGTTGGTTCACACCGACACGTATGGTAAAATGCAGTGTACAGTTAATACCCGGATGGTTTCAGTGAACAGCGATTTGAGACACTACCCATGGAAGTAACCGAATGGAGACACACATTAGGTTTAAGAAGTGGAGGTGTGTCGGCCATCTTCACATACAGTCATCAGGTATTTGTGTAGTGTCTCTCATAATTAGATCGTATCGATACTTAAAGTGAAGTCATTGCAGAAACGTACGCTAGCAGCTGCTGAACATGTGAATACGGAGCCGATAAAGTTCGCAAAAGTCCAGTTTTTATTGATCTATGCTAGGCTACATGATGCTAACTGTCTCAATAAACTCCTTGCAAGATCTCTTCTCACTTAGCATCGTGTTGGCTAGCGCTAGCCAAGCTAACATAATCAGTTCCAATACTTATATCGGTACAAGTCCAAGTAGTAAATTATCTACACTATGTATTTACTTCTGTAGTGTGTGAATTTCGACTAATAATCAAAGTCTTACTAGAGCTGATGTTTGATCGTGTGGCTCCGTGTTTCATGTGAGGTGGAGATTAGCTCCTCTTCTGCTACGTAGCCAAGATGGCGTCATGGAGGGTGAGAAGTGTCCGTCGTTCTACGCTCTACAAGTTTATGACCGAGCATTAACAGGACACTGCATTTTACCATACCTGTCAGCGTGAACACATCTTACACACTCAAAATAGTAAGTGTAAGCCACTATAGTTTATTTAAGAAGAGGAGGCGTCGTTGAGGTTGTTGAGGTTGTTGAGGAGGTGATGAAGTAATGGATCCGTCTCAGGAATCCTGACCCTGATGAGTCAGAGCAAAAAACACAGAGAGTGAAAAAAGAGAAGACGGAGAAATGAGGTGGAGGAGGGTTGATATAATGAGGAAATGCTTCTGAAGGAAAAAAAAAAAGATGGGGGGGGAAGATAATGAGAGGAAGAGAGAGAAAATGGGTTTGAGAGGAAGAAGTGACAAGAAAGAGAAAAGAGTGCGACGGCTCTTTATGGATTAGTGAACTAATCGCTTTGCTGTTGCTGCTGTCAGCGAGAGGCCACACACAGCAGCCTCCCTCAGGATCAGCAACACAATATACAATATACAGCTCCCTCTCTCTCTGCTTCTCCATCCAATTGTTCCTCTCTCTCTCTCTCTACGGTGCTCGCTTTCCAAACTAATCAGGGCATCTCGGCTGAAAGGCCAGAGGGGAGAACGACACTCCGAGCTGCTTCCTCCTCCTCCTCATACCCCATCTTTTTCCTCCTCCTTCCTCCAGCTCCATCATCTTATCCCCGTCCTCTCCTCATCTCGTAGCATCATTTCCATCAACCTTCCTTCCTTCTTTAACCCTCCGTCTTCCTCATCTCTCCTCCTCCCCCGCAGGGCTTCTGTGGATGAGTTGGATAAGTGGACTGGGTCAGGAGGACTTTCCAATCCACTCAGTGAAACCTAAAACTCATACTGGGATTGTGTGGAAGTAGCTACAGGCTGCAGGAGAAGTCGTTGTTGGTTATAAGGTGGATAAATTTCTCAGCCGAGGGCGTTCCTTCCTTCCTTCCTTCCTTCCTTCCTTTCATTTCTCACCCCCTCCCTCCCTTTCTTCTCCTCTCCTGCTGAGTCTGGTGAGTCTCTTCCGTTTAGGATTCACGGTCGTCAAATCCGAGCTCCTCGGGCGCAAATCGGACGCATCCTTCCGCCCGGCTGCACGCGTGACCGGGAACGCCAAAACCCTTTTGAGCCCAGGTAATTCCCCTTTAATTCCCTGCGAGCTGGAGCCTGTCAAGTGATCCCCCGGTTTCTCCTGATACTCGCTCCCAAGAAAACACAGAAACACTCATCTCACACAGTGATTTCAGGCTCATTGTTGTTGTGTTTTTCCTTTAAAAGACGTAAAATAAAAGTCAAAATACAAGTCAAACTCCCCCTCGAGAGATATTTTACGTTGGTTGACCGTCTTTTGTTTTCACAACCAAATAGTTAACAATGAAAGTAAATGGGGCAGTCAGACAAACGTATCTAAATTGTCATTTTTTAACCACTAATAAAGCTCAAAATATCACTTCACTTCAGCAGTAGCATGAATAGGGTCCCTACACATAAACTGAAGTACTGATAACTTAGTAAGTGAACCCAGAGTTTATTAAAAACACTGTTTTACAAGACTTACCCAACGTCTGGTTTATAACAACTGGTGATGAAGGTTGTTCCACATCAGCAGATTCATCACTTTTCTTGTTGTTCAGGAAAATGATGAATCTGCTGATATGTAACACCCTTCATCACCAACATTAGCGTGTTAGCTAATATGACAACTTGTATTTATCTCTGTATAACATGCTAACATGTTGTGTGTTAGCATCTGATGCTGCTGAGACCCAATGTCAACAAAGTCAATGATCATAAATTTATGTGTTGCCACGGAAACATGAAAACATGTACATTTATGTTCACTGACTTAGCCAACATGCTAATGTGGTGATGAAGGGTGTTCCAGATCAGCAGATTCATCATTTTTCCTGAACAACAGAGCGAGAAAAGTGTTGAATCTGCTGATGTGGAACATCCTTCATCACCAGTTGTTATGAAAACAAGACGTTGGGTCACAGAGTCAAGATTTTAAGGAGACTGAGAAATAAAATCCTTAAATTGAAACAGTCTCGGGCACATTTATTACGAATTAAAACCTAGAAACCAAATGTCTTGTCGGTCTCGTTAGAGTCGATGTTTGAACGGAGGATTTTTAACCTGCGGCCTCATCGCTCTGTGGTCTTAACCTCCATGATCCAGGAGTATGATTAAATTACTATGAAGCCTCTAGACCTCTAACTCTCTGCTCACATCTGTGATGATTCTTTAGCTTTAATAGAAACTGATTCCTGTATATTTTTATTCAGTAACAACCTCATGTTTGAGCCTTCTTTTATTTATATACTTTTCTTCTAAATCCTCATAATCCTCGTCTCCACACTGGTTTTTTTCAGCTGCTTCTCGGACTTTTACAGCCTTTTTTCCGTTTTGTTTTCCTGGTAACTATGAATCATCATCATCAGCTGCTGAAAAAAAATAATAACATCAACTGAAAAGTGCTTCAGGTTCATTGTTATGAACCTTTTTTATTTAACTAGAAAACATCATCAAGTCTCTCTCTGTTTGTGTTAGTTTTACCAAGTAAAGGATGTGAACAGTGACACAGATTTCATCACGTTGACTCAGCTGTTCACAGATTATTTAACAGCCTCCACATTGATCGGTTTACCGCAGAGCTCCTGCAGAAAGATGTGAACGCCTACTGATCCCAAACACACGTCCGTCCTCTCTCGCATGTTTTGAACATCAACACCTTGGTAGAGGATCGATAGCGGTCACTCGGGTCAGCACAGATTTGTCTTTGATGTATCTCTGAACCCAACGACCCCGAAGACGACGTTTTGTATCTGGTCTGATTCTTCTCTGGTTGGTAAAACCTCCGACGTTACTCGTGACACGTCGTTTCTAACCGTGACCGAGCCGGAGGTGATTGATCGATGCCAAGTCTCAGGTCAAACTTCAGCGGTTTCGTGGATTCTGCTCTGAAGGTGAGATCGTTTCTAAGTGAAGGGAAAGTTCACTGAGTGAATATCGCTGCACTAGTATATATATATATACGATTATTCGATTTTAAAATTTGACCTATTCTGAATTAAAGTTGAACACATTTAAACTTCTCTGAACATCAGTTTCTAAACCAGAATCCTCACCGACATAACTTTAACTCAGTAGCGGTAAAGAAAACGGTAGAAAACTCATTTCCGACACGTTCATTAAAATCCAAAAGAGTCATTTGTCGAACTTGTTTCTATTCACATTTACTGAAGAATTTTATTTTCTCAAAATTATAAATTATAAGAGACAAACATCGGATGTTTCCATGTTGTTACACTCGTGAAAGTCGCTGTCGTCGGGAGTCTGAACCAACAGGTGGCGCCAAACGTCTTCTTCTTCTCTTACACATCCGCGACACAGAGACTCACTAGAAAACAGAGACGTTGATCAGGTTAAACGTCAGAGGAGACAGTGTTTCTAGACGTTGACCAGACTGTGGCGCCGTCATAGTCTCAACATTGGACCGGTGATAACTGTCCTCCGCTCATCACGACTACCAGGTTGTTCAGAGTGATTTAGATGCTAATGCTAGGAGCTAGGCTAGGCTAGGAGCCACCTGCGTAGCGGCATATGTATATACACACTACGCAGCTGTTTGCGAGTTCGAATCCCCGTCTAAACCAGCTTCCCTGTGTGTGATCTCCTCCATTCATGTCTCTGTCATTAAAGACAAAAATATACCAACAAATTATTAAAAAACACTTCTAGATGATTCATGTTGGCTACTGCAGGTCATGTGCTCGTCGCTAATTTTTCCAAAAATGGGTCTTGAAGAAGAGGATACGTCTTATATCTGGAGGGGGTTGAAATTAGTCCAGACCATCACTGTAATTGGCGCTACAGGAAATACTAACGGACGTTTTCCAATATTTTTTGACATTAATTGCTAATAATGACAGTTTGGTTGACTGCCCCATTTACTTTCATTGTTAGCCAATCAAGTTCGACGACTGACTCTTTTGGACTTTAACGAACGTGTCAGAAACCAACAGAGGTGTGTGACAGCCTCATTAATCACTTGTTTTATAGCGTTTCTTTACCACGACTGAGTTAAACAGACACAGTGTAATGCCGGTGAGGCTCCTGGCTTAGAAAGAGACGTCGATGTTTCACTTTGACGTTAGAAATCTGTCCTGATCACTTAGCTTATTAGCCAACGCCGCTAACGCCGCATCTCCACTAACGTAGCCACCATTTGTTACTCAAGACGTCTAACAGACGGACACAGGTTCAAATGTGTTTCTGTTTATCTACTGTGGTTAAAAGCTTCCACTCAGCGTTAATGTAGACGCGGTGATCTAATCTACCTGCTGTATTATTGCGGAGCGCAGTCGTGTGCTTCGATACTTGCTGCATGAGCAGGAACATAAGGGCTGAATGAACAAAGTGCTTCCATGTGCCTTTGGCGTTTGCGTTGCTGACTTTACAGCACATCACAGAAATATTAAAACGAACAGTGTCCCTTCAAATTAAATCACTTGTGCTTTCTCCATGAATGTTTTATATGTTTCTTCTCAACATCCGTCCGGTAACCGTAGCAACTTCACTGAAAAATCAGCATTTATTATTATTGTTCTTTTAGTAAAAAGCAGTAGTTTTACTATTTAGAGAAGCTGAGGAGGAGATGTATTTATATAAAGTTACAACTCTAATGTGTGATCTGCACAAACGGAGTCTGGTTCTTTTTCTGCAACAGAGACACTAAACTGTAAATATTAAAAAAAAAAAAAAAAAAAAAGGTGTTTTATAATCCTGTTCAGAGAGAGATCATATCATGTGTGTGTGGAAGTTATTATTTGTTGATGTTATCATGTGATTACATGCTAATTATCACCCAGCTATTATGCTAATCGCTCTTTAATGGCGCCGATCAAAGTTTTATGACCTTATACATTTACAGTGTCGCTGCGTGTCCCAGTTCAGGCTCTTAAAGAGAGAGTTTAAAAAGGTCCATTAATCCAGAACCGTCTTGTGACAAACGGGGTGTAAGACATGTGGGAGGACAGCTGAGAGCGAGACGGGTCAGAGGAGGAGGAGGAGGAGGTGCCTCGGTCACACTAATGGGAGGAAAAGTCATTCAGACGTCGGGGGAACGTACAGTCCTCCGACTGGAGTCTGGACCGGGTCGATTGTTCCGGATAATGACGGACGGAAGGACGGACTGTCAAACAGGAAGTGGATGAATTGTTTCCTTGAAAAAGACACAGCAGGAGCAGAGAACAAACAACAAACAGACTGACAGAGTCACTGAATGTCAGCGGTAGAAGACAGTGATGTTTACTGGAAAATAAACTCACAGCAGAACAAAACACAACTAACTGATCATGTCCACGTAGGAGCCTGAACCACTGAGGTGAGAACTATACTTCATATTCATCAGAAACCAAAATATATAATAATATTGTCTTTTCCACTACATCGTTCTACCTTGACCCTACTTAGTTTGATAGGCGTCGTTTTCCATCTCAGTTTGGTTCCTCCTCGGCACAAAAACGTCAGCCGGTTTCACACTGTCGGGCCGGGTCAGGACCATGTGGGGGCCACCTAGGTGCTAGTGTCCCAGGTCTAGCCCCGAGGCTTTTGCATTCAGATTGTCAGACCACCAGGCTCTCCGGATCATCCTTCAACCAGCCCTCAACGTCACCTACATGCGTCTGATGTAAGACGTTAGCTTGCTAACTGCCGCTAGCATAGCTTATACTGCGCCTGTAGTTTCTTAAGTTTTTCTCGGACCTGGAGGGCAGCTCTCTGGATGTTTACTTTGGAAAGCTCTGCCACGACGTGTTTCATTACGCCCTCGTTCATGAAGAGGTCATGAAACACGAACATTTATCTCATTTATCGTGAGACCAGAACAGTCGGTCCATCGTTCTCTGTAGCAGCTAAAATGGTAAATACGTTTCTGTACTTCCACCTTAACGTTGACGCCTCTGTTCCTCTCTGGCCCCGCGTGACCCAACGTTTTAGTCGAGCAAAAAATATGGGGCCAGTGGCCCCGATGTGGCACCAGTTAGCCCCAGCTCGAGCCGGTGTGAAAGCATTTAACCCCGGCTGGTTCCACTTTGGCCCGACGCTGTGAAGCCGGCTGATGGACATGGAGGAGACGCTGCGCTTGTTGCTGGGTTAGATTACGACGAGGTAGCTAAGACTCTTGACGCTGTTTATTAAAAATCAACTCGTGTTGTGGAAGCCCAGCCTGTAAGCGGTGTCTCACATTACCACACACCCCAGAGCAAGGTAACAGAAGACCCAGCCCGTCCCAGATGCCTCCAGCTATCTTATGCAGGTGCTCCACATCACCAGGTAATTAGCAGCCTTTTTAAAACCCAGCACACAGAACCAAAGACAGACTGACTGGAAACCTAGAAGAAGAAAGACCAGACTTAAGCCAGTCTCTTTGGAAAAGACGTTTGGAGGAACTGCTACCTGGAGACACCTGTGAAACCAAGCTAACGTCCCTTTGTCTCTCTCTGTTGCCTCAGGAAAGGCCAGATGGAGACGGTCACCCCACTGCAGACAGAGGAGGATTTTAAGTTGATTTCCACTCCACACTCCTCTATTCCCCACACATAATCTTCAATAAAACTTTGAGTTTTACTGAAATCCCATCTACCCCTACCCCAGCAGTTAGCAGAAAGTTTATTTATTCTCTTCTAGATGAAGGGTCCAGGACCAACACGTCAAACACAGGAGTTGTGAGAAATTTCCCAGCATGCAACAGGAGAAGGATGCAACTGTCAAGTAAAACAGCAATTTAATTAATAAACTAATCAATACATTTAACTTGTTAAGCTAACGTATCGCTAACTGCTAATCAGTAACGTCCGTTAACGTTAGCTAGCGATCGCTAGTCGTCACTTTGCTAACGTTTTCCATTAATCTCATTTCCTACTCTTCACCTCTTCGTTTCAAAGGGCGAACGCTGAGTCGAGTTGTGCTGGAGCAGCTTCTGATAAACATCCTCAAACTACTAATAATCTAGTCACGATCAGTTTTACAAAGTTCGCAAACGATCCCCGTCATCTCTGATGTAAGTTTCATTATATTTTCCAACTAAAAGCAGCCATCAGTGCTGGGTCCAGCTACCGACCGTCCAACACAGATGGAGATGAGGCGGACTCACCGGGGGTCGGTGGGGCAACTGGGGCAACGACGACAGATGGCAGGAAGTTTTACAGTTTTACAGCTTCTAACAAGCTGGTGCTGCTCCAGTGAAAATAGAAGGATCTGATATTCACTGATGTCGCTGTAACATCTTATAAGAAGCAGGAGAAGTTGAGGAAAATCCTTGTTTTTTTTTTAATTTGCACCATGGAGAGAGAAAAAGAAGCGAGGTTAATGTCGTCTGACTTTCATTTGACTTTTCCACTTTCTGCTCTGTGAGTGTGGAGCTGCTCCGGTAACATAAACTCTTGTATTGATCGTAGATCTGTCTGGAAAAACAACAACTGACGTCTGTGTACGTTAGCAACTCTCAAATACAGTACACGCATTCCTCCTGAACAAATACGTTCTTCACATTCAGCCTGTGTTTGATTCCTCTTATAAGTTAAAACACATCGACTGATTTAAACGTTTCCTCCTAAACTTGGCTCGTCGGCGCTTCACCTCGGGGCAGATCAGATCAGAGCTCACCAGGACGGAGGCGTTTGCCATTTTTTTACCCTGGAGATGAGACATCTGTGTTGCACTTGGTCCGTTGTCGCCAACAGAGCGTGTTTGTCAACTGGGATCAACGTCCAAACGTCCAGGATTTGACCCACGCGTCATCTTCGCTTGTTGTTATCGTCCGCTTTCATTTTCTTGACAGGTTTTTCTTTGTGTAACTGACCATCTCTTGTCTCTTGTCTTTGTTCCAGAACACGTGCTGATTTCCTTCTGACACTTTGAGTAATTAATGCAAAGCGCAGGTATTGTCTGATCAACCGATCAATCAGCTAAACGACAGTCTGAACAATAGCCTCTACCCTTCCTCGCTGAAGGTTAAGGTTTCATTTAGACTCTGTTTTTTCCTCAAAAACTCCAAACAAACCTTCTGGTAAAAGTATCTCGTTTTATCAATAAAATGATTCAAGTTTGTCGAAGTTTCAGAAGGATGTTCAGTTCCTACACGGTCCAAACTAGAGGTGAAAAACTCACTTACTGAACTCAAAAACATCGACATAACTGCCACAAAAAGAGTCCAACATCCACAGTCAAGACTAAAGTCTTTACTTTTACCCATCGCATCACGATACGGGGACAACGATATGATATATTGGGATATTTTGTGATACTATAGGCAGGACGATATATTGAGGTTTTTTAATTGTAGAAAAACTGTCAGCAGAGTAAAAACACACTGCTGTTACTACGTACATTGGACCGTTGCTAAGTGTATCAGACCGTTGCTATGTACATCAGACCGTTGCTACGTATTTCAAACTGTTGCTACGCATACATCATTGGACCGACCATTGCTACGCACATCGGACCGTTACTACGCATATCGGAAGTGTATCAGACCGTTGCTATGTACATCAGACCGCTGCTACGTACATCAGACCGTTGCTAAGTGTACATCAGACCGTTGCTAAGTGTATCAGACCGTTGCTAAGTGTATCAGACCGTTGCTAAGTGTATCAGACCGTTGCTACGTACATCAAACCGTTGCTACGTACATCGGACCGCTGCTAAGTACATCGGACCGTTGCTACGTACATCAGACCATTGCTACGTACATCAGACCGTTGCTACGTACATGAGACCGTTGCTAAGTGTATCAGATCGTTGCTACGCACATCAGACCGTTGCTACGTACATCAGACCATAAAAATAGGTAGCTGTGTAATAAGCGGGATAACGTTGTGCGATGCGGTCACTATCGTGGAATCAGCCCCGACAGAGTGGTGCAGTGACGATTGATTATTAATCATTACCATTACCATGAAAACAATGAACCTCCGCTGGACTTCACGCTGTGTAATCAGCGGACACTTCCGATAATATCGTGGAAAGCCAGTTTGATTAGCTCACCACCCGACGTGAACCTCCGCTGGACTTCACGCTTCGCACACTTCCGATAATATACTCAAAGCCAGTTTGTAGCTCGCTGCTACGGCCTGTTGACGTCCACCTGAAGCTAAAATCCTCAGTGTCACTGCTACAGTCTTTGTGTTACATCAACGTCCGGTGTGTCGTCGTTAAATTAACGCTCATCCAACCAGCGTCTCGTCATTTCACGACTCAACAGCCTCTATAACGCTTCAGCAGTGAATTGCTTCATATTACAGAAGTTTGACGACGTCGAGGCGACAACACACTGGTTCCACCTGTAGAGTTTTTCATCTTCAGTACGGTTCATATTTTACACGTTGAGCTACAGTCGACAGCCGATTAAAGAGACTTCCCTTTATATTTATTACAACAAACTGTTTCCTGATGAATTAAAAACTCAAGAGAAGACAAAGCCGGAGTCATGGCCGGAAAATAAAAAAGAATAAACTGGAGATTTGTTCTCTTTAATGATCCATAACAGATCTGGGAAGCATCTTTAAATTATTTATTGACCATTTACACAGCAGTAATATTTCCAACTTATGCTCTCATCCTTAAAAAAAAAAAAAAGTGGTTTCTCTCTTTCTGCATTTATATTTTACAACACTGTCATTCTCTCAGAGAAATGTGGGAGGTGAAATGAATGGACCCCCTATCTGCGTGTCTCACTATCACTTCTCACTTGCTGAGATCAGGAAACTGCCCACACAGAACGTGTTGATGGTCTGCAACGCCAGCAAGACGATCTGTCACAGCCAGACAGAACAGACACCGAGGAGCAGATCATGCCTGCGTATTGTTTACTACCAAGACGAGCCCGTTTACTGTCCAGTTGCCAGGAACAAACAATATGGAGCAAAGCACAGGGAGGCTCCGGTTTTGGCCCCCGATACTAAAACTCCAGGGCAGATCGGACAGAGACAAAACCACAAAAACACTGTCGTCGCAGTTCTTTTAAAACAGACAAACACGCTCCTCAGGCAGGATCATGTGGAGTCCAAACGGATTGAAATTTGGCTTGAAGGTTTGTAAAACATGAGGAACATTAGTGGTTCCTGCCAAACACTTTAAGAAGAAGATAAAGAAACACTCAAACGCTCCTAAAAATAAAACCCTGGCAACAACTTTCTGCTTTTCTGTTCCTGGACTCACGAGCTGCTTGTTTTTGTTTTTTAGTTTTAACTCAAACTCAGATAATATCACAGATTCTCAGCAGCTACAGAGAAACCGGAGCTACGATTTAACAATTAGTATCGCTAACGTTTAGCATCGCTAACTATTCGCATCGCTAACGCTCAGCATCTTTTACATTTATTGTCTCAAACCTTTAGTATCACTGTCGCTTAGCATCTTTAACGCTTAGTATTACCAATGTTTAGCATCGCTAACGCTTAGCGCCTCTGACACTTAACATCAATGATGTTTAACATCTCAAATATTTAGCATCTCTAACTCTTAGTATCGCTAACATTTAGCATCTCTAATGTTTAATGTTGCTAAAGCTTAGCATCTCTAACTCTTAGTATCGCTAACATTTAGTATCGCTAACATTTAGCATCTCTAACACTTAATGTTACTAAAGCTTAGCATCTCTAACTCTTAGCATCTCTAACGTTTAGTATCGCTAACATTTAGTATTGCTAACGTTAAGCATCTCTAATGCTTAGTATCACTAACGTTTAGCATCTCTAACGTTTAATGTTTCTAAAGCTTAGCATCTCTAACTCTTAGTATCGCTAACGTTTAGTATCGCTAATGTTTAATATCGCTAACGTTTAGCATCTCTAACTTTTAATGTTGCTAAAGCTTAGCATCTCTAACTCTTAGTATCGCTAACGTTTCGTATCACTAACGTTTAGTATCGTTAACGTTTAGCATCTCTAACTCATAACAACGCTAACGTTTAGCATCTCTATGGCAAAAATGGCAAAACACTAATAACTGTTTTTGTTATCGTTTGGGGACGTAATCGAAATCGAAAACATCCGTTTTGATTAATGACACAGCTCTAGTTCAGGTTCAGTCCCAGTTCAAGCTCTTCCCACGATGTTCAGACGTATGAAATGTGTTGAATGATGTCCATCAGTTTTAGCCTGAAGGGAGGAAACTTCCAGGAAAACTGTCTGACTTTATGAAACAAGAACGATTCAAGGCTCCAGGTTGAAGAACGTCTCAGGTACAGATAGAGACTCAGACATTTTCGCTTAAAAAGATTAGATTTATAAAAAAGCTACTTTAGTATTTTTCAGTATCTACTAAAGGTCAATTCAGCTGCATAAATCTGTGCAACCTGAAAACATCAGATTAAAACAACAAGTTGTGTTTCTCAACCTCCAGGGTTCAACTTGGTTAAAAAAATGTGTGTTTGCAGTTCTGCAGACTGTGCACACAGTTGAATAATTGATGCGCTGAAAGAAGCTTTTCCTTCAGGATATAGACATTGTTACACAAGCTCCATCAAGGTAACAAAGAGGTGAGACAACCAAGAAATGTTTTTTTATTCCAAACGTAACCCTTATTATTAAAACAACGGACGCAGGCTGTTTAACAAGGATCAGGTCTCAGTTGCAGCAGGAGTCCAGCAGGAGTCCAGCAGGAGTCCAGCAGGAGTCCAGCAGGAGTCCAGCAGGAGTCCAGGTCTCCTTCTTCCCAGCAACACTTTCTAGCTTCGCTTCGCCTCGGGGGGAGAACCTGAAGCGGTCCCAGGTTGGATGAGGACATATAAACTCTACAGTGTGCTCTGAGTCTTACCCTGAGGTCTAACATAAAGGAGGATCCTGATCAGATACCCAGACCCCCAAAAACAGGTTCCCAATGACCCCCATCCCTTCCAAAGCTTCTATAAACAAACATCAACCAAACAGAGCAATAAATAGTAATAAACAGGCAGAGTAGGAAATGGTTTTATTGACTTTGGAACAACGTTTTACTACACGAACATGACGCCAGAGTTTATGCTAGCTAGCTTGTTAAATTCAACGTTATGGCAGAAAACGTGCCGACAACGTAAACGAAATTTTTTTTTAGACCTGCTGTGTATGAAAATCTTTCACAAATCTTTTCTCTGTTTCTCTTGCTACTGCTGCATAATCTTCCTGTATTTTCTACAGCTGCATCCGAATCCTTAGTACACACTGCTACTACTGAGTCCCTACTACTGGACCGTTACAGTAGTAGCTACTACATATCAAGCTAACTAGCAGTAGCACCATTCAGACGTACTACAACGCCGCCATCTTGTCTGTTTTGTGACCCGGATGTTTACATCAACGTCATGATTTTGCGGCTTGAAGCGGAGGGTTAGCTACCACGGCTAGTTAGCATCGCAGTCATAGCGGCGACTTTTTACTCACGTTGGTGACGTGAACGACTATGGACATGTTTTATTTACTTAACAGTCTGCATTTGCATTTTAATGCAATCGCTTTTTAAGGTTTGTATAGAAACGGTCGGAAAAGGAAGTTATACATCACAGGACATCTGACGCTTTTGCTGCTCCCCTGTTATCACTAAACACATTTGAATAAAATTGTAAAAATATCAAAATAATCTCTCCCTGGCCGCTGTCTCCATTCACATTCACTAACAAGCACATAGATGTGGTTGTCAATCACTGTTTATTATACATAATTAATTTATCCCAGTAAGTATCAGATGTCACACTTAGCGGGTGAAGTTTCTTCTTCTACGGTTTTCAACCTCCCGGTGACTTCTGGGATAGCGTAGTTAGCGTAGTGTACATCGCTAGCATACTGCAAAATCCTACTAAAGTAGTAAAACATCCGGGAACCTTTCGCCTACTACTGAAAGATACTAAGGTATTCAGACGTACTAGATCGTCTCTTAATTATTTTTGCTACTAGGTAGGAGACTAGTAGGGATATTCGGATGCAGCCTAATATTTAGATACTAAAGAATCTATTCATTCATCAGTCTAGTAAACAATAAACAACATCCAGATGGTTAGTTTCATTTGAGTTGAAGTTAGCGGGAGGGAGATGCGTTGAACAATGTTATAAATGATGAATGGAAGGAGACAGACTGTTGTTTCTCTGCAGGATGACGGCGATAGTGAGGACGTTTCCTCTTAAAAAGCAAAACATTTCCTCCTACACACAAGACAAACACCTTTGCTTTAAGATGTTGTGAAGTCACGCGTTCCCTCGCTCCCCCCGTTAACCATTAATAAACCCGTCGCTCGCTCAATTTGTTCCCGATGATTCCTCAGATTAACCACAGGCAGCGCAGTTTGTCATTAATCATGTGCGTCACACGCTGCTTTCTATTATTCTGCTCAGTTATCTGCTGCTTTCATCGTCTCCTGCTGCGCTCAGATGTGTGCAGCCTTTAACACTGTAACAAAAATAAATAAAAAATACCAACCTGTTTATTTTCCTTGTACAGTTCACGTCTTTACGTTTACGCTTGTGATTGGGAACTTGGAAAATACATATTTGAAAGACGTTAAACAGCCTCTTGTGAACTCATTTGATATCATAGTCGATCTGTATCGTCTGTGCTTGTTTTACACTCGTAACAACAACTCACTACGACCCAGAAACACAACTGAAAGTCAGAAACAACATTCAACAACAAGGTGGAAACATTAGAGACTAGACTAGAGACTAGAGCCGGGTGATACAGAAAACCGGTGTTTATTTTTGTTATGATTTTAAACTAAACTAATTTTAGTTGTTTTATTGAAACACTAAATCCAATCCAATATCCAATATACAAAGAAGATCGTCTTCTTCTCTATGCCAGTTGTCGCAAAAAGTATTTAAGAAGTTTTAGAAGTTTAGAAGTTTAAAATTAAAAAAATGAGAGACGAACGTCGTGCGTAGGAACAATCCGTTTTGTACGTTTTGGGGCCGTTTTTCTCACTAGGTCCTTGTAACGTCTGTTACTCCACCGAGAAAAATGATACATTAAGATACATTAATTAATTTGTAGCAGCCGGTTTTTGACTGATTCATTGATGTGAAACCCTGAGATCATGTCGTGACGGTTTCGACTGTGTCACCTTGTTCGCTTCAATTCTATTTATTGTTAGCGGAGGAGTTGAGGTTGAGCTACACCTTAGCCTGGGGTTGCTAACCGCTAAGCTAACTATAGCTTAGGTTTACATCGGTCCACAAACCTGCTCTGACACCACAGAGACGAGGCTACAGGAGCAGATCGACAGGCAGCAACACGTCCTCTTTCCCAGGAGAGGAGGAAACACACCGGACGGTTACAAAGCTGTTGTGTTTTCTCAGCCAGCGTTTGGCGAATCAGACCACGCCGCCATTTCCCTCCTTTTAAAAACCAAACAAAAAGACCAGAACAGAGCAGCTCACGGCGCAGTCGGAGCGTCCGGTACTTACATCCCACCATCATCATGGCCACGGAGAAGATCTTCTCTCCGTCCGTCGTGGGCGCGATGTTTCCGAAGCCGATGGTCGTCAGACTGGTCATGGTGAAGTACAGAGACGTGATGTACAGAGAGTCTTTCCCCGGTCCGCCCTCCCACGTCCCCGAGCCGCTGGCGTTGTAGCGGTAGGGAGACCCGATGCTGATGGCCAACTGGTAGAGCCAGCTGTCCGTTTTAGTGGTGTTGTTGACTTCGTCGATGACCTCGTAGTCTCCGATGCTGTACCTGTGGACAGATGAGACCGACTCAGACTCAGACCGCGATGAAACTGACTTAATTACCTGATTTAAGATCCAACAAATGAGTTCATGTGTCCACTTCTACAGTTAATTATTTATTTAAACATCTATTAATTTACTTGGTTCATATTCTAATAATATTCAGCTGAAAATACATTTTGGTTGCTGCCTGGATTAAATAATTGGAAAACCTGGTAAAATAAAATTATATCAAAATAATGATAAATAAAAAAATCTAAAATTAAATATAAAAAATTAAATCCTGTAAAATAATAAATAATAAAGCAACAATAATTCATATGAAAATAAAGTAAAAAAAAAATAAAAATAAATAAGTAAAAAACCAAAAAGCATATAAGAATAATAAAGTAAATACATTTCTAAAATAAAAAAATGCTGTAAAATAATTAATGTTAATAAAATTAAAAAATATGAAAATAATAAAAAATAAAAAAATAAGGAAAAATAAATAAAATAAATAGGAAAAAAATTAAATCATACAAAATAATAAACAATAAAGTAAATAAATTTCTAAAATAAAATAGATTAAATAATATTTAAAAAATAAAAGTAAAAAACATAAATAAATAAAATAGGAAAAAATTAAAACTCACATGGAAATAATAAATAATAAAGTAAATAAATTTCTAAAATAAAAATAAATTAAAATTTTAAAAAATCAATCATATAAAATAACAAATAAAGTAAAAAAAAAATAAAATAGGAAAAAAAAAAATTCAATGAAAATAATAGGATAAACAAAAAGTCAAGACAATTTCAAATAAAAAAACAAAAAATAAAGCAAAAAAAACGAACAAATAGAAACAAAAAATATCACATATGAAATGAAATATTGATATAAATTTTTAAAAATGCATTTTTCTCTGGCTACTATTTGATGTCAGGCGGTAATTAAAGGGTTAAGAGACGTTGACGTGTTTTATGTTAAAATGTCTTTATGTAAAATCAAAGTCCTTTAAAATCTGGTCCAGTGTCTGATTCATTTGTTGGTTGAGCATAAACAAAACCGAGGCTCGTGTTCAGTCGATAAAGTTGCTACGGATCTGGATGGAGAAGAAGCGTTACAGAGCGTTAAAAAGTCATTTTTATAGTAGTTTAATGTTGGTAAGTATTAGCTATTAAGAGATGATTTGAGAAGGGACTTTGTGTTTTGGGAGGGAAGAAAATAATTCTTCATCTTCGTGTTCGTCGTTTGCTTCGGGGCATAAATAAATTAGCATATCATTTGATGTCGCATGACACAAAGCTCGGAGTCAGCAGAAGAGCAGCAGATGCTTTGTAACGTTTTTAACAGATTGCGCGGAGGCACCAATTAGGAACGGTTAGGAAATCGGGTAAATTCCCACGAGTGAGCAGGAGATTTTAAATGACACGACGCTGCTGCGAGGGAGACGAGGGAAAATAAAAATAATAAATAAATAAAATAAAAGCGTTTACCAGATGCAGGCGAGCCAGTGGGCCACCAGTCCGAACACACACACCAGCAGGACCAGGACGGCGGCGCCGTACTCCAGGTAGTGATCCAGCTTCCTGGCCACGCGGCCAAGTCGCAGCAGGCGGACCACCTTCAGAGAGCTGAACAGACTGCTGATGCCCTGAGGAGAGAGGAAAAAACAAGAATATGGAGTTTAGGGAAAAGGTGGAGGATGGATGATGAAAGATGGGACAGTATGAGGTAAGGATGTGGAAGAGGAGAGGAAAAATATTAGTTAGTGAAAATATAAGTAAAAGTCTGGTTACTGGACTGAAAATATGAACATATCATATGGGTTGATCGTCTTTTGTTTTCACAAATAACCACTAATAAAGCTCAAAATATCACTTCACTTCAGCAGTAGCATGAATAGGGTCCCTACACATAAACTGAAGTACTGATAACTTAGTAAGTGAACCCAGAGTTTATTAAAAACACTGTTTTACAAGACTTACCCAACGTCTTTGTTTTTTTTGTTATTAACAAGCAGGGAAAATGATGAATCTGCTGATGTGGAACATCCTTCATCACCACATTAGCATGTCAGCTAACATGACAACTTGAATGTATAACATGCTAACATGTTGTGTGTTAGCATCTGACGTTGTTAAGACTCAACGTCAACAAAGTCAATGAACATAAATGTACATGTTTTTATCCAATAACAAACCAAAATAACAACATCTGATACAAAAACAGATGAAATGAATTTGATGACTGGTGATGAAGGATGTTCCAGATCAGCAGATTCATCATTTTCCTGAACAACAAGAAAAATGTTGAATCTGCTGATGTGGAACAACCTTCATCACCAGTTGTTATAAACCAGACGTTGGGTAAGTCTTGTAAAACAGTGTTTTTAATAAACTCTGGGTTCACTTACTAAGTTATCAGTACTTCAGTTTATGTGTAGGGACCCTATTCATGCTACTGCTGAAGTGAAGTGATATTTTGAGCTTTATTAGTGGTTAAAAAATGACAATTTAGATACGTTTGGCTGACTGCCCCATTTACTTTTTCATTGTTAACTATTTGGTTGTGAAAACAAAAGATGGTCAAACTGGATGTTACTTCAACCAACGTAACATATCTGTTGATGGGAGTTTGACTCGTATTTATAGTGAAATAGACTCTGGTTCATGTTACTCTGGACCGTCACTTTAAGGGTTGAACCTGAAATAACAGACATTGCCAACAGTTAAACAATTAAAGTTATAAACTTCAAACTTTCCACACGATCAGTCAGAGACTTAAACATCATGTGAATGTGAAATCTGAGGCAACAAACTTATCAATCATCATGTTTCAGACGGAGAGTAAAGAAACGTGACAATGTTCAGTTTGTTTTCACGCTGAAACGAACAGACACGTTCAGAGCGATGCTTTATCTCTAAAAACCACACTACAAACACTTAGAACGTAACAAATGAAGCGGGAACGATTACATTCAACCCCCATCACATTTATTACTAAGTGATACTTTGTTAACGTTATGCTGCTCCACGCTCGAGGCCAAACTCAGGAAGCAAACACGGTCGAGTTATTTCCATAATCCATAATTTTGTTCCAGAACAACATCCGGAAGTTAAACCAATTAAAGACACAAAACCCATCTTCAGCCACTTGAAGCTTAAAGTAGGACCAGAAATGAAACTTAACGAATTAGAATTTTTTACAAAAAAAGACCAGTGAAACATGTATTCAGAATGTAACAAATGTGTTTTTTATTAACTGTATTTTTAATTGACACATACGTTAATGGAATAATATTAAATTAAAGAGCATGTTGGTTTATATAAGATAATAAAACGCAAATAAGTAACTAAAGGCGAGTGATGCCTGCCAATCTACCCCCGAAATATTCTTCTTCTGTGGTGCAGTATGTGCTCATACAATTAACTTTTTTAAATACGATGCATGGACGATGGATGATTTTTTATTGTCGACATAATTGATACGACAGCCCGGATGGTTTCACTCATAAAGTTGAGTGTAGAACGACGGACACTTCTCATCCTCCATGACGCCGTCTTGGCTACGTAGCAGAAGAGGAGCTAATCTCCACCTCACATGAAACATGGAGCCACACGATCAAACATCAGCTTTAGTAAGACATTGATTATTGATTAGAATTGAAAACAAGACGACAGATATGTTGGTGGAGACGATCACGGTTCAAATTGTCCAATTCATCGTTAAAAAGAGGAAGAAGAAGATGATGAGGGTGTCACATCTTAATGATGTTAGCTTGGCTAGAGCTAGCTAACACGTGTAGCCTAGCTTAGCTCAATAAAAATATGACTTTACAAACTTTATTGGCTCCGTATTCACGTGTTCAGCAGCTGTTAGCGTACCAGCTGTCATTTTGAGGCGATGACGTCACTTTAAGTATCAATGCTATCTAATTTGATGCTAACTGTGATGCTAACGGAAGTATCCAAATTATCCGACACACTGTTACGACTACGACGTGGCGCCACGGTCTCGTCAACATTTGGGAAACACTGATTGTGTTTCGCTTTTGAACTTGCGTTGAGTTGTGATGCTAACGTTAGCATCGCGTTAAACTGAGACAGTGTATTAGCAATTAGCTAATTATTGCAATTACGAAGAAACGTAACATTAAGAATACGACGCATCGATGCTAAAACTAGCTTTTTAAACTATCTCAATTGATTTATCAGTAAACAGCTCATAATAATAATAATAATAATAATAATAATCAAAAATCAAGTTATGAGACAGCATGTATCAAAAAAAAATTATTAAAATTTAAAAAATCATATAAAAATAATAAATAAATATGAAATAAAATAATAAAAATCAATTAATTAATTAAAAATAATTTTAAAAACCCTTAAAAATAAATATGAAATGATATAATCATTATTTGATGTGTCAGGGATTAAAGAGTTAATTTATTATTTTTTTTTATGTTTTATAACATAAATAAATGTATTAAAAAAACTGTCAGTTTGCTCAAATCATCTTGTTCACTTTTTTTTTTTTTTTTTTTTAATAAAACAACTTCTTAACCACACATGCTCATAAAGAACAAATCTAATTTCAATGCCCATCACACACACACTCACACACACACACACACACACACACACACACTCACACACACACACACACACACACACACACACACACACACACACACACACACACACACACACACACACACACACACAGGTCTCTGAGCACTTTTTCAAGGCTTCATTAACTGACCGTGTCGTCCTCCAGGGCTCCAGCTCTTTATAGCCTCGTCTCTATCACAAACTTCCCCAACACAGAGGAGACAGAAGCTCAAAATAAACAAAAGAGATTTTTGTTTTCCAACAACAACAACAACAACAACAACAGCAGCAGCAGCAGCAGCAGCAGCAGCAGCAGCAGCAGCCAGGACCTGAGGCGTCAGCTCCAAATACACACTTGTTTTAACACAATTAACAAAAAGATGAACATGTGGAGCTGCAGCCAACACTGTACAACCTGCAGCAAGACACATGTACTGACGTTAGAAACATCATCATAATAATAATAATGATGATTTTGTTATTCTAGAGTACACAGAGAGAGAATTAAATAGATGCAGCAGAGTTTATCTAATGATGGAGACGGATCGAATTCTTCACCTCCTCCAACTCGACTGATCCACTTCTCTGAGTTTCAGTCTCAGCAAAATGTTTCACTCTCTCAGTGATTACGATGCAAAAACATCTTCTTCACCTGATGTGACCAGTCAGTTCATGGAGGCAGCTGAGGCTCAGAATATATGAATATATGAGTTAGTTGCAAATATATGACTCCAACATCTAGTCTGACGTTTGAAGAGCTAGTGATGCTAAATGTTAGCAATGCTAAGTGTTAGCAAACTCAGAACCACATTTAAAAGTCTGACATTTTCACGCTTTTTGTCCGTTTAGTATCAGTTTCCATCATAAGATTATTTTAATGTGTAAGTCCAGTCTCCTTGACTGTAGCTGCTATAGGTAGTCACCAGTCAAAGACCTCAGGAATATCCACAATGATTGGTTGAATTAGTGTTAATAGTTGTGATTGTAACGTCATTAAATCCTGGAGGATCTGATCAATGAGTAAGAGGATTGTTTTCATTTGTTTTCACATCTAAACGTCTCTACTTCCTGTTTTCTCTGCAGCGTCCTCGGTACCGTCAGTGCGTCGGAGTCGTCGTCGTCCAGATCGTCGTCTCGTTGGCGTCTCCACGTCAGAGGAGCCGAACCCCAAAGCAGCGCGGTTTAGTCTGTGTCGGAGGCAGCGTCTTCACCGGTGCTCGTCAACAATAAACGGCTGTAAATCACGGTGAGAAGCAGCGGCTACATCCTGTCTAGTTCACGTGACCAGACGTAGAGTTTGGTGACGTCACGGTGTGATCGGGAGTCAATCACTGACAAGTCTTGTAGTGTGAACACTACAGGTCTCAGACCAGTTGTTGAGACTCCACATCATGGGAACACAAGTCGCCAACGATCACGACAGAGACTGAGACTCACTGATCGATGGTGAAGTCGACTGGTGTCAACTAGGATTTAGGTGATCAGCTGCCACATAGTGACACATAGGTTCAAATGTGACGCAGTTCCATTTTAAATCAAATTTCAGAGTTTTTTCTCACAGTAACTGAGGATCAGTCTGGTCTCGTTCTGATGTTGAAGGTGTCGCCTGCACCAAACTCCTGCTGCAGCTCCTTCCTTTATTTCTCTCCACCTCTGAAGCCTCAAACCAGCGACCAGCCGCCCTCAACCCTCCCTGTCTCCCTCTATCTCTCCAGCAGCAGCTTCAAAGGCCTCCCCCGGGACTCGAACGGTTCCCGGCTCGTATGTAAATGCCTCTAAATCAAGTAGCCACAGAACAGGAGCAGCACAGATGAAAAGACAGCGAGGCTCATGTCCAAAGAAAAAAAAATAAATCGTGCCTCATAAGCACCTGTTTATCAAAACAGAGACGCATGTGGACGGACGGTCGGTGTAGAACCAAGAAACATCGCGGCTCCTTCTCATTATTTTCCGCTCAATCTGGCAAAAACACCAACAGTGTAAAACGTGTCATCTTTTTAGCTAGCTGCAGCTGACTTTACCGATGGATGGATGGAGTAAATGACACCTAATGTCAAACTGACGATGATTTTCTCTATTTCCTCCTTGAAATTTTGACTCAAAGCAAGAAACAAAGAAAAGGTACAAAGGTCAATAATAAACCTGCACCGCTACATGTTGTCCTGCTCTGCTGTGAGGAACAAACACGGAAAGAAACATCTGTTTTCATGTGTTTTCTTCTATAAAAACAAAATGTGCTGTAACTCAGCTGCTGCGTTGGGAACGTAGACTGTATATAAAAATGGCCGACGTGAAAAAGAAGCCAAAATATTTCAGATGTGAGCTCTGCCATCTTTGATCTTACCCATCTGCTAACATCAACATCATTAATTTGATCATTTAAGCCGAATTATGAGTAACGCGTTTATATATATGATGCTATTTGTGAGCAACCATATGGCTTGAAATAAATAAAACGCACAACACAGATAAATGTGTTCAAAACAAAACAAAACAAACAAACAAAAAAAAAAAACGCAGACTGTTTTTATTTTGGTATATAAACCTTGAACTGTAGCCAAACTGAAGCAGACGAGGAATCATTCCCCGTCTGACAACAAACTAAACACCAGGAATTAGACTCCACCGCTGGAAAAAACAGCAAAACGTTCAGATGAACAACCAGCAAACTAAATGTATAAAAACTTCATCCCTTCATCATCCTCCCACCTCCTCTGTCACTTCTTTACACGCACCGTTTTTCATTTTTCCTCTCCCTCCCACTGTGAACATGGAGAGTGTTAATATCTCCACCTCTGAAACCGCAACCGCAACCACGCGTAGCTCAGCTCCGTCTCCTCCCGGCTCTGTCATCTCAGGCAGTCACGCAGTGAAAGGTCAACCTGGATTAGACCTTTTCCCCCATCGGCCCCACCGGGCCCCTCCGAGACGACAGGTGGCGTCAGCGAACTGCAGGGGCCTCAGCACCACCCCCCTCCACACACCCTGACTCATCACACCACCTCTGCTGCAAACCTGAGGCACCATCAGCACCAAAATGCTCTTCCAGATATTAATGTAAAACTAAAACTAGCTGCTGAAACTAGAACTAGAAGCTGTTGAGCAGGTGTCTGACACATTAACACGGAGGTCGATGTCCTGCTTCTAGTCGACTCCACCATCGATCTCCAGTGGTGGTGTCTGGTGGACTTGGTCCTCTGATGGTTGGTGAATCATCAGTTAATGATCATAATGTGTCAACAGCCCTAACGACTCCATCAGAGGCCGTCGGGACCTGGTCTGAGACCGGGACTGGATCTGTCATGTTAGAAAACTGGAGGAGTCTGAAGAGACTGACAAAGAGCGACAGCCAATCAGAGGAGGGATGTGAGATAAATGCTGCTGCCGTCTCACTGATTCACTCACAACCACGTTTAAAAGTCTGACGTTTGAAGAGCTAGTGATGCTAAATGTTAGCAATGCTAAGAGTTAGCAATGTTAAGTGTTAGCAATGCTAAACATTAGTGATGCTAAGCGTTAGTGAACTCAACCACATTTAAAACTCTGACATTTTAACACTTTTTGTCCATTTAGTATCAGTTTCCATCATAACATTATTTTTAATGTGTAAGTCCAGTCTCCTTGACTGTAGCTGCTATAGGTAGTCACCAGTCAAAGACCTCAGGAATATCCACAATGATTGGTTGAATTAGTGTTAATAGTTGTGATTGTAACGTCATTAAATCCTGGAGGATCTGATCAATGAGTAAGAGGATTGTTTTCATGTGTTTTCACATCTAAACGTCTCTACTTCCTGTTTTCTCTGCAGCGTCCTCGGTACCGTCAGTGCGTCGGAGTCGTCGTCGTCCAGATCGTCGTCTCGTTGGCGTCTCCACGTCAGAGGAGCCGAACCCGAACGCGGCGGTTTAATCTGTGTCGGAGGCAGCGTCTTCACCGGTGCTCGTCAACAATAAACGGCTGTAAATCACGGTGAGAAGCAGCGGCTACATCCTGTCTAGTTCACGTGACCAGACGTAGAGTTTGGTGACGTCACGGTGTGATCGGGAGTCAATCACTGACAAGTCTTGTAGTGTGAACACTACAGGTCTCAGACCAGTTGTTGAGGCTCCAGATCATGGGAACACAAGTCGACAACGATCACGACAGAGACCGAGACTCATAAATCACTGGAAAAGTCAACTAGTCTCTTTTTTTTGGCCACTTGCCCTGACCTGTCTGGCACTAGGATACTCGTATTGTTTGAATGTTTAGGAGCAGTAGGAGGTGGAGTTTGGACAGAAACAGTAACACTGATATTTTGGAGGGAAATTTATTTTAAATGTGACGATCTGGATCTAAGTTTTCATTTTAGCAGCTAAAAAATGAAATGGGATCTGTATTTGTGAAAAGTACAGAAAGTACAACAGATGTTATTATGTCATGAAGAAAAACTAATTAGCATTTTGCAGTTGCACAAAGTTTTCAACCACATCCTCAGTTTCACAATGACCTGTTTTCTTAATAATTTAATCAAAGACTGAAACTAATGAGTCAATCAAACATAAAAGAAACATTTAAGCTCCGACATCTACCACAGATCTACGCCGAGACATTGATTAGAGCGACTTTTTGAGAACAATACCAAGATTGTTGATTGAAAAGACGAGGTGAAGTTTACAGCGACGACGCATATGTGTGGAACTGGCAGTCGCCGGCTCGGCAGGCGTCTCGAAAAAAAATAAACCTGCATTAAAATACGACTAAAAATACTTCCTGCCTGCTTCAGCCATCAGACACGGCAACCGGGGGGAATTCAGTCGGCTAAGAGCCTGTAATAATCTCCGCTATTTTCTTTCGCGCTGCACCTTAAGCCGCCCACGCACCGTCCCCTCCGTCAGCATCCATCCATTCTTCCAGCTCGCTAATACGAAGAAGCAGCAACAAAAATGTCAATTTAGCAAAGAGGGAGAGAGAGTGGCTGTCTTCTTTTTAGTGGCTGGAAATTTACGTGCCATCGATTTCCTCCACTCAGACCGTCACTGCTGCTGTCTGCTGGTTTTTAAAGACAGAAACAGAGAAGTCCGACCCCAGCGGGATCCTATCGAATCCATCAGAGTCCAGCGGAGAGAAGGCCAGAGAGGACGACGGACACCTGAACGGAGACAAAGCGCTGCTCCGAACACCTACTGAATGATTGATGCTGAAAACGCCTTTCAGACTGACAGGACACACACACACACACACACACACACACACACACACACACACACACAATCCTCCCAGGAAGCAGCTTCAACACCGAATGTTAAAACTGAAAAATGTTGAATCACATCAGGTAAAAAGGAGAGTTACAGTCGTTCTAGGTGACTTTTATTTATTTTTATTAAATCAAATTTTTATTTATTTTTTTTTTTTATTCAACAATTGTTTATTTTTATTATTTTTATTTTTTTTATTTAATCTACCATTTTATTTTTTATATTTAATTGACTTAATTGCTTTTATTAAATCAATTTTATTTTATTTTTCATCTATCCTTTAATTCTTTATTAATTCTTATTTTATCTGCCTTTATTATTTTTATTTATTTATTTTTACTTCATCATTTTTTATTATTTTTTGTTTTCAATTTATTCTTTTGTCATATAAATTCATTATTTATATAATAAATATTTATTTATTTTTTCGACTTAAATTTATTTTTATTCATTCATGTATTTTATTTAATCTACTTTATTTTCTTTTATTTATTAATTTTTACTTAATACTTTATTTATTACAGAAAGGACAAGGGCGGAGGCATCCAGTCAAGTGGCCAAAAGCAAATGAGACCGCAGTCTGGCAGCAGCTAGACAACGACCTTAGTACCATTCTGGAAAACTCATTGCGCGGTCAGGTTGAAACCAAGCTGAATAGCATTGGGGACATCCTCTATGAGGAATGTCGAGGGAGGTTTGGGATTCTGGAAGCAAGGCAAAGCACTGGCCCGAAGCAGAAGGGTAGGAGGGAAAAGGAAATCGAGGCGCTGGTGAGGAGAGACGGCGTCAGCCCGGGAAGCAGTGGAGGAAGGCAGGCGCAGCGGAGAAGGAGGGCTTGAAGCCACTGTGGGAGGAGGTGAAGAAGAGCCTTGCCAGCCTACGGAGAGCAGAACGAATCTGCAAGCGCAGAAGGCGGAAGGAGAAGAGAGAAGCAGCTTCTTCAGGAACCCCTACCAGCACGCAAGACGGCTGCTTGAGGACAAGAGGGTGGAAAGCTGGAAATTAGTCAGCCAGACCTGGAGAGTTATTTTAAGGAGCTCTACAGTGATGCAGAGAGACAAACCCCGCTAGGACCAGCAGGGTATGTTCCTCGCCCAGCCCCTCCATCTCACCTCTTCGATGCAGCTCTGCCCAAACTCAGCGAGGCAGCTGAGGTTGTCAGGAAAGCAAGGGCAGCCTCAGCCCCAGGTCCTAATGGCATACCCTATAAGCTGTACAAGTACTGCCCAGGCATCCTAAAACATCTTTGGAAGCTCCTGAGAGTGGCCTGGAAAAACCAAGTCATCCCATCGGAGTGGCAGAGAGCAGCCACTGTCTTCATTCGAAAGAGGCAAACTCAAACACCATCGGCCAATTTAGGAGCATAGCACTCCTGAATGTTGAAGGCAAAATCTTCTTTGCCATTCTAGCCAAGAGGTTGACCAGGTACCTAACAAGCAACGGGTACATTGACACCACCTGCCAGAAGGCTGGGGTCCCAGGCTTTCCAGGGTGCGTGGAACACTCTGCAGTGATATGGGAACAGATCCAGCGAGCAAAAAGAGAGAAGTCTGACCTGCATGTGGTGTGGCTAGACCTTGCAAACGCACACGGGTCAGTTCCCCACCAGCTCATCGAGTATGCCCTGGATTTCTTCTATGTCCCTGCCTGCATTCGCGCCCTGGTGACGAGCTACTTTGCAGACCTCCAGATGAGCTGCACTCATCAAGATTTTATCACGAGCTGGCAACGACAGGAAGTTGGCATTGCCATGGGATGCTCCATCTCTCCCATCCTGTTTGTTGCAGCTTTTGAGATCATCCTCATAGGGGCAAGAAAAGTAGCAGGAGGTGTGAAGCTACCATCCGGCCAAAGGCTGCCACCAGTGAGAGGCTACATGGGCGACATCACCACCATCCTCCAGACAGCAGCATGCACATCGAGACTGCTGAAGAGGATCGACGAGCTCGTGGGCTGGGCGAGGATGAGAATCAAACCTGCCAAGTCACGTAGCCTGTCCCTCAGGAAAGGGATCAGGAGTGACCATACCATCTTTATCGCAGGTGGCGAGGAGATTCCACTGCTGGCGAAGCAACCTGTCCGAAGCCTCGGACGGACTTACACGGCAGACCTCTCCGACAAGCAGATGGGGGAAGCAGTGAGAAAGCAGCTGCGGATGGTCTGGCGAAGATCAGTGTGAGCCAGCTCCCTGGGAAGTACAAAGTCTGGAGTTATAACTTCATACTCTACCCCAGGGTAATGTGGCCGCTGAAAATGTGCGAGGTCCCTCCTCAGTGGCAGAGAAGATGGACAGGCTGGCAAACCGGTACATCAAGAAGTGGCTGGGACTCCCAAGATGCCTCTCTGACGTTGGGCTATTCGGGAGGAACACACTTCAACTGCCCCTGCAATCCATCAGCCAGGGGTACAGGCAGGAGAAGGCCAGACTGGTGCTGGAGTTGAGGGATTCCACTGACCAGCTAGTGAGGGCAGCGTGCTCCCAAAGTACGAACAGGGAGGAAGTGGAAAGCCCAGGAGGAAGTTGACAAGGCCATCAGCAGGCTTCAGCACAGGGAGGTCATTGGAAGAGTCCAGGAGGGAAGAGCAGGGCTGGGGAGAGGCGAGGCCCTCCCTTCTGGTCCAAGGCCTCCAAGGAACAGCGAAGAGCCATGGTGGTGGCAGAGGTGGCAAGGACGGAGCAGGAGCGGCCACGCATCAAGGCTGTGTCGCAAAGCCGCCAGGGAGGCTGGATGACCTGGGAAGGTGTCACAGACAGGCCCATGACATGGTCTGACTTGTGGAAGATCCCCCAGGCCAGACTCAGCTTCCTAATCAAGTCCACCTACGACACCCTGCCATGTCCCCGAAACCTCCACCTATGGTTTGGTGCAGAAGAAAGCTGTCCATTGTGCAACACCACCAACGCAAGCCTTCAGCACATCCTCTCCGGCTGTAAGACTGCTCTGTCTCAAGGCCGCTATAGGTGGCGCCATGACCTGGTGCTGAAAAAAGCTGGCAGAGGTGACAGAGACATGCAGGCTACAGGCTAACAGCAAACCTCCTGCTCCAGTGAGACCATCCATCCCCTTTGCAAGAGCAGGGGAGAACCCCAAGCCCACCCACCGGACAGTAACACCAAGACTCCTCTCACCTGGTGGCGAGTGGACTATGAGGGTTGACCTGGGAGGCAGCTCCAGTTTCCCAGGGACATTGTCCAAACATCGCTCCGGCCAGACCTGATCTTATGGTCAGTCCCATTAAAGACCATACTGCTGGTGGAACTCACCGTCCCATGGGAACAGGGGATTGAGGCTGCCAACGAACGCAAGCGTGATAAGTATGCAGACCTGGCAGCAGAGTGTCAAGAGGCTGGCTGGAAGACCATCACATGCCCCGTTGAGGTGGGGTGTAGGGGATTTGTGGGATCCTCAACAGTTCGCCTACTTGCAACATCGGCTGCACAGGGGCAGGGAATCGTAAAAGCCATCAAGGAGCTGGCCGAGGAGGCAGAGAAGGGCAGCTTCTGGCTATGGCTAAGGAGGAGGGATAAAGGGTGGGGGCAGAACACCTAGGTCATCAGCAGGGGGTGGAAGACAGACTTTCCATCGCTCCGCCACCAAGAGATGTACTGGGGTTAAAGGAGCGAAACATCCGTGACTGGTGGTCCCCAGCTGATGACCCGTTCCTGACCTTGGGTGTAGTGCATAGGGAAACACTTCTCTAGAGGGCACTGGTGGAGGTGCGGCAGGCAGAAATGCCCGGCAGGCATACCATCAGCCTGTATCTTCAAATTATTATTATTTTTGTATCTACTTTATTTTCAATTTATTCTTCTGTTATATAAATTTATTTCTTTGACTTAAATTTATCTTTATTCATTCATGTATTTTATTTAATCTACTTTATTTTCTTTTATTTATTCATTTTTACTTAATCAATTTTTTATTATAAACATGTTGTTTTGAGTCTGACACTGGTTTAAAACAGAGACATTTGTCTCAGCTCTTCGTCCTTCACTGTCGTTACGACTCTTCAGGTTCAGGTTTTTGTCTCAGACCAGATGAGATATAAAGTCCAGTGTTTTCTGGCTCCACCCTCACGTCTCTAGAAAACCTCCACCTGGGAGGCATCTTGATCAGATGCCCAGACCTCCACAACTGGCTCTTTTCTCTGCTCTGAGCTTCTTATATTCGCCTTCATCTTTAATTTTTAGCCAAAAATAATTTTAAAAAACAACAACAAACATTTTTGGCTCTTCTTCTTCTTGCTGTCACATTACTGCCAGGTCACTATTTATTTTTCTTCCTCATGTGCTCAGTTCTCTTCTCCTTCTTGATTTTTTTTTTAAGTGGTTGGCAAACATCGTGCTACGTTAACGCCAAGAACTGGACTCGAGTGTTGGACGGGAAATATGTCGCGTGGACGTCACGATTTTAGAAAGTATGTCTGGGTGTTAATTTGTAATATTTAAATATTTTAATAAATATTAGATGAATCTCAGTCAAGACAAAACTTAACACGTTCGGTGGCTTTTTTGTTTTAGCCCGTCTATGGCGTTTTCCATTATGTGTTAGCATTAAGCTAGCATGACCACTCGCACTCCACCTTGATGCTAATACATCAAATTAGCGGAGTCGTTTCCACGTTAGAGGTTAAAAACATTGTTAACATATAATGTGGAAACAACTAGCGAGTACGCCAGCTAGCTTGATGCTAACACATCAACATCATGTTTGACGCTAACAAATCAAGCTAGCAGAGTTGTTTCCACATTAAATGTTAAAAACATTTTGACTAGCTCTCACTGTGTCTCTCACTTGTCGCAGCCCGTCTATAGCGTTTTCCATTATGTGTTAGCATCAAGCTAGCAGGACCACTGGCTACCTTGATGCTAACACATCAAATTAGTGGAGTCGTTTTAGCATTAGAGTCGTTTCCGCATTAGAGGTAAAAAAAAACATTGTTGACATATAATGTGGAAACAACTAGCGAGTAGCTTGATGCTAACACATAATAGAAAGATGGGCTAAAACAATTAGCATTTGTGGTGATTGTTTTAGCACGTCTACGGCATTTTCCACCATGTGTTAGCATCAAGCTAGCAGAGTAGTCAAGCGGGCCACTAGCTTGATGCTAACACATAATGTAAAAAGGCATAGACGGGCTAAAACAATGATCGTTTATCTCAACATGCTTCACATCAAACAACATGTAACAACATGTGACCTTTAATGTTCACTCATATATGTCCAACTGTATATAATGTACCTGTAGGTGCATAAAACTATAAAACAGAGTCGAATAATCGCTCAAAACTAACAACCTACTTGTTTCTAAATCCAAAATCCTATTATAACAACTAAAATATATAGTTACAGAGCTGCTACAGTTTGTGTCTCAGAGTTTTAGTTTGTTGTGTTGGTGTTAATGTTGATCCAGACGACGAGAATAAACTGCTGAGGAGGTGTGGGATCTTTTTTTTTTTCTTTTGTTTTTTGGCATGAAAAGATTCAGCTGCTGGCAGCTTAAATATATGGTATTATTATTATTATTATTACTGCCTTTCAAATAAAACACAATAACGGATGTCAGAGCGATGCAAATACAAACCCACACTGCGTGAGAGTGTGTGTGTGTGTGTGTGTGTGTGTGTGTGTTGTCCACCGACACACACAAAACGAAACAATTTAATACTCAAAGAAGTGAGAAAAGCAGCATTTTTTTTTTTCTTGGTCTTAAAACTCAGCAGACGTCTCCTTCCACAGACTGAGGTCTAATTAATTCAATGGGAAATCAAGTGGAAAATCACCTCTAATGGACTCGAGGCCATATTGATATAACTCCTCGATATCTGACGGGTGTAAAAGGCTGTGAAAAATACTCAAGAGCCTCGGTCTGATCTCATTACGGGGAAAAAATAAATAAAAAAAATCAAACACAAAGACTCGTTTCCCCCCTGAAGACACGCTACTCTGTCTCAAACTTTCTCAAACTTCACAAAATCCAAAAATAAATAAATAGCTCGAGACGTTCGTCCACATCCTGGTCACCACGACGACATCGATATCAACTTTCTGTTGAGACGCTCGTCTTTAAACACGTCCACACAACCTCATGCATGATGTATCAAGATCAATAATTAATTTATAGGCCGCAAATCATTATAAAAACTTACATTTCTCATTATTTTGAGATTCTAATCATTATTTTCAAGATATTATGTCATTTATATATATATATATATGGAGTCTGTCATTATAATGGCAGGAATTGGAAGTGCAAATCCATTATCTGGTTGAGAATAAACAGCAGCGGTGGATCAATAATTCATCTATAATCTTCATGGGTTTATTAACCAACAAGAGAGGCAGTCAGTCCAGCTCATACCTCCACTGAAGCTCCAGATCCAGATCATAATCTGGATCTACTAAAGCGATAAAACCATAAAAAAATGTCGATGTATAAGTGAAGTATTTAAACACTCCTGGTCGTGATCTTTTACTCGGTTAATCTTTCCACCACGTTCGGTGTAAATCAGTTCAATAATCTTGCTGATAAATAAAGAAACAGATGTGTAATTATCATTATTGTTGCCATGGCCATGTACCTGGTATCTGCTCTGAGGTTTAAGGACTATTAGAAGATTTCCACTACACCGTTCTAGTTCTACTCTACTCGCTTTTATTTGAGTTTTCTATTAGAGATTGTACCTGGAATCGCTCTGAGGTACCGATCGATCTGAGTCGACACTAAAACGTGACGTGAACAGACTGATTGGTCAGAGGGAGCGTCAACAAAATAACCAACCTCCATTCTCCTCCATTAATGTTCCCTGATGTCTTTGTGTCGCAGCGCTCACGTCACCACATTCACGTTGAGGAGGAACCAAACTGTGATGGAAAACAACGTGTCTGGTACCAACGACGAGCAGAGCAGAGATGAGCTGATTGAGATGTGTTGCTCGAGGACACGACCCAAGATCCCAGTGGAGATAAGGTGGAGGAGAAGAGGACGAACAGGAGTAAAACACCGTCAATCTGTACGATGTAACTATGGGGAACGTTCGATACGATCTCTCCACAATAAGATGAAAGAAGTCACAGCGCTGACCAGGCTACGGAGGGAGTAGCTACCAGGAGAGCAGCATCATGTGTCTCGCTGAGACCTGTGTTAAAGAGCAGCGCTGCTCACAGATGATGCTACAACTACCTGAACTCCCAGGTGTTAACATCGCAGCCACAAGTCTTCCTACAGATACATTTCCCCTCGTCAGGACAAATAAATTGGCTTTGATCTTATTTGATCATAAACCAAACTACTGGACAAAGTTAAACTGATCTAAATGACACTAGATTAGAGATAAAAGCAACAGTAAAGTATCATAATTCAGCCTCAGAAGAACAGAACTCGTCAATACTAGTCAACTTTCTTCAGTTTGGAAGATACGTTGACATTTCTGTCTCACAGACCTTGTGTAGTTTTCTCCAAAAACATTGTTCTGTTCCACATCTCTTATTTAAAATAAATCACATTTCCATTTCTTCTACCAGAAACATTTCCCCCAGAAAAAGTCACTTAAACCCACAAGAAGAAATCAACTTTTTCTTATTCAGATTGCGAGCTAATATTAGTTATAAATAGGGTTTCAAACAGAACCAGCAGATGGAAAATTGGACAAATCAGCAAATTGTGGGAAACAGTTGATGTGATGAGTCATCAGCTCTCGAGACCTCTTCAAATAAATCCTCAGCACTCAACAGAACAGGAAGGTCCTGGACTACATTCGCCCTATTCAGGACGTTTCAGAAGTTTTCTGTGGTAAACTAATCATCACGTACCTCATCTACATTCTCGAAGGCGTTGATGATGTCGTAGGGCAGACACGACAGCAGGTCGATGACGAACCAGGTCTTCAGGTAGTTCATGCGGATCAGTTTGGGGTCAGAGATCACCTCGCCGCCGGGTCCCACGAAGGTGGTGTGGAAGTTGAGGACGATGTCCACCAGGAAGATGACGTCCACCACGCTGTCCAGCACCAGCCACACGATGTTGTTCTGCTTGGTCTTGAAGGAGACGTTGTACGGGACCATGATGGCCGTGTAGAAGGTGAGGATGAGGATGACCCAGTCCCACGTGGTCTTGAAGGTGCAGTAGTGGAGGATTATGTGAGGAGGCGTCTTGGGAGCTTCCTGCTTGTACTGAGGGAGGATGTCGGAGTTGAGCTGCAACACCTGGAGATGACACAGAGAGAAGAACATTTATCTTCTTGCTACGGCCGCTTGGGCATGGAAAAAATTATTATCAAGATAATCAAACAAATATATTGTATAAAATAATAAACAGAAATAAATAAATTCACTGATGTAGTCAAGTCTCGTAAACTACTAATACAAACTACTGCATTAGATCACAAAACAAAATAACTCGCTAACAATTATCACTGATATTTAGCATCGCTAACACTTAGCATCAACATCTTTAACACTTAGCATCACTAACATCCTTAACACTTAGCATCACTAACACTTGAATTTCTAACGCTTAGTATCACTGACGCTTTGCATTAACATTTAGCATTAACACTTGGCATCATTAGCACTTTGTATTAAAATTGCTAACATTTAGCATTAACATCACTTACGCTTTGATTGAACACCGCTAACATTTAGCATTAACATCACTTACGCTTTGATTGAACACCGCTAACATTTAGCATTAACATCGCTAACGCTTTGCATCAACACCCTTAACACTAAGCTTCTCTAACACTTAAATTGCTAACGCTTAGCATCACTAACGCTTCGCATTAACATCGCCAACACTTGGCATCATTAGCACTTTGATTGAACATCGCTAACATTTAGCATTAACATCGCTAACAATTATAATCGTAAACACTTTGCATTTACATCACTTAGAATTTAGCATTAACATCGCTAACATTAGCATATCATTCGTCCAAAGTTTGTAGTAAACACCTGAAACGTGAGTTCAACCTGCTGAAACGACCGAAAAATGTCAGAAAACGACAAAATACTAATAATTGTTTTGTTTCTATTAATTGCACAGCTCTGTTTACCACTTTAAAGGTAATAAACTGTAACTGCACAAAACAAACATCAAGAGATTAGAAGCACAAATATCATGTTTTAAATGAGTCATTGAGGAATTTATTTTTTATTTAAGTGGATTCGTCGACCGTCGATCGATCTTCCTGCTTCACTGCCAAGTCGCCGCCATCATTTAAATTACTTTGTTTTAATAGAGTTTAGTCGTGTTTGATGCTGCCAACTTCTGAATCTCATTTACTTTTATCTCATGATGTTGTTTTTTGACACATTTGATTTGTCGTTTTTTTTTTTTTTAAAGAGAACTTGAATTGTGAATAGAAACGACACGAATTCAACACTTAAAATAGAACAAAAATAAAGTTTTAGTTCAACTCTTTTAACACTGCGACACTTCACTCAACAAATTAAACCTTTATCCGTTCGATTCAATTTAATTCGTCGTGATTTCTGACCCAGTTTTTACTGTAAACTGAGACCAAAGATGATGAAATTCATATTATATAGATCGACTGGAAAGACGTTATTTTCTATATCATTAAGTTTATAGATTTTTTAACTTTATTGTTTGTAGTTTGACTGTTATAACTGTCAATTAAACTGTTACTGTTTTTAAAACGTTAAAAAGATGACAGCTGTGAAGGAGGATACTTTACTATTTTATTGTCTAACGTGGTAATAATGACCCCCTGCTGCTTTAAAAGATGTTTGTTTGTTTTCTGACTCTTCAGGTTTTGTTGCTCCGTGACAAAACTGCATTTATGTATAAATTTGAGTCGAAATGAGACGAAAAAAACAACCAATCGTTATGTTTTTTTTTTGTTTTGTTTTGTTTTGTTTTGTTGTTTTTTTGCAGCGTGGCAATCATCGGCCCGCTGAGCTCGGCCTCTTCAGCAGAACAGAACAGACGCTACATTAAATCCACCAGACAGCGGCGGTTTGATTCCCTCTGCGGGCCACACACACACACACACACACCTGAAACACACACACACACCAACTCGTTTTTCTCCCAAACTGAATATTATTCAGTTTGTCTCCAGCTGCTACACTCATGAACTGTAATCCAGTCTTCAGCTGCAAATATATAAAAAAGTAATTAAACTTCCCGACACGTCCGACTGTATTTAAACAGCAGCGGTGGCACTTTAGATTAATACTTTAATATCGTTATTACACCGATGATGACGATCATCATCATCATCATCATCATCATCATCACTGTCGTCGTGTTTGAAACTGCTGCTGCTGCAGTTATCACATCGTCTGATGATGATGATGATTCATCCATTTTTATGCTACTTATCCAGCAGCAGGTCAAGCGGGGTAATCCTCCTGGGGGGGGGGGGATCCGGAGGCTTTCCCAAGTCCAGACAAGATGAGATGATATAATATAATATAATCTCCACCATGTGGTTGGATGTGACCACATGCCTCAAGCACAGAGAGGATAATCGATGAAGAAGCAGCGACTCTTCACACCATTTTCTCTAGCACAATGTCAGAAAAATAACTTTTTATTCCTAATAAAAACTGGAGCAACACAAGGAAGCATCACACTGCTAAGACCAGTGTTGGCCAAGTTACTTCCAAAATGTAACACATTATATAACAGTTACTGTAGTTTGATAAAAGAGTAACTTTTATCAAAATAACTGTGGTAGCAGGACTTGTCAGGTGTTGTTGTATAATAAAATAATAAAATATGACTCACATCACTGTGTTACAGCAAAAACTGACAAATTAGTGTAACTGTGTTACTTTTGTCACGTTACCTGGTTACAGACGGACAGGACTGATTAACGTTACCGGTCTAGCTCATATATTAGCATTATCGTTTTCTATTAGCCGTAGCTTCTAGCCACTGCCTGAATGATTTTAGCTTGGCTAGGCTAGCTGACGCGATGCTAACTCAACACGATCCTAACTTAACACGAAGCTAAGTTGATGTGATGCTAACTTCACTTGATGCTAACTCGATACGATGCTAACTCAACACAAGTCTAATTTGAAACGAGGCTAACTCGACATGAGTCTAACTTGACACAAAGCTAATGGATGTGATGTTAACTATCCACAACGCTAACTCACAAAGCCCCCTCACAAAACTCACAAGACCTTGCAGGAAGTTTTGCAAGAGTTAGCATAGCGTTTTTGCTAGCTAGTACCTGAATGATGTTAGCTTGTCTAACTTGACACGAGGCTAACTTGACATGATGCTAGCTTGATGTGATGCTAACTTGACACGAGGCTAACTTGATGTGATGCTAACTTGACATGAGTCTAACTTGACATGATGCTAACTTGACGTGATGCTAACTTGACATGAGTCTAACTTGACACCAAGCTAACTTTACGTGATGATAACTTGACACCAAGCTAACTTGACATGATGCTAACTTGACATGATGCTAACTTGACATGAGTCTTGCTTGATGTGATGCTAACTTGACATGAGGCTAACTTGATGTGATGCTAACTTGACGTGATGCTAACTTGACGTGAGTCTAACTTGATGTGATGCTAACTTGACATGATGCTAACTTGATGTGATGCTAACTTGACGTGATGCTAACTTGACGTGATGCTAACTTGACGTGATGCTAACTTGACATGAGTCTAACTTGACAAGGCTAACTCGACGCAATGCTAACTCGACACGATGCTGATTTCTAATTTGACACAAAGCTAACTTGAGTTGACATAGCGTGTTAGCATCACATATGGTAGAATAGATTAAAAAATAAAAAGCTTTATCTTCATCCTAATCCTCATTATCAGAGCTGCCAACCAAACATCTCCTGGTCAAGAGCGGTCGCCGCCACTCAGAGCCGAGACTTCAGAGCCCAGTGGCATTGTGGGGTAGAGAAAAAAAAAAGAAAGACCCATCTCTACTTGTGTGACACTTGACGGCGTCCTCGACAGAAGACGCCAGCTGTGCCTTTCAGGCCGAGGAGCAGATGGTTCACCTGCGATATCTATTGGACGTTACGTAACCGTCTGCCAGATAAAAACTGGTTTTTACACCGTTTTGTCTTCCTACCTATTAATTTTCATCCTTCTATCCTTCACTTGCTGGTCTCCTCCCTCTTATGTGACCGAGAGCTGCAGTGGAAAACGATAAAAAATGTGTGAAATTTAAATCTGAATTTCAGGAAGGTTAACCTAGCAAAGTTTCAATCTAAATTAAACCAGAAAAAAATGAATTAAAACCTGAAATTGGAAACAAAACTTTAAAAATGTCCTTCCTTCCTTCCTTGTTTCCTCCTTCCTTCACTATATTCATTACTTTTTTCCATCCTCTCTTGTTCAACTTTGATTTCTTTCCTTCATCTCATCCTCTCTCTGCCTCCGCCACCTTTAACCCGCCCGAGGTGAGAAACACTTTAAGTTAAAAAAAAAACACACACCTCGTCGCGTTTGATGAACGGAGATGAAACTCAAACAAATTCTGATTAAAGATGACGCACTTCACTCTAAAGCTTCATGAATAAAACAGCTCCAGTAAAAAAAAAAAAAAAAAGGCAATGAGACATGAGACCCCTGAAATCCATTTTCTAAATTTCAAGCAGCAGTCACAATCATTCAGAGTGCCCACAGTGTCTCCTGCCTCTCCACACACAGCATGAAATTTTAATGGACGCCTGCAGTCTACGCTGTGTGGAGCAGCTGCAGCTGCAGGGGAAAGTTGGGATACAGGAGTGTGTGTGTGTGTGTTGGGTGACGATGTAACGAAGGCATAGTCGCGTGTGAGGAAGTACAGTGATGCTTTCAAGACTTTTCATCTACAAGTGCCTGTGAGTTTCAACACTAGTTCACGCTAGTTGAGCTGACCAACGATTTACGAGTCTCAGTCTCTGTCGTGATCGTTGTCGACTTGTGTTCCCATGATCTGGAGTCTCAACAACTGGTCTGAGACCTGTAGTGTTCACACTACAAGACTTGTCAGTGATTGACTCCCGATCACACAAAGCTAATTCGACACAAGTCTAACTTGACGTGATGCTAACTCGACACAATGCTAACCCACAATGAGTCTAACTCGACACAATGCTAACCCACAATGAGTCTAACTCGACACAATGCTAACGCTACACAATGATAACTCAACGTGATGCTAACTCAACGTGATGCTAACTCGACACAATGCTAACGCTACACAATGATAACTCAACACAACGTCAACTTGACATGATTCTAACTTGACGTGATTCCAACTTGACGTGATGCTAACTCTACACAATGCTAACCCACAATGAGTCTAACTTGACACGATGCTAACTCAACATGATGCTAACTCAACGCAAAGCTAACTCGACACAATGCTAACGCTACTCAACACAACGTCAACTTCACACAAGGCACAAACTCAACATGATGCTAACTTGACGTGTTGCTAACACTACATAATGCTAAATCGACACAATGCTAACTTGAAACAACGCTAACTTGACAAGTTGCTAACACTACATAATGCTAAATTGACACAATGCTAACTTGACACTAGGCTAACTTGAAATGATGCTAACAGTACATAATGCTAACCCACAATGAGTCTAACTTGACACGATGCTAACTCGACATGATGCTAACTCAATATGATGCTAACTCGACACAATGCTAACTTAACACAACATCAACTTGACATGAGTCTAACTTGACATGAGGCACGAACTCAACGTGATGCTAACTCGACACAAGGCTAACTTGACACTAGGCTAACTTGACATGATGCTAACACCACATAATGCTAACTTGACACAATGTTAACTCAAAACAACACCAACTTGACATGACGTTACATCACCTCAAGTTAGAATCATGTTGAAGTTAGCATCATGCTGAGTTAGCATCACGTCAAGTTAGCATCATGCTGAGTTAGCATCACGCTGAGTTAGCATCACGTCAAGTTAGCATCACGTCAAGTTAGCCTTGTGTCTTTTGTTTGAGTAAAAGGAGCAATGACACAATTGAACAACTTCAACTTCAGCAAAATTGTACTTGAACTTGTACTGAAACATTAACGCTGTTCAACACCTCTATATGTCTGGACCATGTGATGTGGTTGTGAAGTTTCCAGACACTACCACAGTTTCAAAAGTCTCACCTCTGCCAGTCGGGACTGTTTGTGACTGACTTCATGTTTGCCGATTGGCGCCAGCTGCTGCAGCGTGTTGCGGTTGTTGGTGAGCGCTCGCGTCAGACGAGCAAACTTGGTCCAACCTGACAAAAATAAAAAGAGACGAGAAGAGAAAAGTTTAAAAACCTGCAGCTGCTCACACCGAAGTGCTGGTTTTACTAAAGAAGAGAAACAAAACAGAGAATCTTGAGTTGGACTTTGACCTGAGTTTTTGGACGGATGTGGCAACAATAACAAAAAGTTTTGGGGGTTTTATTGTTGACACTACTTTTATTTCACTGTATTTAGGGAAATTTAGCAGAGGTGATGAATATCTTCATCACACTTTGACCTTTATTTATTTTATTTTCCACCCTGATTAATACACACAGTGTGATCAGTATTTTATCATTAGTACATTATTCATGTGGTGCATTAGAAAGTGTTGCAGAAGCAGTTTTATGAAAAATGATAACGCTGGTTGTTTGAGGAAGGTTCCTCACTTTATTACGGTGGCCGGGAGGTGCAAACCAAAATTACAAAACATGAAATATTTTTACAAAGCTTGAGACAAATTTACATTTTTACATATCATAAAACAAAATCACATTACCATAACACATTTACAAGAACAGGAAAAAAGAAAAAGAAAAGAAAAACAAGTATTCGAAACAAAACGATTATTAGTTTTTGTTAATGGTGCTAAAGGCTAGTGATGCTAATCGGTAGTTATGTAAAGAGTTAGTGATGCTAAACGCTAGCAATGCTAAGTGTTAGTGATGTTAAACACTAGCAATGCTAATCTGTAATTATGTTAAGTGTTAGAGATGCTAAACGCTAGTGATGCTAATCGGTAGTTATGTTAAGTGTTAGTGATGCTAAACGCTAGTGATGCTAATCGGTAGCAATGCTAAGTGTTAGTGATGCTAAACATTAGCAATGCTAATCGGTAATTATGTTAAGTGTTAGAGATGCTAAACGCTAGTGATGCTAATCGGTAGTTATGTTAAGAGTTAGAGATGCTAAACGCTAGTGATGCTAATCTGTAGTTATGTTAAGAGTTAGTGATGCTAATCGGTAGTTATGATAAGTGTTAGTGATGCTAAACGCTAGTGATGCTAATCGGTAGTTATGTTAAGTGTCAGTGATGCTAAACGCTAGCCATGCTAAACATTAGCAATGTTAAGTGATAGTGATGCTAAAAAATCAGCGACGTTAAAAGTTAGCAATGCTAAGCACTAGCAATGCTAAACGGTGTCAATGCTAAGCTCTATAGATGCTAATCATTAGCTATAAGCCTTATTTGTTTATAATTTAATGTTTATGTAAACATTTTTTAATTTAGTAGTTGACTTGTTTTCAAGAGAACAGAAGTGACATTTATTTCTTTTATTATTTTAACTAATAAATTCACTGTTTTACGTGCAACAAATTCAATTTGTTTCAAGTTCAAGTCAACAAGTAATCGTTTAAAAAATCCGCGATTTCAATTTTGAACCAAATAATCATTCATCTCTAGTTTATACAACAGTGGTCGTCCACTAGTGACCACACACACGACTGAGGATGGACGCTGTGGTCGTACTGTGACGCTCTAAAAATAAAAATCAAATGTTTGCAAAGGGCAGAGAGCAGTGACACATCACGTACAGCAGTTTCACATTGTGATCGACTCTTTGAAGAGACCACTATGAATAAAAGGTGGAGTCTGAAATCGCTTTTTAACCCTCGGGCTGCCAGCTGCCTGAACACACACACACACACGTAGCGTTAACTTCTCTGTGCAGTGGTGTGAAAACACCAACACATTACACTACTGAGACCCATCAACATCAACACAAAACAGTCCATTCAGAGTTTATTCTCATCTTTCCACTTTCCCTCGAGGAAACTGTTGTAGCAGCTTCTTCAGTTTCTTTTATGAGATTTTCTTTATGTTAATACTCAGACTTGGCTCCGTGAAGCAGCAGCGGTAGATAATAATAATCCCGACCGCTTTCAGCCAAGATGGGAGTTTCTTTTTGCAACATCATCATCATCGCCGGAGGGAACGACTTGTGTAAGTCACTACAACGGACAGGATACTGTCAGCTGTTGAAAAGAGACACGAGAGACATCAGAGAGTCTCAGTCGGAGACGATTAACCCCCGATCCTCTCTGGGAAGACTGAAGATCAGAGCTTTAAAAACAGAAACAGAGGCTCTGCTACAGGATTCACAAACAGTGGATCATCTGTATTTACTAGATTTTATATCAGAAACGTGACATATTAATAGTTATGAACTTAAAGTGACGGTCTGGAGTAATTTGAACACAGAGTCTATTTCACCATGAATACAACTCAACAGATATTTTACGTCGGTTGAAGTAATATCTGTTTATTTGTTTTCATGTTGCTCCAGATCAGCAGATTCATCATTTCCTCACTCATCAGACACATAGTCCTGTTGTTCAGGAAAATGATGAATCTGCTGATCTGGAACATCCTTCATCACCAGTCATCAAATTAATTTCAGCTATTTTTGTATCAGATGTTGTTATTTTGGTTTGTTATTAGATGGAAACATGTACATTTATGTTCATTGACTTTGTTGACGTTGGGTCTTAATAACGTTAAATGCTAACACACAACATGTTAGCATGTTATACATTCAAGTTGTCATGTTAGCAAACATGCTAATGTAGTGATGAAGGATGTTCCACATCAGCAGATTCATCATTTTCCTGAACAACAAGTTAATGTGTCTGTGAAGAGCATGAAAAATGATGAATCTGCTGATGTGGAACATCCTTCATCACCAGTTGTTATAAAACCAGACGTTGGGTAAGTCTTGTAAAACAGTGTTTTTAATAAACTCTGGGTTCACTTACTAAGTTATCAGTACTTCAGTTTATGTGTAGGGACCCTATTCATGCTACTGCTGAAGTGAAGTGATATTTTGAGCTTTATTAGTGGTTAAAAATGACAATTTATATACGTTTGGCTGACTGCCCCATTTACTTTCATTGTTAACTATTTGGTTGTGAAAACAAATGACGATCAAACTGGATATTACTTCAACCAACGTAAAACATTACTAAAATGTTTGACATTTGTGACTCAATTAACATTTTAATCTGACTCTTACACTCGTCAGTCACTTTGCTTTAAATAGTTGATGCAACTGGCAACAAAACATGCTGTTTGGTGCCAAAACGTAAATGTAATTTAAGTATTTAAATGTCTTATCTTATATCTTATATCTCATATAATGTTATTGACAAAGAGTTTGTATTTAATGAAGGTGACGCTCTCGTGTCTTAGCAACAAACATGTTAATCAGCGTTTTACGCAGCGTGGAGGTAATTCAGTCAAATGAACGTCAGCGTCTTCAACATGTCTCCTTTCGTTTAAACTTCCATCTATTTTATTTATTTTTATTTTTTTTAATCTCAGGCGTTTCACACGTGTCAATCCACTGAAGTGAAAACCTCTCGGGCCGCTGCAGATCCACTCTTTATCGTGTCGTACAGTAAAACTGCTGATCACAATCTTATTTCACATTTCACTCAGTGCTGCATGCACCAGCTCTGCTCCCTGTTATTTTTAGCTCAAGCCTTTTTTTTTTTTTTTTTTTGATTTCCACTTCCATTGTGCTCCGGTCTGATAAATCACGCAGCGTTGCATTCTTGAGGCGAGCGGGAGTTTTATTATTGCTATTATCAACAGTGAAAAGAACAGGACTCTTATTGACTCGTCCTGCACTTCCCGCTCCTCTCGTCTCTATGTGACGTCGTTTTTTGTCCACGAGTCGAAGCCTGTGAACTGTCAGCGTGTGTTTACATGAGCAGCCACCGACACAAAGTCCTGCATTTTTACCTCATGATGAAAGTGGCTCTGGGTCTGAATAAAAAATAAAAAAAAATGCATCAACTCACTTTCCGTGCCAGTGATTTGCTATTATTCTCGCACACATTAGGACACGACCCTTCTCTATAATGTATAAACTCTATACAGTGAATTACGCAACCGCCGCTACTGTAAAAGAAGAAAAAAGAAGCACTCGAGACATTTTGCTTAAGTAAAAGGAGCAATGACACAATTGAAGACAAGTAAAAGCCCTTAAGTCAAACTTCAGCTTCAGCAAAAGTAGTTGAATCTAAATCCTAGTTTTGAGTCTCAGTCTCTGTCGTGATCGTTGGCGACTTGTGTTCCCATGATGTGGAGTCTCAACAACTGGTCTGAGACCTGTAGTGTTCACACTACAAGACTTGTCAGTGATTGACTCCCGATCACACAAAGCTAATTAGACACGAGTCTAACTTGACACGATGCTAACTCAACATGATGCTAACTCAACGTAAAGCTAACTCGACACAATGCTAACGCTACACAATGATAACTCAACACAACGTCAACTTGACACGAGGCACAAACTCAACATGATGCTAACTTGACAAGTTGCTAACACTACATAATGCTAAATCGACACAATGCTAACTTGACACCGTGACGTCACCAAACTCTACGTCTGGTCACGTGAACTAGACAGGATGTAGCCGCTGCTTCTCACCGTGATTTACAGCCGTTTATTGTTGACGAGCACCGGTGAAGACGCTGCCTCCGACACAGACTAAACCGCTGAACCAGCGTGAAAACATCAACAAATTCAACCAATCATTGTGGATATTCCTGAGGTCTTTGACTGGTGACTACCTATAGCAGCTACAGTCAAGAAAACTGGACTTACACATTAAAAAAGTTAGGATGGAAACGGTTACTAAACAATTAAACCAGCATGTAAACATCACAGCAACACACTGGTTTTCATGGTGGAGGTGGACTCAGCGGCAGATCTCTCCGGTACCAGGGAGAAACTGTTTTCTAACATGACAGATCCAGTCCCGGTCTCAGACCAGGTCCCGACGGCCTCTGATGGAGTCGTTAGGGCTGTTCACACATTATGATCATTAACTGATGATTCACCAACCATCAGAGGACCAAGTCCACCAGACACCAGAGTAGATTAGTGTCAACAAGACTTTGGCTGCACTGCTCGTCCTTTCAGGTTTTGCAGGGAGTTGTAAGATATAACCCAAGCAGGACATCTAGGCCATCATTTGCAAAAAGTGTATCTATTCATTGAGGATGATGGTTTCAACCATAAACGATGCCAAGGATGAAATCAAAGTCTTTATGCTGCAGAGGGAGTTTGGCTGCAAAGCTGAAACTTAGAGGCTGCAGCAAAATTTGACTCAAATGACATTTCATTGTCAAATACGGTCACTGAAAACTAACTTAACTTCAGTGACTTTATGGTGAATGACGTCCTACAACAACTGCAAAGCAAAAATCCTAAATCCCTGAAATCTACAGTGGAAATGTTTCGCTTTGATGCCTGAAGCGTCTACATCGTTCCCCCGGCGCTCGTCACTCATCGCGATCAGCTGCCAACCTGAAATGATGTCTCGCCTGAGGCTGGTGCTGACAGAGCAAACAGTGAAGCCACAGACACGGCAAATAAAAAACAACAACAACAACATGATGTTCCTCTTTTTCTGCCCTGTCACCTCGTTGCTCTTCTGTTATTGTTTCCTAACTGAAGTTGTTTGGCCTAAAACGCTATAAAAAAAGGGGGCACCTGTTGAATCTGACCGGTGCTTTTCATGCGCCGCCCTGATGATACACGTCTCAGCCTGGCGACTCAACGTGATGATAAATTCAGGAGGGCGATTTGATAAAAATAGAAAATAAAAGTGCAATTTGTTGCATTGCAGGGGTGCAGATATATCTCATTCAAAATGTGTTTTGTTACAACATGGAGGATGAAACTTCTCCGTCTCTTCCCTTCTCGGCTGATGCTGAAGTGATGTGGCGTGCCGGAGCCGCCGGAGCAGCCGGAGACGGCGCCCGCGGCGAGGCGTCGGTCTGCGGCGCGAGCGAACTCAGCTGCCGAGGCCTGAGGACACGAATCAGTCGCTCTCTCTCTCTCTCACAAACAGCCTCTCTGTCCCCGGGATGATCAGCAGGCGGGTAAACGCTGCAGCCGCAGTACAAAGAGTAATGCTGCATCCTCATCATCAAACACGCTGAACTGTACTGAAACACTGTGGTGTAGTGACCGGCTGCTGCACATCAGTCAAACCCCTCATTGGGAAGTACAAGCCTTGTTGCCAAGGTGATTTTGTTTTATAGCTGCACCATGCAAAAATTTCAAGTTAGTGCAGCAGCTTCGTAGACGGTGCGATGGTTAAATGACTCCTTACAGGGTGAACGAAGGGTCTCTCTGCTGCCTAGACCTTCTCTGAAAAACTACATTTGGGGTCTAGGATATTCACAAAGTGCAACGGTCTCTTCAAGACAGCTTTCTCCTGTTATATAGGCGTGTTCAATGAGTTACCGAATAAGAACCGACATGTATATCAACCCCACCCATTTAAAAAGACGTCATAAATAGTCATAAGTCAACAGAGCGTTCAGCACCTCAGTTTCTGTTGAATTTAACGTTTTGAAACCTATTATACGTCTTGAACTCAGCCTTACTCCAAGTCTACAGGAGTAACAGTCATTTTTAGTCAATTTACAGATGATAATGAGTTCATATTGTGTGTTTGTAGATAAAATCACATCAATCAGATGAGTTTAGGGACAAATGTCTATGTTTTAAACCAGTGTAAGACTCATAATAACATATTACTTGTGTGGTAGTGAGGAGACGGTTCCTACAGACAAACCAACGTGTCCTGAACTTTGTAAATGTTCAGACTGATTCTGTATTAGATTGTTTATCAAGTCACTACATTACCTTGAACCCGACGCCATCTTGGGGAAAAGTCTGTAAAGGTCGATTGTGGAGTTTAGTTAACGCGATCTCCATACAGTTACACTATGGTGTTGAATGCGGCTCCTTTTCAATTTCAACTCCAATAAAAGTCTATAGACACAAACGGAGAAGAATATGTGCATTTCTTGTGTAAATATTCTCATCTGGTGTCATCTTCATCATTCGGCAATCGACTCTTTCAGACTTTTCCCCAAAATGGCGTCGACAGGAAGATGGATAAAGCTAATGTACTGACTCCTTATGAACACATTAATAAAAACTAGCTTGTTCAGAGTTGATATTAGCCGTCAGCACCGATTATGAATTATAATTAATAAGTCAGAGATATATAAAGTCACAATAATAAAATAGATCTTGTTACCTGTCAAGAAGAAACGTAGCTAACGCGGTTAGCCTCAAACGTCAAACTTGAATCCTTTTAAAAACGGTAGTTTCCTCCAGCTCTCCGAAAAGCCACTCCGACACTTATTAAGTTTAATAACATTTCTTTTCTTTATCCATCTTTTTCCTACTTGATTTCATTGTGTAGAAAGCCGCCAACATCGGAAGAATAGGCAGTTTATTTATTTTTTATTTATTTATTTATAGCTGCTCCGCCATTTTGTTACGTTCTCCAACCTGCGTCACTTTGCGTGAGTGTGCGCGTCTATAGCGTGTGCACAGGCTGTGATTGACAGGGAACGACTCCGCCCCCCTCGCTCTGATTGGTTAAAACTCAACGAGTGATGGATTTTTATTTCCGGTTTCTTTTTTTCTTTTTTTTTCAATTTCTTTCTTTCTTTATTGAACAAGTAAACACAGAGACTAATTATTTTATAAAGAAAAAAATAATTAAAATAAATTAATAAAAATAATAAAAAAAATATATATATAAAATAAAATAAATACATATGAAATAAACTTTGTTCTTAAAATTTAGATTTGTGAACATGAATTGTGGTCAATATAATAGATAAATGAATCAAATTAATCATATTTATTATGATTGATTAATTCTTAATTAACCAGACCTGTATTTGTCCTGTCTGGGCTACTGTAGTGATTCAACATGGCCGACTTCTAACCTCCCTAAAGTAGACACACTGGTTGTTTACCAACCTGTGTTTCCTTTTATTATTTTATGAAGCTAACCGCTAACGCTAACGAGTCTTTACAGGCTCCGACAGCCCCGAGCTTCAGATTTATCTCCACACAACAACCAGCTGATGACTGATGTTAATCCTCCCTCAGCGGAGCAGAAATTTGATTTTCATCAAATGTGAATTTGAGGGTTTTTCCTCAATGAATGTCTGGTTTTGTTTGTTTGTGTATCTGAGGTTATTTCGACCTCTGCGGGATTTTATTCTTCGCTTGACGTTTGGTAAACTGGTGTCGCTCAGACACTAATTACACGTTCGGTCCGTGTTACTGGTGTGTGGCAGGTCGAGTCGTGGGCGGTGGAACACGCGTGTTTACGTGTAATAAAACAGACCCGCACGTCAACGCCGAGATCGACTCCCGGGGCGGGAAGCTGACACTACGCATCAATCAGGAACGGCGAGGACGACTACGCCACCCACAACACGTCTCCCATGATTCCTGACGGCGCCGCCACTTCTCCTCCAACACAAGCTGACAGATGGAGATGGAGACGTCACCAGACTCCTTCTTTTAGATTTACACCTGGTTTTAAGGTGAAATATGTATATGTGTATGTGATATAGTATATATTTTATTTATTATTATATTTATTTTGGTATCTCACTTCAAGTATCGCACAAATTTTACTATTCCTACTATTTTATTTATTATTTATTTACTTATTTTATTGATCTATATTGTATTTTACTGATTCTACTATTTTCCTATATTTACGTTTTTATTTTTATATTGATGTATATCTCTTGCTGCTAATGTCTGAGAGCTAACAAACAAATTAAAAGTCTTTATTTTTAAATAAAGAGGAGGAGAATAAAAATAATATGAATAAATAAATTAATTAATTAAAAAATAACAACAACAACAATATTAATAATAATAATAAATTAATAATAAATAATAATACCATTTTAAAGAAAAGCTTTAAAAAGTTAAAGAGGAGAAGAGGCGATAAATATTTTACCCGAGAAGAAAAATATTAGTGGAAAAAAAAAACAGAAAAGACTGAACGTCACTTTCTTTTGGGAAAAATAAATAAAATAAAATGTTTTCACATCTGCTGAAGTGTTTCAGTCACTCGTCTTTCTCCACGTGAGAGAAACATCTAAAGATAAAACCAGCTCTTCTCCAGAGACGTCAGATGTTGGATGTTTTTGTTGGTTTTTTTCGGAGGCGAGCAGACGGAAACACTCACCTTTGGTGGTTTCGTCTTCGATGGGCTGTTTGAACAACGTGATGTCTTTGAAGGTGCAGAGGAACAAAACCACCTTGTCGTTCTCGTTCCTGATGGGAGCGACCTGCATGTAGAACCACACGGGACTTCCTGGAAACATCACATGACATCATCACGTCACATGACATCATCACGTCACACGACCGTTTCAATGGTTTGTTTTCTTCACGAATAATCTACAGATACGATCGTTACACTGCTACGTGATCATCTCGTTTCTGTGTCTTTAATCCAAATTTAATCTCATCTATTAGAAATATCTGGAACCGACAGGTGGTAAATTTCTTTTTTTTTTTTTTTCTTGGAGACGATTGTTTTAATTATTGTTCCAATAATTATGATTTATAGTAAGTTTCTATTACAGCCGAGAGAAGAGAGACAAAAATAAACAACTGAAATATGTGATGGTATTTTTTTTTTAATTTAAAATAATAAAGAATAATTATTTATTTTAAATAAATCATACATCTATTTAGGTGTATATGAAATAAATTATCATAAATTATATATTTTTAAATTATTTCTTAAAGTTTTTATTTTTATACAACATAATTTAAATTTATTTTTAAAAAAATCTGAGATTAATAAAACAAAATAAATAAAAATTTAGATGAACATACACATAATTTAAAAAATAATAAAATTAATAATAATACTGATAATAAATAAAAACAAAATTATTACGAACTTATACATAATTAAAATTATATTTTAAAAAATCTCAGAATCATAAATAAAATAAATAATAAATAAATAGATAGAAAATACATAATAGAATAAATGATAAAAATAAAACAACTACAATAAAATTAACACATAAATATATAGAAATCAGTAAAAAATTAAAATTAATTTTATTTTATTAAGCAACATTTTCAGTGTCATAATAAATCGACGTATTTAGAGTAAAGTGTTAAAATCTGGACACTGAACAGTTAAATGTCGTCGTAGAAACGACGATGAACCTGACGATCTTTCTACAGAACAGTTTGATCTTTCTCTTCGTCCTCCGAGACCACGATGTTATTTTCCACCTGATGTTTAAAATCACAAACCCAGAACTCACTGTTCCTTCTGAGCAGAAAAGCTTCCACCGGCTGACGTTTCTCTTTTCTCTTTTCTCTCCCTCTCGCTTCACGTTTTATTGCTTCTGCTCACTCTTCAGTTTCACAAAGTTGCACAAACCCAAGTGTCATAATTTGTGGACACGAGTTTATTTTCAGCCTCGCTCTCCTGACTTCTCCTGTCAGCGAATTTCTGCAAATTTAAAATTGATCTTTTCATATTTATTTATTTTCCCCCCCGTGTTTCTTCTGCCTCATCCTCCTCCTGCTCCACCACCGCGTCGTAAGTGAGCGTTTGTGTGTTTTCATGGATGATTTTAAATCGGATTCGTCACGTAACTGATGTCAGATGGAAACAGAAAAACCTGCACGATTCAAGCCTGTAGTGAAAAACCTCCAAACCTTTTTTAACGACATGTTCTCAACTGAATATTATTATGGACGAAATTTCCCAGCATGCACCAGTTAACTAACGATGCAGTAAAGCGTCTTATTTGTAGCGGATGTTGTTCATCACATGATTAAATGTGTCTGACTTTAACACAACTCTTAGAAAATGTAAATATCACAATAACTGTGCATTGAGGAGATTTATTCAAAGCATTAATAACGTCCTGCAACAAAATCTTGTAAAAATCTTGGGAATGAATCCAACAAGGATCCAGAAAAGTTGAGTAAAGTTTATTAAAACAACAAAAAAGGAGCCGATACTCACTGTTCTTTCTGTACAACAGGATCTCGAAGCAGTTGGACTCATAGTTGTCGAACGTCTGTCTGACCTTGTCGATGCTCTTCTTGTCCGTCAGCTCTCCGTACATAAAGCTGGAAGAGGAAACGAGCGTCATGAGAAACGGCGGCGATCGATGACCTGACCTCTGACCTCTACGACCTCCGTATAACGTACGTTAGCAGCAGCTTTGTCAATCGGACCATAAAGCCTCCATTAACTTTTACGTTTAGTTTTTACTGAGGAAATTTAAATCTCCTGATGAAGGATTGTGGTGGATCGGTTTCGGATTTGGTGCAACCCTGGCACGGTTGTAATTATTCCTTAAAAGGACTGAGGACATTTTAATCTCTGCTAATATAATTACTCTGAGTGATTACTTTCTTTCCCCCCCTCCTCCTCTTCCTCCTCTCCTCCCCGACAGCCGCAGTGTCTTCGGGGTCTAATATAAACAGAGAGATGCAATTAAATGGCGGAAAAAAAGAAGAAAAAATCCACCACTTAAGTCCACAGTGTTTTCTCTCCGCTGGGCTGCAGATGTGGATTAACTCAGAGAAGAAGATGAAGATGCTCTGCAGTGGTAATTTGTGTTCACATGAGAGGATGAGGAGGATTAAACTGTCGACTTGCTGCAGGTGAAGCTGCTCACGAGGAAAACAAAACAAAAATGAAAAAGCTGCTTCCGCTTTTATTCTTTCCTTCTAGATACTGAACCGATCTGATCCCATACAAGTCGTTTTTCTCCGTCTCACACTTTATAGTTCAAATCTCCACTTTGTCTGAATTTACAGGCAACATTTTCGTAGCAGCTTTTTGTTTTGTTGCAATAAAGTTGCAATCAAAGTATTTTAACTAACTATTAATTAAAAATACTGGTCGCAGCAGCTTCTGTGTTGACATTTTTATCGTCACATTTCTTGCGTTTGTGTAAAAGAAACAAGGAAGTGAGACCACTTCTCCGTCCACACTCGTGTGTTTATACGAGGTCCTGGTTTTGTAGTTTCAACCTAAAGAGTCATAACGACAGTGTGGTAGTGAGGAGACGGTTCCTACAGACAAACCAACGTGTCCTGAACTTTGTAAATGTTCAGACTGATTCTACAGAACAGGGATGAAATTAAATACATATTCAATATTTATTGAGGAAAAAAAACAATTCTTTATTTCTTCATATGTAAACATAAACTTAAGTTTTAACATCAACTGAGTCTGGAACAAATTCCCTGAAGTTTAGTTAGTTATTACCCATAAAGACAAGATAAAATTTCAAATTAAAAGACACATTCATTGCATTGGACTGTTGCATTGTGGGACTATACAGTGCAAGCAGCATACTGGTGGACCTGCTCTGGTAGACATTTACAGACTCATCCTCCAGACGGCGTCGACAGTAGAACAACTTCAGGTAACGTAGTGACTTGATCAACAATCTTCTCTAGAATCAGTCTGAACATTTACAAAGTTCAGGACACGTTGGTTTGTCTGTAGGAACCGTCTCCTCACTACCACAAGTCACATGTTAGTTTGAGTCTGACACTGGTTTAAAACATAGACATTTGTCTCCACTCAACTCTATGTCCCTCACACTGTCGTTATGACTCTTTAGGTTGAAATTACAAAACATGATTTTTCTCTAAACTCTAAAATCTGATGACATATAAACTCGTTATCATCAGTAAATAGACGTAGAACGACTGCAGCTTTGGATTTTTTCCTTTAACAGGCTCCTGTCGTCCATCGCTGTGAGTTCAGGGTCTCGGTGGACTCTTCTGTCCTCTTCAGCTCCGGATAAAAATCCTCTCTGTCGACTCACTTAGCTGGGTGACAGGAGGGAGCTCCTTTTTTTAGCCTCCGGCTAGTGAACGCGGTCAGGTGTGAAAGACGCCTGAGGAGAAGAGTCGTCTTTTAGAAAAGTTGAGCTCCTCCGAGTCTCCGAGATGCTGATTTTTTTTTTTTTTTTTTTTCTCTTTTTTTGGCAGAGTCTCTCTCTGCTGAGGTCCACGTTTCTGTTGCATGATTTCAGAGGCAGTAAACCAAGTTAGCATCATGTATCACAGCTTTAATGATCACGGCGGCAGGAGAGTGGCAGAAAGGTGTAAAAAAAAGAAAAAAAATGTCCACTTTCATCTTGTCTTTCTGCCTTTCTCTCCTTCTCTTTAATAATGGATGAAAGTGAATAAAAAAAAAAGATGTATCCAGGATAAATGGAGCACTTTGAAAGGGACGTGGTTTTAGTTTTTAAAAACAATGACTCACGGCTACTTCTGTGTGGCGATAAAGTCTCTCTTGTTGTTAAAGTTCCACTTTAACTAAAGCGTTTAAACCATTAAAAACACATAAATGAAGCAGCTAAATAAAACATATGTTCATGATACGTTCGGCGGCAAAGTGTATGCAAATGTAAAAAGCTTAAGAAGATGAATTTAATGTGTTTCTAGTCATGCTGTGAACGCAATTACAATAAAGCAACAAGGGAGAAAAAAAAAAAAGGAAAAAAAGTCATTAATGCTCCATTACCACGATCTGACTAATAAAGCTTTATCCTGATGTAAAACAGCAATAAATGCAAAAGTACAACATTAAACAATGATAATATGAAAGTGTTTACCTGCATGTGCTGCTCTTCTGCATCACCTCAGCCCTGTGGAAACCAGACAGTTTGCAGAAACCGTCATTGCTGTAAACTACAGGCCACTCCACGATCTGAGCGTTTCCAAGGAGGAAGCTGGTTTCTGGTGAAACAACAAGACAGAAAGAAAGAAAGAGTCGACATCTTTACAATAAATACAGAGATAAAAGGTTGAAGAGATAAATAAACGTGTCAAACTAAATCCTCGACCACACTAGTCGACTTTACCAACGATTTACAGTCGTCGTGTTTCATCGGGACCTGGTCTGAGACCGGGACTGGATCTGTCATGTTAGAAAACTGGAGGAGTCTGAAGAGACTGACAAAGAGCGACGGCCAATCAGAGGAGGGATGTGAGATAAATGCTGCTGCCGTCTCACTGATTCACTCACAACCACGTTTAAATGTCTGACGTTTGAAGAGCCAGTGATGCTAAATGTTAGCAATGTTAAGAGTTAGCAATGTTAAGTGTTACTGATGCTAAACGTTAGTGATGCTAAGTGTTAACAAACTCAAAACCACATTTAAAAGTCTGATGTTTTCACCCTTTTTGTCCATTTAGTATCAGTTTCCATCATAAGATTATTTTAATGTGTAAGTCCAGTCTCCTTGACTGTAGCTGCTATAGGTAGTCACCAGTCAAAGACCTCAGGAATATCCACAATGATTGGTTGAATTAGTGTTAATAGTTGTGATTGTAACGTCATTAAATCCTGGAGGATCTGATCAATGAGTAAGAGGATTGTTTTCATGTGTTTTCACATCTAAACGTCTCTACTTCCTGTTTTCTCTGCAGCGTCCTCGGTACCGTCAGTGCGTCGGAGTCGTCGTCGTCCAGATCGTCGTCTCGTTGGCGTCTCCACGTCAGAGGAGCCGAACCCGAACGCGGCGGTTTAGTCTGTGTCGGAGGCAGCGTCTTCACCGGTGCTCGTCAACAATAAACGGCTGTAAATCACGGTGAGAAGCAGCGGCTACATCCTGTCTAGTTCACGTGACCAGACGTAGAGTTTGGTGACGTCACGGTGTGATCGGGAGTCAATCACTGACAAGTCTTGTAGTGTGAACACTACAGGTCTCAGACCAGTTGTTGAGACTCCACATCATGGGAACACAAGTTGCCAACGATCACCACAGAGACTGAGACTCAATGATTTTTGGTTTAGTCGACTACTAGGGTTAAGATAAAGTAAAGATGCAGCAGGAAACTTCACAAAACACAATCACAGCATCAACCAGTTCACTGATATGATCGTCTGAGATCAGGAATATGTATCAGTATATCAACATGAACTGCAGTGTAAAGCTAAAGCTCACTAAAAAACTAGAAAAACAACATATATAGAAAAGCTTAATACTTAATATTACTATAAACAACAGAGAAAACTACATTAAAGAGACACAACAGAATTCTAAACTTATTAACTGAACGTTACCAGATTCTCCAAAGGTTTTAGGAAAAAAGTAACAAATGTAAAATCAGTCATTCATTCATTTAAGTCACCGTATGTTCTACAAAAACAAAAGAAACTCCAACTGAGTATTAACTTCACTGAGATCACACAGTTCACACTTCATTTCCTCCAAATGTTAAAACCAATCAGCTGTACTGACCAACTACAGATCAACCAGATCTAACATCTGCTCCAGACCAACATTCACATCTTATATGAGCTCATATACAGTAACAATGAACAAGTTACAAGTCAACAAAACAACAAACACCCACTTTCTACCTTCAATGTGTGTCGGCCATGTTGGAAACCAGAACCTCTCAGAGCTCTGCCAACTTCAATCTGTTACTCTGCTTCTTTTCTTTTTAGTTTTAAAAGCTAATTGACAACACGATTATATGTGTGTTACTGCCACCAGCTGGAGTGGAGAGGAAACACAGGCAGATAAAACACAAACCCCCATTGATAAGAGATAAATCAGTGTTTATTCTATTCTTTATTCTCTTTCACACTGAAAACGAGTCAAACTCCCCCTCTAGAGATATTCTACGTTGTTTGAAGTAAAATCCAGTTTGACCGTCTTTTGTTTTCACAACCAAATAGTTAACAATGAAAGTAAATGGGGCAGTCAGCCAAACGTATCTAAATTGTCATTTTTTAACCACTAATAAAGCTCAAAATATCACTTCACTTCAGCAGTAGCATGAATAGGGTCCCTACACATAAACTGAAGTATTGTATCTGTCATTTCACATCGGCCTGTTGTTCAGTAAAATGATGAATTTGCCGATGTGGAACATCCTTCATCAGCAGTTGTTATAAAACCAGACGTTGGGTAAGTCTTGTAAAACAGTGTTTTTAATAAACTCTGGGTTCACTTACTAAGTTATCAGTACTTCAGTTTATGTGTAGGGACCCTATTCATGCTACTGCTGAAGTGAAGTGATATTTTGAGCTTTATTAGTGGTTAAAAAATGACAATTTAGATACGTTTGGCTGACTGCCCCATTTACTTTCATTGTTAACTATTTGGTTGTGAAAACAAAAGACGGTCAAACTGGATATTACTTCAACCAACGTAAAATATCTCTGGAGGAGAGTTTGACTGGTATTTGACAAAGAAACTAGTGTCAGAAAGATACAACAACCTGTTTCCAGAGCTTTAATAATCACAGTGTTACAATGAGCAACATAAAGTTGACCCAGGCTTCACTGTGAGTTGACTGTATTGACTGTCAACTCACAGTCAAGTTGCACTGACTGTGAGTTGACGTACGTGAGGTTTTGTGGCTAATTGTTTTAACGGTCTGAGCCACCTGTGATGTTCCCTAGTGACTGGTGAGTTATCGCCGTGCAGAATATATCAATGAATAATTAATAACTATGTGGTTATGAAAGAGATGGAGGGGGAATAAAAAAAACTGGTGGTAGTAATTTTCTCCTCTGCAGAGGTTTCTGACTGTATTCAGACTTCGACTGACACTTGCGTCTCAGCATCGGTATTTGATGCAGAGGTTACTGATTTCGCCTCTTGTTTTTACTTTAATTTTATTCATTCTCGTTGTCTACTATCCCCTCCGTCCTCTCATAAACAAGCTCTTAAGCCGCTCGCCTGCAGATATTTCAGCCGCATGAATTTATTTATCCTCATTTTGTCGCCTTATAAGTTCAGACCGTACGTTTGCTCCAATCTGTTGCTGCCGGGCTCAGATATTAATGGAATATTTCTAAATGTATTATACATCCGGCCGTCAATAACAATTAAACACGTAACCCTATATGTGTATGATTTAGCTATGTGGCATCTGCCACGTCCACAATAAATACTTAATGAGTGAAATACAATGAGCTGTTTATATTTTGTATTCAATATTAAAGTAAGTCAAACTGGATATTACTTCAACCAACGTTAAATATCTCTTGAGGGGGAGTTTGACGCTGGGTTCATGTTACTCTCGACCGTCACTTTAGCTGTAAATAATGAATCATGTTCAATCCTCTTTGATAAAAGACGAAGCAGAAAATGTCGTTGAAAATCATGTGACATAAATAAAAGCTGCCGTCTGATGTTCATTAAAAATATTTCCTAACTTTTCCACAAATAATGTTGATGTTAAAATAACTATACCTGTTTTTTTTCTCCTCTCATATGAAGGATGTTCCACATCAGCAGATTCATCATTTTTCTGAACAACAGACCGATGTGTCTGTGAAGAGCGAGAAAAATGATGAATCTGCTGATCTGGAACAGCCATTAGCATGTTAGCTAACATGACAACTTGCAGTCATTCAGCTCTGTATAACATGCTAACATTTCATGCATTAGCATGTGTTAGCATTTGATGTTGTTAAGACAAATAAATGTACATGTTTCCATCCAATAACAAACCAACATAAAAATGTCTGAAACAAAAATAGCTTAAATTAATTTGACAATTTGATTCATCATTTTCTTGTTGTTCAGGAAAATGATGAATCTGCTGATGTGAAACAACCTTCATCACCAGTTGTTATAAAACCAGACGTTGGGTAAGTCTTGTAAAACAGTGTTTTTAATAAACTCTGGGTTCACTTACTAAGTTATCAGTCCTTCAGTTTATGTGAAGGGACCCTATTCATGCTACTGCTGAAGTGAAGTGATATTTTGAGCTTTATTAGTGGTTAAAAAATGACAATTTAGATACGTTTGGCTGACTGCCCCATTTACTTTCATTGTTAACTATTTGGTTGTGAAAACAAAAGACGGTCAAACTGGATATTACTTCAACCAACGTTAAATATCTCTTGAGGGGAGTTTGACTTCATGGTGAAATAGACTCTGGGTTCAATATCAATAAATATCTAAATATATCCCCTTTAATGACTGTTACAACATTTCTAATCTGCAGTTTAAAAACTTTCCCTCAACACCTGAAAAGCTCTGGTTCAAATCTCCTGCTTTAGAAACGGTCACCGTCGCGCTGACTTCTCCGATCTGTAATTAACGAGCTAAAAACATCGGCAAAACTGCTGATCACGTCCTGCATCACCTGCCAAAATGTGCTGCACTGTGACGCTGGCAGCTCCTCAGTCAGTCATCTCTCTGAGAGCTTCCTCGTTTCCAAAAGGAGAAAAAAAAAACAAAACCAAAAGAATGAATTTTTGGACTGAGCTCATCCTGTAACAGCTGTGTATTGTGGGATGTGGGAAAGCCTGAAAACATTAGAGCCAGGCGGCGTTTCCCCTCAGGAGAAACCTGAGAGACGACGTTTAAACTTCTCTGCAGTGAAACGCAGACACTTCTTCTCCGAGGTGGAGTCGGCAGCTCTTTGTTTCACTGCAGCTTTTCACGGACGGGCGAGTTAAAAAAAAAATCCTCTAATAGCGCGCTCGATTGATTTTACTGGTCAGCCATCTGATGATATAAAAAACAGCTATAATAAAAAGGTTCTTTGCTGTGGTCAGGAGGAAAAAAAACTCTATCATATCACGACACTGACGGAGTGAAATCCAATTCTTAATAAAGCTTCAAAATTAGTTCAGTGTCTCAATCAAATTCCTCACAGACTGAAACAACTTCAGCAGTAAGAGGTGATGATCAATAATCATCTGAAACTCAAAAACTCAGTGTTTATGTTGAGAATCAATCTGTAGGTTCTCAAAGAACAAACAAATGTCAAAATATTTGTTGGTTCCAGCTGCTAAAACATCAGGTTTTGTTGGTTTTCTTCAAGTTCAAAACCACCTGATGGTCAAAACCTGAAAATGAACCTTCTCTTTTACAGCCACATAAATTTCAATACCAACAAAACAGTGAAGAAATCTCTGATATCTATCGATATCTACCGAAGTGACACTGATGACACAATATAAACCTAAATATTTGTTGGTTCCAGCTCCTAAAATGTCAGGATCTGCTGGTTTTCTTTATATTTTATATGTTCGTCAAATTCAAAACCATCTGATGGTCAAAACCTGAAATTTAAACTTCTCTTTTACAACCACATGAAGTTGAAACCAATGATACCAACCAACCAAACCTCTGAGCACATCAACACTTCTGATCTCTGCTGTAAAGACACTGATGACACAATGAAAAGCCCCGAAAATGTCAGGATTTGGTGATTTTCTTAGTTTTTTACATGTTTCAGTCAAATATCTTCATGTTCTAGACTGTTTGATGATCAAGTTTAACAACAATATTTATATTTATTCTTTATATTTTATAAATCTGTCAAGTTCAAAACCACCTGATGGTCAAAACCAGCTTTTTCCAAAACGTTTTCATCTTCATAGACCAATCCATTGATTAAAACGACAACTAATGAGATGATTGATGTTTTTTTTTCCAGAATCCTCAAATTAAAAACACACTCATCCTGATAGACCCTCGATTTTTTATTTCACTGACTTTGAAATTCTCCTAAAATGAAACAGAAACTTCTTTGTTCGCTTTGTTTTCGGAGCTGGCGGCGTTTCTTTGTGGGGAGGGGGGAGGTGCGTGCGAGGGGCCGCACCTTTAACAAAAGAACAACCCACAGCAACATCGTCCTCGTGCCAAACGATGACTTATGTGATTCTTCAGCACAAAAAAAAAAAAAAAGTAGAGTTACTTAAATTTATCACCTTGTTTCAGGCCTAAAAACCTGCAGCCTCGCATGCCCTTTGAAGCCGAACAGCTGACTAAGACTTAATGCAACACACATACACAGAGAGAAGAAAAAGAAAAGCGCAGAATCATCTCGACCTTTTCATCACAATCAATCACTTATTAAAGCTGAAAACTGAAGTTTGACCAAAAAAAATAAATAAGAAGCAACAGAAGCTGCTTCAAGTTTCACGTGTTTCTTCTGCAGCTGCGATAAAAACGTGTTCGATGTTCAACCGTTTTCAGAAAATACTGACGATTTACACTGTACAAACAAAATCAGCTTAAAAAAAATGAATGTCCAGACACTTCACATCTGGAAGAACCTGATTCTTAGACTGATATTAAATCCTTTCATTTTCCAAAAGCATCAACACAGTCGTTCTGAATGTCACTTTGTTCTTCAGTATCATGTATAAACTAGTCATTTTGGATCTAAAATCTGATTGATTAACTGCTCGATTGACAGAAAAAGTAAAGGTGAACAAGGTGAAGACTTGTGTCTTGGCTGTGGTGGATGTTGGATCTTTTTGGTGCAGTTATGTCGATGTTTTGAAGTTTGATCATTGTATTTTGCTCGTCTAATTTGGACCATACAGAGGCCGTACATCCTTCTGAAACTTTGCCAAAATCGGCCCAGATTTGGCCTCTAATGACGTTGTTATCTGGGACTCCAACCGTAGAACTGGATCTAGATTTGGCACCAAGACTTTCATGTTGACTTGAACTGAGAGTTTCCGTCAGTAAAACTCTCTGCGTTAAATTTAACTACAGACGACGCTTTTTTTGCCACCTTGTAAATTTGACTAATTTCTTTTAAAAAAGACACATTTTTCGCTCTTTAAAGTTAAGGAGGATGCACTTTTAAACACTTGCTCAGTGTTTTATTGAAGTTAAACCATAAAACTCCTCAGTGTTTCCTAAAAATTAAAGGTAAACGAGACTGTGGTGGATGTTGGACTCTTTTGGGGGCAAATCAGTTCTAGTTTGGCCCATATAGCGACTGTACATCCTTCTTAAATTTTGCCAAAACTGGGCCAAATTCAGCCTGTAATGATGTTGTTATCTGGGGCTCCAACCGTTTGGTTTTTTGGGGGTTTATTTTTAGAAAAGTTCGGATCTGGATCTAGATTTAGCACCGAGATCAAGACTAGATATTTTTCAAGAGTTTCCATCAGTAAAACTCTGTATCTGTGTTAAATTAAACTGCAGATGACACTTTTTTTGCTCCGCTGTGAATAAATCTAAGTCATTTCTTTTAAAAAAAGAAACATTTTTTGCTCTTTTAAAGACTCATTCAATGTTTTATTTAAGTTAAACCATAAAACTCTTCCCTGTTTTTGTTTGTTTGTCTGATTCTGTGTTTTAGTGCCAATGTTTCCCTGCAGCATCTGATCTGATCTGAGGTCTGAACTCGGTCCCAAAGCATCATCTGTTCCTCACAACATCAGTCCACCACAACGACCAACTGCAACCAGCGACCCCGGAGTCTCCCGAGGGATCAAAACAAAAGAAACGACACCAGAAACACCTTTTCTGGAACCGTCTTCACCTCCCATCTCCACCCAACCGCGACCACCCTCCTCATCCTCCTCAAACAAACCCTGACTTTCATTACGGCCAATTACTCCACTCACTTTTCAGAGAGGATAAAGGAAATAGATCGATCTAATCAGACAGACAGAGAGAGAGACGTTTCCTCAGGCTTGTGCCAAGTCCAGACGCAGCTCAGTTCATAGCGCAGATGGAAAAAAAAAGAGGAGAAATCCTGAGAGTTGTGTTGTTTTTAAACCAAAAACAATGATGCAGCACATTTATGAGATAAATATCAAAGCAGCTGTTTATAATCTCAAGCAGCAGCAGCAGCAGCAGCAGCAGATCTGTTTTCATCTCACAGTCTTGTGACTTTTCCTCCCCAGAAACAAAACGCAGCTTCAGTCTTACATAATGACTGAGCTCAGAGCACAGCCACAATCACGACTCCCTCCTCTCCTCCTGGAGTCAAACACTAAATAACCAGAAACATCAGCTATTATTTTTAATTATTATCATGATTACTAGTCATATTATTGATGCTAATAATAGAAAGAGGAAGAGTTGACTGTAATTGAACGATGCGCCGTCTCTCGGTTTTATTGGCAGAGCAGGTGTCGGTGTTTATTAGGCACAAATGAGCCAAAAAAATAAATAAATAAAATAAAGTTTTAATTAGAAGCTAATAAACCTAATAAACACTGTGTGCGTGTGACATTATTTATATAAAAAAAAAAGTCACACACGTTAAAACACACACACCGACGTGGATGAGAAATGACAGATGAATTAAAAACGGTGCGTAAAACGAGCAGATTCATGTCAAATCAAGTCAAATCACGTCTCTCCCATCGGAACCGGTCCAGTCTGAACGAGACCGAGTTGAACTGGTTTTAATGATGTGACTTATCATGATGTGGAAACTCCCATCAGTGGAAATAAAAGTGAACTTATGTCGGTTTATCCTCCGTGGAGACAGACAGAGACAGAGAGAAACACGCAGTTATTCCAGTATAGAGTCTGGGTCCAAGCCCTGTCTGGTCGAACCGAACCGAACCGAACCGAATCCCTCCTCCTCATCATCATCATCATCCTAAAAAAACACGAGCAAGCCTCGCTCCGACGCGCGGGACTCACCGCTCGAGCGCCGGACGATGTTCTCCAGAAAAGTGTTCTGCGGTGCCACAAGCCCTCTCTTTCCCCCGGGCATCCTGCTGCGGGCGGGCGAAGCTGGTGTCGGTTCTGGTTCTGGTCGGTATCGGTATCTGTGCGTCTGCTGCTGTTCGGGGGTCGGTGCTGACTGGGCCGGCTCTTCTCAGTCGGACCGATGGAGAAGCTCATTGTAACCGTGCGCTCTGCTCTGGCTGCTCCGGGCGCACTGAGCCACGGCGGCGGCGACGGCGGCGACTCCGCAACCCCCCCCACCCCACCCCCCCCCCCCCTCCGCTCTCTCTCTCTCTCTCTCTCACACACACACTCTCTCTCTCTCTCTCTCTCTCTCTCACACACACACACACACACACACACACCCCTGCTGCTGCTGCCGAGCCCCGGAGCACCAGGACGCATGCGTGTCAGCTGTTCGGTCCTGAAAATAATGATGCACTTTATGCTCCGGTCGATGTTTGTGTAATAAATCATCATAAATTCCAGCAGAATAACATTTGTATTTAATCAGAATTATTGAATAAAAATGGTGATCAGCATCTTGAAATGTGGCCACGCGGCTTTAAATTTCATATCAAGAAAAACATATGAAGGATGAATCTGGTTTTATTCACAGATTAATTCGTTTTATCTCCAGGTTTATTATTTGACTGATTGATTGATTGATTGATTGATTGATTGATTGATTTGGTTGTAAAACAGGTTGTGAAAAGTTCATCTTTTTAAAATCTTATTTTTCACATTAATCAATAAATAAAAACTCATAAGTCACTCTCTTAATTAATAGTTTGATATCATTTTCTATATTAATTAATATGTAAAATACATGTAATTTGTATTTTATTATGTAGACTATTAATAACTATAAATAATAAAACATAAATAAAAAGCTTAGTTTCATGTAATTAAATATATTTTATATTTAATTTATTAATGTATCTTTATAACTGTATTATTATTAATAATAATAATTGTAATAAAAATGCATAAATAAAAAAATTCAGAAGTTGTATATAATTTAATTTTATATTTAATTAATCAATTTAATTTCTATCTTTACTTATTTATGGATATTTACAACTGCATTATTATTATTATTATTATTATTCAGTTATAAAAATTATAAATAAATAAATAAAGTTTGGAAGTTTTATATTATATTATATAATTAAAATAACTTAATATTCTAAAGGTGAAAACTGCTCAACTCACAACAACATTTCTGTTAAACTGATCAGTGAACAGCTGCTGATGCTAATAAACGGTTGAATAAATTTTTATCTTTATAAACATTTATTGTTCAACTCCAAACCAGCTGTTTGTGTTTATTTCTGGTCTTTATGCTAAGCTAGGCTAACTAAGCTAATGCTAGGCTAACTCCATCGCGTCTCCATCGTTAGTTGGTGTCAATCTCTAAATCTAACAGAAAAACTGTGTAAAGAAACTAAATTTGCAGGTTAAACCTGTATGAAGTGATTAATAGCGGTCGGTGTTGTTTCACAGCTTCACCCTCTGCAGGAGTCTCTCAGGAACGCTCATTAGTTTGTATAAATGGTTAATGGGACCACTGGGAGATGATGGGGGGGCTCCTGCTCTCCAGAGAGGTGGGTGGGGCACCATGTTTTATTTACTGTGTCGTATGTGGATCAGGACGACCGACCGCTGCTCTGAATTATCGACCGGATCGAGGAGTTTGTGTGGTTTGGCTTCAAATAGCCTCGTGCATTTAAGTCGGTAACATCGGCTTGTTTATTTCCGTCTGTAATGACTGAAGCACGTTAAAAGGCCACATCAGAGCCAAATGTCAGCACTGACGGAAAGAATCAGACTCCTTTAATGACTCTAACATAAGTAGAAGAAACTATAACCTATATAATATGACACCAGCACAAGGACAGAAGAACTTACTGTAACGACTGACAAGTAGAAGTCTTTTCTTATATTTCTACATTTCACTTGGACAAGACTTCAGCGTTGAACCTGAGGTGTTAGTGATTTAGGTCTTTGATCATCAGGGACTCTAGACCAAGACAACCTGTTCTCTGGAGATGAAGAGCTGAAGGCTGATCTAAGTCAAGCTCTAGTCCATGGATCCACATTAGTCCTTTGTTGTGGCTTCAAAAATGTTCTTGGTGGATCTTTGTTGCTACAGACCAAGAAGTTTGAAGAGTCCACACAGTCATTTAATCTACCTACATAACAATCAATCAATCAATCAATCTACCTACCAACCAACTAACCAACCAAACTATCTACCCACCTACCTACCAATCAATCAACCTACCAACCTTTCAATCAATCAATCTACCAACCAAACTATCTACCTACCTACCAATCAATCAATCAATCTACCTACCAACCAAACTATCTACCTACCTACCAATCAACCAATCATCAACTTATCTATCTATCTATCTATCTATCTTTCTATCTCTGGAGTCTTCTTCATCTCCCAGCTCTGCAGGTTGGAGAACATAACGTCTTTAAGTGGTGATGGTTCAGTTTCTTGCTCTTGTCCAAGTCAACCATCTTGTATTGATGCTCTTCTTCCACTTCCAGTTGTTGACAATATTTCAGCGTTGACATATAAAACACCACCATCCGTAGAAACGTGTTTCTGCTACATAATTGGACGATAAGAAAACAGAAAGACCGAATAAAGTCTATTAATATAAAAACACATCAGTAATTAGTTCTGTGTTTGACACAGTTTGTTTAACGTCGCTCTGTTTTCAGCGTCTCAGAGTTTTATTGACAAATCTGTCGTCTCATCGCTGCACCTGTTAACACCGATCACCCAGCGCTGTCAAGTGGCCCATCCAGATATTACATCACTGTGTGTGTGTGTGTGTGTGTTGTCAGTTAAAATGCACGGTGCCAAACACTCCTGTGGGATGCCCCTTAATTGGTTGACTTGCATCATGGGGTATCAAACATATGTGACAGCTGCCGTCTGCTGCAACAGGCTGAACTCTCTGCACACACACACCAACGCATGGAGGCTTATTAAGGAATAAAATGATGGAGTTGGATTTAAAATGATATGGGAGGAGGAGATGATGCGGTGGTTTCTGTAATTTAACCTAAAGTTCATGACTTTAAGCGGTCGAGTTCATGTTCTGCAGCAGGTGGGAGACTAAATAAAGATGCTGATGTTTCTCTACTTCTTGCCACTGTAGAAAAAACTAGCTTAAGTATCCACAGATTTGAGCACCAATAATAAACAGGAAGTAGAGTCTTCAAATAATTAAACTGATCAGAAACTTGAAGACATGAACAAACACTAGAGTGATAAGAACCTAGACCCCAGGTAGTAAAATCATCAGAGGTCAAATTTGGGCCAATTTTGTCAAAGTTTTATATGTACAGTCCCTATTTAGGTCCAAATTAGTGGTGTAAAAGAAAAAACAAACAATATGACACCAAAACCAATGATTGAACTGGAAACATTGACATAACTGACCCAGAAAGATCCAACATCACCACAGTCAAGACTAAAGTCTTCACCTTGTTGACCTTTACTTTTTAACTAGTGTGTTAAACCAGAACTATGACATAGTCAAACCAGAACCTTCACCTGCTTCTTCTGAGACTAAATGAATCCAAACATTACACTACAATCACAGTCTTTAACATCTGAGAAGTGGATCTACAGTCTCTAGATACTGTAACTGACTAAAACCAAAGAGATCAGCAGCTTAAACAAACATTAGTGTGATAAAAATGGACCTAAACTGACAGAAACTGTTTATTTTGGACCATTTTCCATCTGCTAACATTGAAGTTTATGACCTGTACTTCAATCAGCCACTAGGGGGCGATACAGATGATTTGACTACATGTTTGTGAACCTGTTGCATCGTCCATCTTGAAGCGTTTTACACCGTTAACGTCTTTTATCAAACCTGAAGTGTCGGACTTTGATGTTCCCTCTTTTGGCAGCAAGAAAAACTACACAAACTGTCAATTCCAACACAATAATTCATCATCTAGAGCCAACGAATCATAACCTGTGTTTTCACACTAATCCTCTAAACACAGAGTTTGATGAATTTGTTGAAAACTCAAGTGTAAAGAGAAATACAGACGCACGTTTATGGATCAGGTGGTTGAGTTTGAACATAACAGACATTTATGACTTTATACCATTTTATCTTTGAAAACCAGAACAAACAAACAAACGAAAAAAAAAAAAAACACTTTCACTTTCATCTCTGTTTAGCTGACGCCAAAGTCTCCCCCTGCCTCCGATCAGACGGTTGTAAAGTCAACAAACACAAAACACAAAGAATAAATGTCTGTTTCTAAATAAATAATAAGAATAAAACCATAAAGGCTTCCCCTTGTCTTCAACTCTCACCAACACAAACTCTCGCTCCCTGATGAACTCTGATTTATCTCAGACTTTGTCTCCGTCTCTATTTGCACCAAGAAAAATAACAATCATAACTTAACTGATCTAAACAACACGTACAATAAAAGTGTTGATCTGCATTAAAGCTGGGACACAGAGCAGTGGTTATCAGCTGCACTTCAAATAAAAACAACCTCAGATGTGTGAATTTATGTTTACAGCATCATCTGGATCTGGAACGATTATATTAACAAAATGAAGAAACGTTGATTAATGTATTTTATGAGTAATAAAATGTGACTGAAAGTAAAAGTTTACTCACTCGTAGCTCTGAAAATTACTTTAGGTTCAGGACAGATGTTGATCTGCAGCCTGGAGGGAAAAAATATTTAGTTTAATAAGATTTAACTCTAATGTTGAAATACAACCTGTTTACAAACTTTAGCAAAATGCTTTTACTGCTAAAAACAAACTGTCAAACTCCAACCACAACCAAATAGTTAACAATGAAAGTAAATGGGGCAGTCAGCCAAACGTATCTAAATTGTCATTTTTTAACCACTAATAAAGCTCAAAATATCACTTCACTTCAGCAGTAGCATGAATAGGGTCCCTACACATAAACTGAAGTACTGATAACTTAGTAAGTGAACCCAGAGTTTATTAAAAACAGACCAGACGTTGGGTAAGTCTTGTAAAACAGTGTTTTTAATAAACTCTGGGTTCACAAAGACGGTCAAACTCGATATTACTTCAACCAATGTAACACATCTCGAGGGCTATTATTTGTTGTTTTTTTTAAAGATGCTTTGTAAACATCTAACTCCTGCTAGTCTAGTTTTCTTAACAGCCATAATATGAGCCATAAAACACTGTGTCAACGTAACTTTGTACTTCGTTTCATCAGTTGTTGCAGATAAACTTGTGATGTCTGCGACTTTCTGGGGGAAGAGAAGTGATGATGATTTATGAGAAGGAGGAAAAGACCTCAGCGATACTTAAAATACTTTCTGCACAGAGAGACGAGATGTAAATATAACGTGTTCAACACCTCGACGGGCACAGAAAACCAAGGGAAGGTAATTAGCCCAAAGGTTCTTGAGGTCAGGGGTGAGTTTTTGCCTTGAGTTCGTCCCCAACAGGTTCATCCAGCAGCGAGACGACCCTTTATCCACTGAGAGTAATGTAGCCTCTTTTTTATTGACCAGTAAAGCAATTTAGACGTCCTACCGGTCCCCCCTGACTCCACACACTGGCAATACAACAGAGACTCTGTCTACAGTGGACAAAACCTATTTACCATCAGGTCCCTGGGCTCCTCGTCTCTCCCCAGCCTCACAAACTTCTCCAGCGACGACGTCTTTTTGTTTTATTCGCTGCCAACGTCCGGCCAGCGGTTGGAGGTGGTGGCGAGGGCATTAACATTCGCGGTTGGATCAACGTCTTTGATATTTGATCCTTTTTTTTTTTTTTTTTTTTTTTTTGAGGGACGGGCGGCACTGATGGGAGCTGGACTAATTAGCTGTGAGATCAATAAGGAAGCAGGGATGCAGCTATGTCTCCCTCCAGATGTACGGGCGGTGCATTGATCGGGAGGTTGGAGAGGGTGAAGGGGGGTAGTTTGATACCTCTATCCTCCATCTCTTCCCACTGCCTCTCTCTCTCTCTCTCCTTCCCCTAAATAAAGCATAAGTGTCGTCCTGTAACTTTGATCTCCACCTTCTCGCTTCTATTCAATGAGCAGTGGAGCTGGAAATAACTACAGCTCAGATTCTGTGGAAACAGCAGCTCCTTGTTGCCACCTGGTTTGTTATTTTATATATAAATATATATATTTGTGATAACGTCATCATCTGTCTCAAGGTTGCCCACCGTTCAGCACCAACCCTCCTGTCGAATGCTGATTGGATATAATTGGCAGTTTAGCGATGCGACATAATTAGAGTGATTACAGTCATCAAACCCCCTCCTAGGACTCTAGATGCTCCTCGCTGTCCGGTGAATTTGGTCCGTGACGATTTGTGCTGCAGTTTTGTGGCGAAACACCAAAAAAGAAAAAACAACAACCCAAAAACATAAACCCCTGAAGGCCAGTGTTTGCTGACGCAGATGTACTTTGTTCTAGTGTCGGTGCATTTGGGATAACAAACCCTCTCACTAACACTGGTTTTTATTATAGTTTGTCCAGCAAGAGTTAGAAAGCAGCGAAACCAAAGGACAAGATTAAATTCTTAAATCACTTAAATTACAAAACAAAACTTCACTGACTTTTTTTCAGTCTTTTTGTCGACATACAAACACACACTGGCTTCACAAGGTGGACAACCTGAAGTCAAGATGTTTTAACACGTACGGATGATTGTGCAGAAAAACACGTCAGGACTTTGTTTTGACTTTGATTCACAAATTCTTCATCCTAATATTAGGTTGTTTTATTGTTTCAACATGATTAGTGTTTTGAGGTAATATCCAGTTTGACCGTCTTTTGTTTTCTCAACCAAATATTTAACAATGAAAGTAAATGGGGCAGTCAGCCAAACGTATCCTGATAGCTGGAAGTTGTCATGTTAGCTAACATGATGTGGATATTTTTTTCCTGATCAACAGGCTGATGTGTCTGTGAACGACAAGAAAATTATGAATCTGCTGATGTGGAACATCCTTCATCACCAGTTGTTATAAACCAGACGTTGGGTAAGTCTTGTAAAACAGTGTTTTTAATAAACTCTGGGTTCACTTACTAAGTTATCAGTACTTCAGTTTATGTGTAGGGACCCTATTCATGCTACTGCTGAAGTGAAGTGATATTTTGAGCTTTATTAGTGGTTAAAAAATGACAATTTAGATACGTTTGGCTGACTGCCCCATTTACTTTCATTGTTAACTATTTGCTTGTGAAAACAAAAGACGCTCAAACTGGATATTACTTCAACCAACGTTAAATATCTGTTGAGGGGAGTTTGACTCGTATTCATGGTGAAATAGACTCTGGTTCATGTAACTCTGGACGTCACTTTAACAATGAATTAAAATCATAGACTTTAATCTGTATAAACACCAGTTTTCTACTTCTACCCACATACAGGTTTCCATCGCTCTTCCCACCACAATAACATTATACAGTATTAAAATGTGTTTAAATGCAGCGTGGAAACTTCCTGTCTCTGTGCTGGAGGACGCTCTGCTGCCTAAAACTTAACAGCAGCTGTGGCATCTTCTTCCTCCGTCGTTTAATTGCAGACTACCTTTTTCACATCACAAATGTAAAATGTGTTTTTCCCTCTTCGAGGCGCCTGAAGTAACCTGCTCGCCATCGCTTTGTCTTGTTTGTTGTTGGTAATTACAACTGTGCTGCTCGTACTGCAGTTTGGGTCCTTTTTTCTTCTATCTCAGTATTATAGAGTTTGAGTGGGTTTTATTCTGTAGCTTTTAAGTTACACAACTGGTTACATCATGACACAGGACACAGTTAAATAGAAGCTTCAGGAGCAGGAAGTAGGAGTGGGAGGATGGTCAACGAGAGGAAGCACAGTCAGGAGGTTTAAGAAAACATCTGACCGTCCAGAGGAACATTCACTGACGACTTCTGAGGAAAAATAAAACTCGTGAAGTGAATCAAATTCGTCCAAAAATCATCATCCTCAGAGGATGAATCCTAAAAAAAACTCTATGAAAACATAAAAAGCTTCATAAAAACAACATTTTTCTTTGATCAATCCGGTCCATGATGCAGCAACTTTAAATGTATTCATTCATGGTCCCCAGAGGGAGAACACAAGAGTTTTTTTTTTCCTCAAACATGATTAATTTTCAATTAAATGTTGTGTTTGAAACATCACAAAACATCACAATCTTAGAAACAACTACCAAGATTTCTATTATATTTGTTAAATATTCATGGTCCCCAGAGGATGAATCCTTCAGTGGATCCTTTCATATCTTTGGTATGACTGTTAGGTCGTGACTTTATCTCATTAACATCTTGTAATTTTAAACTTTAAGGTCAAAATTTCATGGTTCTTTATATTCATGGTCCCCAGAGGATGGATCCTCATTATGTTGGTGATTTATTTATGGATGATCCTACTAGACAAAACCAACAACAAAGTTTCTACTTCACCAAACAGCTCCACAACAAGATGGCTTGAAAACTTATAGCCCAGATGTCATGGTCCCCAGAGGATGAGTCTGTCAATGGATCCCGTCACTTCCCGTTATGGTGCAACTGTAAGGACACAACTGTCTCTTCTTCTTGACTAACTGGTCCACATCTTGTAATTATAAACTCTAAAGATTTTCATGCTTTTGTATATTCATGGTTCCCAGAGGATAAATCCTAATGATTTCAGTGGTTTTGTTTAGAAATCACACTAGAAAAAAAGAAACAGACAAAAGACAATAACAAAGTTTCTCCTCAAACCAAACAGCTCCACAAACATGCTAGCTTAAAAATTTATAGTCCAGATTTCATGGTCCCCAGAGGATAAATCTTTCAGTGGATCCCCTCACATCTTCAGTGCAACTATTAGGAAACCACCTTCTCCTGTCCTAGAACTGCTCCACATCTTGTAATTATAAACTTTAAGACCAGATTTCCATGTTCCTGTGTATTCATGGTTCTCAGAGGATGGATCCTCACGATTTTAGTAGTTTTCTTTCATAATCACATTATGAAAATCAAAGACCAAAACTAAACATTAAGTTTCTCCTCAACCAAACACCTCCACCTCATGCCAGCTTGAAAACTTACAGATCTCATGGTCCCCAGAGGGAGAATTTAAACATTTTGTGGCTTTTACACCACCAGACAACAACACCGACAACAAAACATCAACTTGACCAAACTGACAATTATTTTTAAGATATTTTAAAGAGTAATTAGTAGATTTTGTTGAACTTTACTCAGAATATTCATGGTCCCCAGATGAATAATCCCCATCATGTCACCTAAACTAAATGCTTCGTAATATGAGCTGTTGAACACTAACACCCCCTCATCATTCAACACCACTTTTAAAAAGCATAAGACATATTGTTATAAAATTCACCAGTCGTATTCGCGCTCCCCTGAGGCAGATCGTAGTTTTACTGCAGTTTAATGTTTTATCCGTCTTCCTGTAGAGACGTCACAGACGCCTGCGTCAAGGCAGAAACATTGTGTTTTACATTACTTCCAATATTGCTGTTTTTTTCTGTGAAACATTATATTTGTGAAGCTTTTCACAGGACTTGAGGTGAGTCACCATCGTTCTCCGCTTCACTACGGCAACAAACCGAAGAGAAATCTCCGTCTTGTTTCAGGAGACGAGTGAAATCATCTTTCCAGCTGATAAAACTTTTATACGTTTGTCACAAGTGAAATTAGACTTTCAAGACAAAGAAGAGAAAAGGATGAAATGACTGGATGAAATGACGTTTAAGGAGCAAAAAAAAAAAAAAACTGCCAAAGACGACGAGAAGAAGTTTGTCAGGAGGATGCACAGTAAGTCACCACGTCACCCACAGCAGGTTATTAACAGATTCAGTTTCCATGTCAACTGGGCGACTCGTGGAGTTTAAACGCACGGGGACGAGGATGCGTCGCCAGAAGGTGACAGCGAGAAATTAAGACGAAGACAAATGGAAGAGAGACGATTATATTTAACTACAAGAGACGAGACACAGGAAGTAAATCTACATATGAGGTTTTAAAATTAAGGATTGATGAACTTTTTCCTCGGAGAGAAGAAACGCAGGGTGAAGGTGAAGAAGGTGAGGACTTCTGTCTTGACTGTGGTGGATGTTGGACTATTTTGGGGTCAGTTATGTCTGTGTTTTGAGTTTTGGAGATCAATAATTGGTAATGATTTTACTTCCTGAGAAGGGTCTGGTTGGATCGAAATATCTTGTACAGAAGTTCAACTTTAAAACAAGTCTTGAGAGATAAGTTCATTCTTTTCACCGTCTCCTGCTGTGTACTGAAAAACATTTGCAGTTCTGATAAATTACTTTTTCTTTTTTTTTACATCTATCATCCAAACGGGAAAAATATTTTGACCTTTCTCTGAAGTGAAACTTTCCCGTCTCCTGCCGAGTGAAAAATACGTTTTAGCTTTCGATCAAGTGAACACAATCCTACAATTACGTCATTAAAGGGGATATATTTAGATATTTAAAGTGACGTCCAGAGTCACATGAACCCAGAGTCTATTTCATCATGAATACGAGTCAAACTTTACGATATTTAACGTTGGTTGAAGTAATATCGAGTGTGACCGTCTTTTGTTTTCACAACCAAATAGTTAACAATGAAAGTAAATGGGGCAGTCAGCCAAAAGTGATGAATCTGCTGATGTGGAACAAGACGTTGGGTAAGTCTTGTAAAACAGTGTTTTTAATAAACTCTGGGTTCACTTACTAAGTTATCAGTACTTCAGTTTATGTGTAGGGACCCTATTCATGCTACTGCTGAAGTGAAGTGATATTTTGAGCTTTATTAGTGGTTAAAAAATGACAATTTAGATGCGTTTGGCTGACTGCCCCATTTACTTTCATTGTTAACTATTTGGTTGTGAAAACAAAAGACGGTTAAACTGGATATTACTTCAACCAACGTAAAATATCTGTTGGTATAATTTAGTTGAATCTTCTGTCATGTCGTCCATCTTTATATTTACGTAAGAAAACACATTTAGCAGCTGAGAAAACTCGACTACATCTTCTGTAAAAAGTAAATATCAAAAGTGAACAGCTGAGGTTTATTCATTTAAGATGAGTTGTTTATTTCTCAGCTTTCCACTTTTTTTTTTACAGTGTAAAACACATATATTAAAGCATCTTAAATGTATCTCGTCCTTAAATGAAACAGTCATAAATGAGAAATCTCTCCTACATCTTTCACGACGAGTGTGATGAGAGATCGGAGCGGGTGAAGACTGAGCAGGTGTTGGAGACGTAAAGCGTCATAAATCACTACGACGCAGCTACAAACAAGACACGACGCGTTTTTATTCACAAGAAAATGTGATTTCCTCCATGTTGACTGTGTATAAACGTATTTCAGGTGTGGCGTTCCTCTGTGTCACTGCAGCAGCTTGTGATTTACGCTGATGAGGCAGGAGTATTTTTAGTCTGGATGTTTTCCAACTGGGCCGCCCCGCCGCTTCACTTAATTTCATTTAGTGTAACTGTGACAAAGCTCTGCTTTTGTCTGCTGATTTAAACTCCTCGTATGTTTTTTTTTTCTGCTGTGTTTAATTAATACTGGTTGTCAGACTTGTTTATCAGGAGGTAAAGGGAAGTGGGTCAGAGTAGGTTGAGAAAACCTGCCGAGGACTTTTTAAAAAAAAAAACGTGGTTGTTTCTAGGCAGCGCAGCTAAATATTTAACGACTTTTAATGCACCACGCTGAGAACCAGACTGTCAGAGCACGTAAAGAGAAACACCGCTCGAACCTCGACCTCCAACTTTAACTCCGGCGACCGGAGGTGGCGGGAACAGAGAACAGGACACGGGGTCTTGAGTTGGAAGAACATCGGCGCAAAATCTCTTGACCCATAAATTCATCTGCTCGTTCATGCACAAGGAGAAGTTCACTGATGTGAACAACACTAAGTCTTCATGATGGTTCTTGTGTCTCATTGAAGCTGTCTTTTCTTTGAACTGACATTTAGATAGTTTGTAGAAGCCCTGAAAGGAAAGTTTTTTAAAATTTAAGATTTTACTAAAAGTGATTGTCCAGAGTAACATGAACCAGAGTCTATTTCACCATGAAAACAAGTCAAACTCCCCTTCAGAGATATTTTACGTTGGTTGAAGTAATATCCAGTTTGAACGTCTTTTGTTTTCACAACCAAATAGTTAACAATGGAAGTAAATGGGGCAGTCAGCCAAACGTATCTAAATTGTCATTTTTTAACCACTAATAAAGCTCAAAATATCACTTCACTTCAGCAGTAGCATGAATAGGGTCCCTACACATAAACTGAAGTACTGATAACTTAGTAAGTGAACCCAGAGTTTATTAAAAACACTGTTTTACAAGACTTACCCAACGTCTGGTTTTATAACAACTGGTGATGAAGGTTGTTCCACATCAGCAGATTCAACATTTTTCTTGCTCCTCACAGATGCATCAGCCTGTTGATCAGGAAAAATATCCACATTATCCACATCATGTTAGCTAACATGACAACTTCCAGCTATCAGGATACGTTTGGCTGACTGCCCCATTTACTTTCATTGTTAACTATTTGGTTGTGAAATCAAATAATAAATTAAAACCAAACGAAGTAATATTGAGTTTAACCGTCTTTTGTTAAATTCAATATTACTTCGTTTGGATTTAATTTATTATTTGATTTAATATGTTTATTAAATCAGGTTGAGATTGACTCAGAACAGGTCAGGCAGCTGAACTCAGAAGTGATTAATAAATGATTTAATTCACAGTTATTGCTTTAAATGGTCTCTAACTTCCTGCACATGAAGCTTCAGAGACCTGGGTCGTGAAGTCACTTTACATCAAATATTAATCGGCCGAGTCCCAGTTAACGAACTGAATCCTCTGAATGTCGCGGCTCACACACAGACGATGTGAGACCTTTAGAGTCCAGGATGAACTTAGACCTCTGGTCTGGATCAGATGCTGCATTCAGGTGTTTGTTGAGTCGCAGGAAAAGATTTGAAGAGGGAGAGGAAGGAGAGGAGGAAATGAGAGAATGAAGAATTAAAAGGTGAAAATGAAAAACAAGAAGCAGCGAGAGGAGATGAAACAAGAGGGAGAGGAGACGAGAAGATGAAGGGAGGAGGAGGAAGAGGAGGACAAAGAAAACTAGATGATCGATGGAGGGATGGGGAATAAATACAGAGCACGGAGGAGAAGAGATGGAGAGAAATATGGAGGTGGAGGAGTGATATCAGGAAATCAGAGATGAAGAGGAGGAGGAGGAGGAGGAAGTCAACATCCTCAGAGGAGGAAACACAAGAAGCTGGAAAATCCCAGAGCAACAAAAACCCAAAAACCAGAGTAACTTTAGTAGAAATATCAACTTTAGTTTCAGTCTCTAAATGATTCAATTTATCATTTAAACCCTGAAGTTGATCAAACTCTCTGATTGAGGATCAATAGGAGTCTGGCTCCACCTGCAGGATGAGACTTGACACTGCAGCTGCTGCGTCTCTTTAATACTGTTTTATACTTTAATACTATAACAACGTCATCATCAGCACAAATCTGCCTGAAAATTATATTATTGTATAATAATATAATGTTCTATATTATATTAATGTAACAGAAAATGTATGAAATATTCTAATAATTTATTCTTCAAGTATTTTTTTTTATTTTTGCATTTTAAATTTGTTAAAAATATTTGTTTCTTTTACTATTTTTATCTTTGTTTATTTATTTTAGATTTTATTTATTTTTTAAAAGACACATTTTCTTTTTTACATCTCAAATTTGTTTTTTTTTTGTAGATTTTTAAAAATATATTTATCATTTTATTATTTTATTTTTTTTAATTTAATCTCATTGTTTTTAATCTAAAATTAATTTTATTTCATAACAACAAACAATAACTTTAGTCTTTTATCTTTAGTCTTTTTTAATGTGATGATAAAAACTTAAACTAGTCAGACTGTTAAATCTTTATGCTAAGCTAAGCTAAACTAACCGATCCACATGTAGACATAAGATGAATCATCAATATTGTTGTGTATTAATGATTAATTATGACGTCAGTCTCTTCTTCTTCTTCTCAACACGAGGACGTTGAAGGTGTCAGTTTTTAATTTAATTCATTTTTTAAATTCTCCTCAGGTGAATCCTCAGTGACGCCATCTTTAAAACACTTCAAAAATTAATTTTAGTTAATTTTTATTTCTTCTTCTCGAGTCTGTTTGAACCGCAGCAGTTTAGCGACATCTGGCGGCAAAACGAAGAACCGACTCCACGTTGTTAAAAATATAAAATAACAACAAACTCACCTCATCAGACTCAACGAGCTTCTGTCTCCATCATCTGGTTCTGTTTGATCTTCAAGGTGGTTTCCGGTCGTCGCGAGACTCTGAGGAGCTCATTAACACACCTGAGACTGTGGAAGCCCCGCCCCCCTGCTGCTCTCTGATTGGTCAAGAAAACTACATTTAAACTAAAATTTAATTAATTTAAATAAATAATATATATATATATATATATATATATATATATACTTAAATATTTAATTTTTTTTAAATTAGTTTTTTAAAACTAATTATAATTTTTTTAAATATAATTAGTTTCTCATATAATTTATGAGAAATTAATTTAAAAAGAAACAATTAAAAATTAAATAAATGTTTTACATTTAATTAATTAAACAAATAAACAACATAAAATTCTGAGATTTTCTGACAAAAATAAAATTTACATCATAATCTGAGAATATAAAAGAAAATTAAATAAATTTAGCATTTTTCTTTCAGAAAATATCAATCTCATAACTTCATCATGTTTTTTTTCTTGTAAAATTTGAGGTTTTTGTCATAAATTAATTAAGTTAATCTCAGAAAATATGTTTGTTTTTCTTTGTCTTAATAATCTCAGAATATCTTTGATTATTTAGTTAATTATCAGATTATAATTTGCTGATTTCCCAGGTTTTCTTTCTTCTTAATAATAAATATTTTACACTACAGAAGAAGAAATGACATCGTCTGATTCTGAAACGTAACATTAACAGAAGAATCTCAAACTGCAACAAAAAAAAGTCAGTTCATCTCAGACAGAGAACGAATCAACGGCAACGAGTAGAAGGAAACAGGACGTAAATAAACCACAGAAGAAGAACAAAGGAGGAAGAGAAGATGTAGAAGAAGCAGGAGGAGACGAGAAGAAGATGATGAAGGAGAATAAGGAGAAGTTGGAGTAGAAGAAGAAATCTGCTGTGAAGTCGTCACATCCTGAAGTTTTGCAGTAAAAACTTTTCGTTGCTGCAGAATCTGTCGTCGCCTCGTCGATGGAAAACAACCGAAGACGTTTTAAACTTTTTGTTGATAAAACGCACAAAACTCACATATCATCATCACACACTTCAACACATTTAAACACACACTCGCCTTCTCCTGCGACCGACGGCGTAAATAAAAGCGATTCAGCGTCTGAGCTTTATCACAAAACAGGTTTAATTTAATATCTCTTTATTTTTTAAAATAATTAAACATTTGTATTTCTCCAACCCTTTTTTATTATTTTTTTTGAATTTTTTTTTAAGCTTTTCTGTCCTTTTTCTTCTTCTTCTTCTTCTTTTTTTTGTCGTTGTTGTTTGTTTGTTTTCAGTCTTTTATTTATTTTTTTAAATCATATTATTATTATTATTTCTGGGGCCGTTCTAAAGCACACATTTAATTTCTGTCAGGGAGGAAGAAGTCGTCTCTCCGACACCCCCTCCCTCCCCCCCTCTCTATTGCCTACCTGCCCCCCCCCAAATCTCTAAAACCCCCACCCCTTCCCCAACTAAAAAAAAAAAAAAAAGAAAGATATATATATATACATATATATCTTCAAATGGTCAAAAAAAAAAAAACTTCAGCAAAAAAAAAAAATTCCAAAAAATGAGATAAAGAGGGAGGAAACGAGTGAGACAGAAAAAATAAACCAAAACGGGCTTAAAAAAAAAAAAAAAAGTGGGAAACACTATCATAAATACCAGGAAGTCTTGTTCCATAATACCTCTTTATATACTGGATACTCCTCTCCACAGTTTCCTACGCGAGAAAAACAAAAACAAAACAAAACAAAAAATAAACAAAACAAGGCTAAATTACTACAAGATACAAGATTATCAGTGTACTGCATTCAATAACAATGTACAGGGTTGTCTCTTTTTTTTTTTTTTTTTTTTGTCTGTTGTCGTTGTTGTTGTAATACTGTGAAGTCAACGCGACGCCCCCCCCTCCTCCTCCTCCTCCTCCTCTTCTTCTTCTTCTTCTTCCTCGGCGCCCTCTGGTGGTGGTGAAGAGAAGAAGCGACGGGGGCAAACGTCTTTTTCACAAAACGAGGAACGAGGAGGTTTTTTTTTTTTGTTGTTGTTGTTTTTTTTTTGGCGCCATTCCTCTCGAGACCCTTTTCTTTTTGTCTTTTTTTTTTCCTAAACTGTAAAGTTGTAAAGTCCAAGTTGTGGTCGGAGGAGAGAAGGAAGGAGGAGGAGGAGGAGGAGGAGGAGGAGAGGGGAGGGGAGGGTACCAGTGCCAGACTGATCCCAGGGGAGATGCCTGGTGTGTGTTGGTGTTGATTTGAGTTTGAGTTTAAAGGTAAAAAAATAAAAATAAAAATAAAAATAAAGGGGAGAAAGAGCGAAGATGTGATGGAGGTGAAACGAGTGCGTTTACGTGTCAAATCAGCTGCGTTGTTTTGTTAATTTTTCGCATTTTTGTGCGTCGATTTTTCCTTTAAAAATTTAACAATAAATCTGGATTTGGAATAATAATAAAAATAATTAAAGAAAAAAAAAAAATCAAGAAAAATAAGCAAAAGCTTCGACGTGTGAGGGAGAGTTAAAAATAATAATTTTTAAAAATTGTTGCTCTGTTCACGTCGGAAACTACATTTCCCATCATGCTCTGGGGTGATGAAAAAAAAAAAAAAAAAAAGAAACAACGCTTCAACGACTGAAGGAGAAAAAACTTGGTTTAATTGAAACAAATTTGAGTAAAAAAAAAAAAATAATAATAAAAGCTGCTCAGTTCATGTTGTGAACTACATTTCCCATCATGCTCTGGGGTGATGCAAAAAAAAAAAGGGGAGAACAATTGAAAAAAAAAAAATGGCTTAATTGAAACAAATTTGAGAAAAAAACAAACCTGCAGCTGTTTCGCTCTGTGAACTACATTTCCCATCATGCTCTGGTGCGAAGCAAATAAATGTTAAAAAAAAAAAAAAGAATAGTGCAGAATTTGTTTTAAGTGCGTTCGCGCCGTTAACGTGAACCCCGACGGACGCCATCTTGGCTACGAACGTTAGCGTTAGCGAGGTTCGATTTCATCCGTTTTTATTTTTTTAACCAAACGTTGATCGTTTTCTTAAATTTAAAGAGAAATAATTTCATCGTGTGACGTCACAGTAAATTTAATTAATAAAAAACTTTTTTTGTTGGTTTTTTAAAAAACGTTTCACCTCTTTCTTTACGTTAACACGCGTGTAAACGCACTCGATGATATTTTTTTTTAAAAAAAAGATGTTTTTGCGTCCCTGTTGGTTTTTTTTGTTTGTTTTTTTTTCTCTTCCACGTTTAAAACAGGAAGAGGAAGAAGATGAAGATGAGGAGGAGGAAGAGAAAAACAAAAAATAGGAGGAAAAGCAAAGAGGAGAACCAGGAAAATAAAAAGTTATTCGGGACGTAGCGTCGGAGGAGAACGGGATGAAAACTTAAAACCGATCGATCTTTTTTTTTTGTTTTTCCAACAGTTCGTTTCACGTCCTACAGTCGTTGTTTGTTTGTTTATTGTTTGTTTGTTGTTTAAATCAATCCCCCCTCCCACACAAGTCATTTTCTCATTTTCTATTTTTTTTTCTTCCATTTTTTAATTTTTTTTTATTTATTTATTTATTTTTTTTATTATTATTATTGTTTGTTTTTTTTTTTTCCGTTTGCAATTATATCAGTTTAAAGGGAAAAAAAAAAAAAAAAAAAAAAAAGAAAAAATAATTATTTACAGTGCTGTTGAAATAATGAAAACAGACGTGATGAATCTACTGTAAAGTAAGTCGCATAAACACAAGAGAAAAAAAAAAAAAAAACATAAGAAAAAAAAAAACAAAAAAACAATTAAGAAACCAGCGGCGCTCCGAGTCGATCCAAAGGCGACGGCCTTTAACTGGGATGTTACGGAGCTCTGGGCAGACATGGCTGATGTGGAGGAGGAGCAGGGGAGGAGGAAGGAGGAGTCAGGGTCAAGATGGAGGAGAGGGGGGAGTCAGAGGAGGAGGAAGGAGGTGGGCGGGGCTGAAGGGGAGCGCGGCGCTGTCTTCGTTAAGTCGGGATGATCCCGTCGCTCCTAAGGCCTCGCTTCAGCTCCAAGTCCTCCAGCTTCTTCCACAGCTCCTCCCGCTCCTTCTCCTTCTTCTTCTCACTGAAACAAACAAACAAACGACACTTTTAATGTCTCAGCATCGCTACAAAAATCACCTCTGAACCGCCGCTGCCATCTTGGCTGCGTAGCGGCCGAAACTACCCCGAGGTCGGATTTCTGGCTTGGAGGAAAGTGGGAGAACCTCACCACCCCTGAGTTGACGATCAAAGATGGCCGCCCGGGTGGCAACAGTAGTAGAAGATGAGTTTATTAGCACCTCTGACTAGTTTTGTTGCGCTAAGTCACTCGTACAAACAGTATTGTTTTATTTATTGTTTGTTTTGAGCAGTCGAAACTAAGAAACGTCAAAGAAAGATGGAGGTGAAGGCTTCTTACCGCTGGCGGTCTGACTTGTAAGTGGCTGTGAGTTCATCGAATAAGGTACTGTTCATCTCCATGAAGGCCTTCAGTACGTTGTAGACCAGCGCCACGATCGCCCTGAGACCAGGAGGAAGAACAGGAGACAAAGTAACGTTAGTTAGAGTCTCAGGTTTAGTTTCTGACTCTGATTTGTAACTTGATGTAAATCAGTGAGGTCGTTTTTTAAAATAAACCTTTGAAGTTAGAGCTGTGTGTTCATCAGAACTTGATTCATTAACAATGATGAGTGTTAGAGATGCTAAATGTTAGCAATGCTAACGTTAAAGATGTTAAACTTTAGAGATGCTAAACATTAGCAATGCTAAAGTTAAAGATGCTAAACTTTAGAGATGCTAAATGTTAGAGATGCTAAACATTAGCAATGCTAACATTAAAGATGCTAAATGTTACAGATGCTAAGTGTTAGCAATGCTAAACTTTAGAGATGCTAAACATTAGCAATGCTAACGTTAAAGATGCTAAATTTTAGAGATGCTAAATGTTAGAGATGCTAAGTGTTAGAGATGCTAAACATTAGCAATGCTAACGTTAAAGATGCTAAATGTTACAGATGCTAAGTGTTAGCCATGCTAAACTTTAGAGATGCTAAACATTAGCAATGCTAACGTTAAAGATGCTAAATGTTAGAGATGCTAAGTGTTAGCCATGCTAAACTTTAGAGATGCTAAACATTAGCAATGCTAACGTTAAAGATGCTAAATTTTAGAGATGCTAAATGTTAGAGATGCTAAGTGTTAGCCATGCTAAACTTTAGAGATGCTAAACATTAGCAATGCTAACGTTAAAGATGCTAAACTTTATGCTAAATGCTAGAGATGCTAAACATTAGCAATGCTAACATTAAAGACGCTAAATGTTAGAGATGCTAAGTGTTAGCCATGCTAAACTTTAGAGATGCTAAACATTAGCAATGCTAACGTTAAAGATGCTAAACTTTAGAGATGCTAAATGTTAGAGATGCTAAACATTAGCAATGCTAACATTAAAGACGCTAAATGTTAGAGATGCTAAGTGTTAGAGATGCTAAACATTAGCAATGCTAACGTTAAAGATGCTAAATGTTAGCCATGCTAAACTTTAGAGATGCTAACATTAGAGAGAAAAAAAAAAACAACCTCAGGATGAAACATCCTGGGAAAGTTTTCTTCAATAATTTTAATTTTAAGATAAAACTTACGAAGCTGCTTTGACTGGTTCGTTTGAGTTGATTTTACTTCAGTTAAAAGATCTAAAGACTCTTTAACGAGAAACAGCTGATGCTTCTGTAGTAACTGAAGCAGAACAAACTCACGGGTTCCAGTGCTCTTTAGAGATCCTGTAGAGGCTGGCGAACATGATGGGCAGGATGACGCTGGAGTTCTCCTCGATCAGACTCATGATGTACTCGTTGTTCCAGTAGTACAGAGCTCGCTCTGCCACCTGAGACCAACACAAACACACACGATCAGACGGATGCGTCCGGACACGTTTCTCTGATTTAGACCGGAACCGGAACGGAACCGACCTGGAAATGTGGGCTGGAGACGCATCTGGAGATCTGTTTGAAGAGCGGCTCCTGGATCTTGACGAACTGCGTTGGTTCGATGACGTCCAGGATCTCCTCCAGCTCTCCTAGAAACATCACCTGGACGGTGGGACGGGACCGCAGCGTTAACACACACTAACACACACACACACACACACTAACACACACACACACAACACACACACAAACAGGCGACAGTCTCACCTCTTTTTGACTGCAGGTTTTTGGCCAGAACTTCAGTAATCCTCTGATGACCTGAGGACGAGGAGGAGAAGGTTTTTTTCTCACATCAAAAGGTTTAACTGTCACGACGACGACGACGAAGGAAACGGACAGAAACTGATACTTACTGGTTCTGTTAATGTTGGGTCTTTCTCTAGGAACTGTACAATGCAATACGCCAACTACAGAGACAAGAGACCACATGTTACACTTTTATTTAAGTTTAAAAGGCTTCAAATCATGTATGTGTGTAATGTGTGTTACCTGTGCGTGGAAGAGGGACAGACTCCTGACAGTGTGGAGGGGGATCAACACTTTGACCAGAAACTGTTTATGCTCCGCTTTCAGTGGCAGAGCGAAACCATTGATTATACTGAGGAAGAGAGAGAAAAAAAAACAATATGAACATGAATTAAACATGAAGACATGAAACGGTTTTTATTGTGACGATCTGAAAGAGTCTGAGAGCGAGAGGGAGATCAAACGACGACGGAGGAGAAATAAAAGACGGAGACATGATGTGATGTTACAAGTTTCTTCTTTTTTAATCTGGATTTAGTCGTAAGTCCAGTCTCCTTGACTGTAGCTGCTATAGGTAGTCACCAGTCAAAGACCTCAGGAATATCCACAATGATTGGTTGAATTAGTGTTAATAGTTGTGATTGTAACGTCATTAAATCCTGGAGGATCTGATCAATGAGTAAGAGGATTGTTTTCATGTGTTTTCACATCTAAACGTCTCTACTTCCTGTTTTCTCTGCAGCGTCCTCGGTACCGTCAGTGCGTCGGAGTCGTCGTCGTCCAGATCGTCGTCTCGTTGGCGTCTCCACGTCAGAGGAGCCGAACCCGAACGCGGCGGTTTAGTCTGTGTCGGAGGCAGCGTCTTCACCGGTGCTCGTCAACAATAAACGGCTGTAAATCACGGTGAGAAGCAGCGGCTACATCCTGTCTAGTTCACGTGACCAGACGTAGAGTTTGGTGACGTCACGGTGTGATCGGGAGTCAATCACTGACAAGTCTTGTAGTGTGAACACTACAGGTCTCAGACCAGTTGTTGAGACTCCACATCATGGGAACACAAGTCGCCAACGATCACGACAGAGACTGAGACTCACTGATCGATGGTGAAGTCGACTTTAAACAGACTTTGGTTCAGTTCATGTTTGTGTTAAATGTTAATCTTTGCAGCTACACAATGTGAATGTAAATGTGTGTGTGTGTGTGTGTGTGTGGGGCCTCCACATACCTCCCCAGGATCTCCAGCAACTCAGCCACCCCGTTGAAGTGCTCCGTCTCATAAACAAAACTGTAGAGAAGAGACGAGACGAGTGGGAAAAAAAAAAAGGTTAAACAACCAGAACGAAGGAAACCGACGGACGAAAACAACCACATCAATAGAAACAAAGATTTTAAATCTTCTGTTTCCAGTTGAAAATAATTAAAGTAGCAGTGACGTAACTTCACCAGCGTGAGGCAGCGATGCTCTAAACTGAGTCTCTTGTTACAAACGGAGGTAAAACTATTAATTACTGCAGCTTCAACCAATAAATACCTTTAAAAATACCTTCATATCACAGGTAACATGACTTAACTTTATAGTAAAAGCTGCTGTGCAGATACTTTACATTTATAACGTCTGAGCTACAAATTACATTGTGATATAAAGAATTTTAGAGCGAATCGCCCCCTAGTGGCTGTTAGCTGATCCCACATTTAGTATAAAACATCTTTAAAAACTTTCAGATCTTTTCCTTCAGTTAAGTGAGGAGCAGGTGTAAAAGAAAACATATCAAAACTCACCGTAGAAAAATATTATTGATCTGTTTTCGTATAAAAGCCCTCAGCCCCAGGAATTTGCCGTAGATTCTATGCAAGACTGTCTTCAGGTAGTCTCTCTCCCGAGGATCCTCGCTGTCGAACAACTCCAGGAGCTGGACGGAGACGGAAACACGGGGAAAATAAACAAAAAAGAGAAACAGAAGAACATGTGGACTTTGGTCTGTTGGTGTCGTGGACTCACCTGTAGGACAAACTTCTGGTCTATGTACTTTTTGGCAATGCTGGGCTGGAATTCCTGACTCTCCAAGAACCGGATGAAGAACTCGTATACCAACTGAGGAGGAGGAGACGGTTTATGACACATTTTTAAAGATTTGAGTTTAATTTCAGCAGCTTCAGAGGAGGAGGAGAGACCTAAAACCTGCCCCCACACCTAGACCACATGACCCCCAGACCACCAGGACAAACACAGAAATAGAGCAGATAAATAACTAAAAATAATACAATAAAATAATAATAATTTCACCTGTAAGTGTGGCCAGGACGCCTCGAGCGTGGGCTCGTCCTCCTCGGGGTCAAACTCGTTACTGTCGCTGGGCGGAAGGGTCCGGAAAATGTTGTGAGACACCTGAAGGTTAAAAACGAGACACAAACAGTTAGAAAAACAAACAAACAGCTTTTTATAATCAGTGATGTTTTAAAAAAAACCCTCAGCATCAGTTTGTTTTCAGGAGTTGATCTGTTGCATCCTGATACGATGATGTGAATTTTTCATGCAGACTGAGCTGCTGCTGCTGCAGTGTGTGTGTGTGTGTGTGTGTGTGTGTGTGTTTATTCATTCACTACGAGTCGACATCACACACATCACATCACATCTGCTGCTGAACAGACTCCTGCTCATATTTTATCTTCCTCCTCTCGTCTGATATAAATATTTTTCAGGTGGATTCAGTGATGTGGAGACTTTCTTCACACGTCCATTAATTGTTTTATTTTTTAGGAATTTTTCCATTTTCTTTGTGCATGTTTGTGTTCTAGGGTTAATTGCAAGACTTGTTGTTGTTGCTGTCGTGGTCGTTTCCCTCCACCCTCACCATTTTGACGACCTCGGGGTACGCCTGCTCCGTCAGGTAGCCCCGGCTCACGGTCACGTAGTCCACCAGCTCGTTGAGCGTGGAGCGCTTGTACTCCTTCATCTTGAGGTCTGACAGCGTGTCCATGAAGTCAAAGACAGTACAGCACTGCTGCAGCTTCTTCAGGAACAGCTCCGGCTGCTCCGGCGCCGGCACGTCTGCACACGAACAAGAAGAAGAAGAAGAAGAAAATTAAACGACCGTAGATTCACTCAAGCTGTGTAGAAATCACAGAGTCGCTTCATCATGTTACTGACAAACTGCAGGAATTAAAATTAACCCTTTATAGTCAACTGTCATAGCTGATACACGAGGTTCTGAGACGTCAAATGATCAACGTGTATCAGAGAAAAAATAAAAATAACATAAAACTATATATAATAAATATATTTATAATAATCAAATTAAATAAAACTAATAAAAATCATATAAAACAATAATAACAAAATAATAAAATGAATAAAAATCATAAAATAAGAATAACATAAAACTATAATAAATAAATATAATTATAATAAATAATCAAATTAAGTAAAACTAATAAAAATCATATAAAACAATAATAACATAAATAATAAAAATCATAAAAATTAAGAATAACAAAACTATATGTAATAACAAATATATAATAAATAAATAAATATGTAATAATTATAATAAATAATCAAATTAAATAAAATAATTAAAACTTAAACATGTATCAAATAAAAAATGATTAAAAAACAATAATAAAATAAAATCTCATCAAAATTATCAACATGTATCAAATAAAAAAATGAAATGAAATAAAAATCATAAAACATAATAAAATAAATCTTAAAAAATAAATAACTAAAAAATATATATTATCATTCATTTGGTTTAATAAACATCTCAGATTTTGTTTAAGGCTAAAAAAAAATTAAATTTCACTTCATGTTTCTTTAAAAAAATAGTTTTAATTGACATTTTTATCTTATACGATCATTTATAAGATGTTTCTCTGTTAGTTTGTGATTGTCTGGACATTGATGCTCATTTAAATTAATGTTTATGTATCAATTATGATGTAATTTTATGACACACTTTTATTCACATTTTATTGACTTTCTGTGATTTAAATGAACCTTTACGAAGCCGTGTGAGATACAAGTTAATTCAGGTTTTTAATCAGGTCGTGAAGTCTTTAAATAAACGTATCCAGTCTTATTCAGTGTGTGTGAGAGAGAAAGTGCAGCTTCCTGTCCTGGGAAACAACCCCAGCAGATCCCGTCAAGCGCATTTAAAGTGATTATACCGAACATGTTTTGATCCAAATGCCGCTCGTTACTCACGACCTGCTGGACTCCAGCTTCCAGCTCATTGAGGCCTCGTCCAACCAGGACACTCGCTACTGACCGAGTGACTGAGCGAGCGGCAGGAAGCCTGAACCGACCGTTAATCTGCTCCACACAAAACACACAACATATTGCAACCAGGATGGAAAGTTCAGGTCCGCGTGCGGCCCGACGAGATGAAACCACCACTTATTTTCCATCCCGTGTGATACGATCACCGGCTGATCCAAATACCTAGAAGGAGGCCTGACCGCGATTTCACGGTCTGTTTGGCTTCAGCAGCAGGAAACACAGCTGGAGAAAACGGTTGAGGCTAAAGCTAACGCTAGGAACGTTCCAAGAGGGACGACGGGCGATCGTTATCTGCGATAAAAACGATACGAACGTGGAATATTATCGGTGTTTAACGACGTGCCGCACCTCTGATGTGCAAACAGTTCGAGTTGTGAAATGTGGACACAAGGAGGAGTGTGACCGAGATTAAACAGCTGCGTCCGACACGCGTTCAAACAGCAAACTACAGTTCGAATAAAACCACGAAAACACTGGGAACCTCCGTCAGTTCCACCGGGATTTCAGCCTTTTTTTAAAGATTATTTCCACCTAAAAACTGCGATGAAAGTTGCGGCGTTTTTAAGTGTTTCGTTGCAATAAAGTTGCAGGACAAAGTTAAAGTTGCAACACAATTTTTCTCTTTAAAAAGGGGGAAATAAAACCAATCGCAACTTTCATCGCAAATTCGACCTCAACAATCTCAAAAAAGGAAAAAATTTTAATGAAAGTTGCGTTTTTTGGGCGTTGAATTATGATAAAGTTGCAACACCAATCGACACGACTTTTTGCAACTTTATCGGAACAAAACACCCCAAAACAACGCAACAGTTTTGTTGCAATTAAGTTGCAGGACAAAGTTAAAGTTGCAACACAATTTTTCTCTTTAAAAGGGGAAAAAAAACGGCTAAAAACATCGCAAATTAGACCTAAACAATCTCAAAAAAGCTGCAATGAAAGTTGCAGTTTTTAGGCGTTAGATTGCGATAAAGTTGCAGGAGCAAGTTAAAGTTGCACAATTTTTCGCAACTTCATCGCAACAAAACGGCTAAAAACAACTCAATAGTTTTGTTGCAATTAAATTGCAGGAGCAAGTCAAAGTTGCAACTTTTTTCCCTTTAAAGTGTGAAAAAGACATAATGTTGCAATAAAGTTGCGACTGTTTTTTTTTTTTTTTCTCCTTTAAAGAGAAAAGTTAATAATAAATTTGTGTTGCAACTTTGACTTGGTCCTGAAACTTTATTGCAACAAAAGTTGCGGTCATTTTTGGCAATTTGTTGCAAGTTGCAGGTGCAAGTCAAAGTTGCAATTTGTTCCCCTTTAAAGGGACAAAAGAAAATCACAGCTTTATAACTTGCACCTGCAACTTTATTGCAAGAAATTGCCTAAAAACACTGCAACTTTCAATCACAATTACCACGCTTATGTCGCAACTTTAACTTGCAGCAACTTTATTGCAACAAAACACAACTTTTATTGCAACTTTTTTTCCTTTTTGACACATTTGAGGCCTAATTTCTCTGATTTCCCTGCAGCTTTTATTACGATGTAAAAGTTGTGACATTTTGTTGCAATAAAGTTGCATTTTTCCCCCTTTCAAAAAGGAAAGTTGCGTCTATTTGTGTTGCAACTTTAACTTGCTCCTGCAACTTTATTGCACAGTTTTCCTCGTCTTGCTTTGGTGAACTCTGCCCGGATACTGTTGGTCTCGGTCCTTAGCTGTGATATCGAAGGTTAATGTGAAACTTTCTTTATCTCACGTGTTCCCTGCGTCAATAAACGTTGCACATGACGATGTGAAGTCTAGAGGTCAGAGGTCACGTCGGGGACGAGTCGTCTTCTCTGAGCCTCTGTTTGTTGTGAATGTGGAGGTGAAGAAGCTGTAGTACTGTGTGTGTGTTGTTGTTGTTTATCTTCCCCTCGCCGTCATCGTACTCTACGCTGTTCTTCATTACTGTAATTACCGCAATTGCTGCAGGACTGAAGGCTGCGTCTTGTGTTTCAGCTCTGCACTGGAGCATGTGTACGGCCTTAAAGGAAGCTATTAATAGACAGATAATCACACGGGACTCGGTAATCCCTACACACTCTCTCACACACAGCATAGCACACCAGCTTGGAGCTGGACGAGCCATGAATGTATGAATGTGGTAAAGAAATAAAAAGAGGAGCTGCTGCTGAGAGTGTGAGTGTTTCTGTGGCCTAGAATAACCCAGATACTACTCTTCACACACGTCACACACACTCTGAAGCAGCGGGTCCATACATCAGCAGCCTGAGGTTTGATACTGAGCTTTAAATTCTGATCCTGCAGGAGATCAGTGTCTTTACTGGTAAATATAGAGATGACGAGTTAACGGCTACAAAAACAAAGTAAGTGACAAACGATTATTAATATTATTCTGCTATTTTCCGCTTTTGTAAGACGACGCTCACGTCTGGTGGTGGCGTTTGAAACAAGCAGCGAGTTGAGATGGAGGAAGTCAAAGCTCCGAAAAGAACAACAATTACAGAAGAAATCACATTGTTTTGGCTAAAGATGTGTGACTAGTTAGAACAGAAGAATAAAGAAGGTTTAACATGTTTTAATACAAACTTTGGACAAACGTTACACTAAACATTAGAGATGCTAAAGATTAGAGATGCTAAATGTCACTGATGCTAAACACTAGAGAAGCTAAAGATTAAAGATGCTAAACATTAGAGATGCTAATGATTACAGATGCTAAATGTTAAAATGCTAAACAGTAGAGATGCTAAACTTTAGCCATAAACGTTGTTTTGTAATTTGATGTTTATGTTTGTATTTTATTTTCAATTTAGTAGTTTAGTTGTTTTCAAGAGACAATTTGTTTCAAGTTCAAGTCAACGAGTAATCCCTGTTTTAAATAAGAACTAATATGATCAATATGTCGATACTTTCAGCTACAACTTGATTGATTTATTCACCTTAATATGTCACGTTAACAGACTGGTTAGACACTTAAATATCATCAGTTACCAGTGACTATATGTCTAGGATCAATAGAAAAGTATTTCTAATTAGAGATAATAACAATAATTTGTGTATAAAATGTCAACAAAATGTAATTTTCATCTTTAATTGTTTGATATTTCAATCGACGGAAACTAAACTGTCGATAACAGCGACGTGTTGCTGTGGTTAAAGAGCAGTGACGTGTCGCGGTTTGTATGAACCTCAGAGTGATCTGAGGTTACACACACACACACACACACACACACACACACACACACACACACACACACACACACACACACACACACACACACACACACACACACACACACACACACACACACACACACACACACACACACACACACACACACACACACACACACACACACACACACACACACACACACACACACACACACGTGGTTAAAAGCCTCTGAACGTTAAACACGAGCAGGTTAAAGATTCAACGCGGTGTTTGTTTCAACGCGATCGATCGAGAAACAAGAACCTGCAGATAACATCATGTTAACATGTTTAATTCAATAAAATGACCTCGTTCAGTAATTAAACCTGTTGATTATGACGACGAGCGCAACTTCTTTAAGACTCAAACTACCGATACTGCTGATATTTACTATCACATCCATTTAAAGCCACAACGGTACATGTAGAAGATTATTGTTATTATAATACCAGAAAGAGGAAAAAATAAAAAACAAAAGACAATCAACGGATTATTCCTGATTCCCGACTGTTGTTTAAACACAATCAGACAAAACGATTTGAGAAAAAGACATGAAATCAATGGAGTTAAACTGTTATTAACTCTATTGACAAAACGCCTAAAAACACTACGATCGATCGCACAATCTTAAGCCGAGTCGACACTAAAAACGTGACGTTAGCAGTTAGCTCCGATTGGTCAACAACAATATCAACCTCCATTTCTAATAAACAGCGACGGCATCGTCGTAAGTTAACCCAGCGACAAGTACGGCATGTACTGATGTTTTTGTGTCGTTAAATTAGGACAAAATGAGGTCAAACTGAATCTGATGTTTCTGCTGAAGCTCGTCTCCACTTTCTATATAAAACATTTGCAGTTGTGCAGATTTCAACTTGTTGCTCGTCACTATTTCTCAGGAAGCGAAACGGTTTCATATCAACGTGACTATTCTGAGACACTTTACGAGCGCGGCGCCGGTGGCGGCAGCAGCAGCAGCAGCGTGTGGTGGAAACACTGATGCTCTGCTCTGGCCTCTGATGCCTCTGATGCCTCAGCCTCGGTTGGTTGTTTTCCTTTTTTTCGCTCTCTGGTCTGTTCTGTTTCTCAGCTTTGGAAGAGACTCTCATCTGGACTCCCCTGGCAGAGGAAGAGAGGAGCCGCTGCTGCTTAATTAATGGTGGAAAAAAGCTTAACGACTCGCAGCTCCAGAGAGGAACAGAAAGAGAGACGGAGCTCAGCCACAGGATCTCATTTAACTTCAGCTAATTACATAACAGCGTCAATCTAACGTACACATCCGGTTTACTGCTGCTGATTTAATGACGTTGTCATGTTTTGACGATCACGACATCACGGTGCAAAAATTAAATGTTTGTTTAAAGAAAACCAACATGAACTTTAAGTTTTCTGGCTTTAAAGCCACAAACGTGTGTGTTCAGTGTGTGTGTGTGTGTGTGTGACAGACACCACAGCTGCTTCACTCTGGTTATTTAAAGACGACTGGACAATAGAGAGTGAACCAACGCTGAGGTTTGTTTCAGCATCGGCGCCGAAAATAAAACAACTTCAGTTTAGATCGCGCAGCCTCTGGATGAAATACCACTACAAAGAAACCGACGGGAATATTTAAATGAGCTGTGGTCTGTCGGCGATCAGTGAGTCTCAGTCTCTGTCGTGATCGTTGGCGACTGGAGTCTCAACAACTGGTCTGAGACCTGTAGTGTTCACACTACAAGACTTGTCAGTGATTGACTCCGGACGTCACCAAACTCTACGTCTGGTCACGTGAACTAGACAGGATGTAGCCGCTGCTTCTCACCGTGATTTACAGCCGTTTATTGTTGACGAGCACCGGTGAAGACGCTGCCTCCGACACAGACTAAACCGCTGAACCAGCGTAAACATCAACAAATTCAACCAATCATTGTGGATTTCCTGAGGTCTTTGACTGGTGACTACCTATAGCAGCTACAGTCAAGGAGACTGGACTTACACATTAAAATAATCTTATGATGGAAACTGATACTAAACCAGCGTGTAAACATCACCATGGCAACAAGCTGGTTTTCATGGTGGAGCTGAAATCGGTACCAGGTAACATGTGGATCAGACACGGGGAGTTTGTAGAAAGTGTTTTCTAACATGACAGATCCAGTCCCGGTCTCAGACCAGGTCCCGACGGCCTCTGATGGAGTCGTTAGGGCTGTTGACACATTATGATCATTAACTGATGATTCACCAACCATCAGAGGACCAAGTCCACCAGACACCACCACTGGAGATCACTGATGAAGTTGACTAGAGTCACTAGACTTGAGGGAAAAACGAGCACAAACACAGACGTGATATTGTCCGAGTGCCTCGGTCAGCTGACTGTAAAGTTAACGGTTGTAATTAGTTTAAATCACTCGGAGAAAATAAATTTGTCTCTCGTCTCTGCAGCGACGCGGTGCATTTTTGTAAAAGAAGTTAATTAAACTGCTGCAGGAGATTTTAGTGGAAACAACTCTGAGAAGAGAAGCAGAGAAAAGGTGTAAGATGAGCGGGCGACACTCTCTCCTCTCTCTGAACAGTGCACACACACTCAGTGTGAAGGGGAAAGCCCCTTGTCTCTAAAAAGAAGTGTGTGTGTGTGTGTGTGTGTGTGTGTGTGTGTGTGTGGGCGAGCGAGCTTGAGTTACAGCGAGAGAGAGAAAGAGAGCGAGCTGCTCCAGCAGATGGACTCAGCAGGTGACTGGACGTCGGCCTGAAGGTCAGTTTGTAGGGTGTTATGTACCGACTGTGACCATATTATGTATGTACACACACACACACACACACACACACACACACACACACACACACACACACTCATAAAAGTATAAACACAGGAGGTTCAGGTGCACTAAAGATGGAGGAAAGTCACAACGACCTTTTTCCTGGTTTCTTATTAACCTCATTTAAGCGTCACAGGAGGTTAACAATGCTAATTTATATGCTAATGATGCTAATATATTAACAATGCTAATGATATTAATGTCAACAACTTTATTTCCGTGCACATACTTCTTAAAGATTCTCAACTACTTGTCAGGGAGTTGATTTTTTTTTTTTTTTTTAATTAATTCAAAAAGTGAAAACATGTCATTGTGTAAATTGTCCACCAGGGGACAACACAACTAAAGTCTATTTGATTTTTTATTTTTTTACCAAAAATATGTTGAATTGAGACTTTAGAGCTTAAATTTGCCACAAAAACAAACATTATATGTTGGGAAATCGGCTCTAAAACAGGTCAATCGCAACTTTTAAGGCAAATTACGTTCTCCCTATTGGCCGTTAGCGGTACTGTTCATGTTTCCTGTGGGTGGTTAGGTTTTTTTTTTTCCCAGCAGCCTTTGCAGCTGCTTCTACTGCCAGTGGGGGGGCTGTAAGTGATTGAGGTTAAACATTACATAAAGGATTAAAGAGAGGAGAGATGAGACAGCGACTGTCACAACATCTGTTGTGTTGTGTTCGGTTCTTTAAGCAGGAAGACGACGACGACACAGATCTACAATAACATCAATTATAAGTGTGTTGACATTCACATGTGCACACACACAGATGGTTGATACAGTGAGGAAATGTCCTGAAAGCAGCAGGAGCTGCTTGATTATGGAAAAAAAAAAATAAATAATAACGATTATTTGGTTGAAAATTGAAACTGTGATTATTACAAACGATTCCTTGTCAACTTGAATCAAGTTCAACTAATAAAAATCACTGGTGTCGTCACTTCTAGTCTCTTGAAAATAATAAAAACTACTAAACTGAAAATAAAATATAAACATAAATGTTACGAAACAAATAACAATTACAGCTAATGTTTAGTTTTGTTAACATTTAGCATGACTGGTGATTAGCATCGCCAACACTTAGCATCTCTAATGTTTAGCGTCTCTAACACTTTGCATCCAACACTTAGCATCTCTATCGTTTAGCATTGCTAACACTTAGCGTCTCTAACACTTGGTGTCTCTAACGTTTAGCATTGCTAACACTTAGCGCCTCTAACGTTTAGCGTCTCTGACACTTAGCGCCTCTAACGTTTAGCGTTGCTAACACTTAGCGTCTCTAACGTTTAGAGTTGCTAACACTTAGCATTTCTAATGTTTAGCATCTCCAACACTTAGCATCTCTAACGTTTAGCGTCTCTAACACTTTGCATCCAACACTTAGCATCTCTAATGTTTAGCATCTCTATCGTTTAGCATTGCTAACACTTGGTGTCTCTGACACTTAGCTTCTCTAATGTTTAGCATTGCTAACACTTAGCATCTCTAATGTTTAGCGTCTCTGACACTTAGCGCCTCTAACGTTTAGCGTTGCTAACACTTAGCATTTCTAACGTGCAGCATCTCAAATATTTAGCATATAAAACGCTTTAGCATCTCATCTCACGATACGGATATGACTGTTACCACGGCAACCAACACTACATCTCATCTTTAAATATGGAGGATTATGACCAGTACTGCAATCAGCCACCAGGGGGCGAGCCAGATGTTTCGGCTTCCTGTCGGCCATCTTTATACACAGTCTAGGAACGAGGCTGCGGCAGCTTTACTCTACATACATGTAGTGTGTCTCAGTTGAGGCATCAAGAGTTGGATCTGTGTAACGGAAAACCTCAAAAATATAAATATATGTTCATGACCCAGATACAAACTCCCTGTGCCCTTATCTCCGTGTTCTCAGGTCTCATATAAGCGTCTCTACGAGGCGCCGAGCTGCTGTCAATCATTACACACACACACACACACACACACACAGAGAGAGAGAGAGAGAGAGAGTCATGGTGGTAAACTTTGCTCTGCTGCCGTCGCCAACAACACGGCAGATGGCGAAGCTGCGGAGGCCTCGTCACTTTCACTACCGAACCGTTTAGGTAACGAGGTGTCGCAGGTACGAAAACGTCTCAATTAGATCCTGCAGAGACGAACCAACGAGCAAACGCGTCAGCCGACGACCATTTATAAAATATTTTATTTATTCTGAACCACTCGTGCTTCTTGTATTTATGTCTCGGAGCACTTTTGACCTCGACGGTAACTTGAAACCACAGAACATCTTTAATAAACGGAGCTGAGACGCAGACAGAGACGACTAATCTTTATCTTTGTGCTGCTGCAGTTTCAACATATAACACACGTTTATCATGTTTATCTATTGATGAATCAACGTTTATGTGAAAACACAGTTCAATTAGCATCATCACTAAAAAAAAACAAATGTGATTTGTGCTCATTAACCTGCTCAGTCAGCATGTTACACTACTTTTAATAGCATCTAATGCTAAAATTAATGATCACTTACAGTTATCTGCGGCTGTGTTGGTGTAAAATATAACCTGATTCATTAACTGACTTCCTGCTTTAACTCTGACTTAAAAGGAAACTATGAAGTCTATTTTTTAACTACTAGTTAACTTAATAACGGAGGAAAAATAATCAGATGACAATTAGTCACAGCCTCGGTCGAGCGTCTTATATTTCTATGACAACCGGCTTCATGCTTAGCATCGCTAACACTTAGCACTGTGACTACTTCCTGGTAAACTATGTCTGTTTTTGCTACTAATTGAGGAAAAATAATCAGCGATCAGTATTTCTACGACGACTAAAGTGTGTGTTAAGTTTAAAATGCAACATCAGGGATGTTATAGGTTTTATTGTTGAGCAGATAAAGATAAAGTCTCGAGCTGAGTCGAAGTCCGAAAGGTAAAAAAAAGCAGCTGCGGCGGCAGTTTAATTGTCGGATCGTTGGGACAAAGACGTCCTTCACAGTCCAGGTGAGACGCACCGTGACGTTCACATAGCAGGAATTCCTCCAGATGTGATCGACCGAGTCACGGATAAACTCAACGCGACTGGAGATCATCTCCATCAGCAGATGTAGGAGCTGGATTACAGCTGTTTGTTTAGTTAAACAAACTGAAACTAAAGAGAAAATAAACCAGTTGATTTATTTTACAGAAACATCTCTGATCTTCTACTTAGCAGCTGTTTCGTCTGATGTATTTCAGCCAAATCAGACAGTTATTGATCGTTGCTTTTAACTGAAAACATGACAATGTCTGGACGAATATTAAATAGTGAGGATTTGATTGGTTTTAAAAGTATCAATAAAAACATTTAAGCTGTTGTATTGTGTTTATACCTTCTTTGTTTTAACAGCCTGTTTTTATTTTATTTGATCATTTTTTTTCATTGAGTCTTATACTTTCACTTTGGGAATTTCAGCAGAAAACGGCAGATTTCTTTTTTCCAGTATTTCCATCCTCAGACCTGGTTTTGATCCCGGGATTTATCCTCAATCTTCTTGACGTTCGAGCGACTACAACACATTCTTGTCTGAGGAATCACAAGGATTAAAATGTACTCATTCCACCAGTGAACTTTTCCATCGCTCCCCTCAGCGAGTGAAAACACTCGTCTTCTGTTACCATCCCGGTCCATTTTAAGTCTACTTCACACACACACACACACACACACACGACAGGCTGGGGCGGCTGGTAGTAGCGACAGCCCCCCTCCTGACAGCAGAGGCTAACTTTAACAACCCCAGTGCTCCTGTGTTAGCAACTATGCGCTTCGCCCCCCCTCCTCCTTCTCAACGACGACGACGACATAAAACACACCGTCACTCACTCAATCAGGTTTCCGTTCCCTGTTCGGCTCAGACGCCAGCGAAACGACGGTCAGCAGCGTTGGTCTGACGCGAACATGTGGACGACACAAGTTTCTCAGACCCCCCCAGCGCTACTACTGCTGCTGCTTCTTCTTCTTCTTCTACTTCTTCTTGTGGCTTGTTTGTAGCGAGCGGGGCTTGGAAAAATGTAAAGAGACACCTCGTGGATCGGGTTTCTCCTGAGGGGAGGAGGAGGAGGAGGAGGGGGTGAGGAGGGTGAGGAGGAGGGGGGGGGTGGGAAGACAAGGCAGCGTGTCGGTGGGCTTCATTGGTCAAACACAGACCGGAGGAAGCAAAGAGAAAGAGGGAGAGAGAGACCAGGGGGCGGGACGGACACACACTATTGTACATCGCACTCTTTGCTTTTTCTATTTTTTGCCCCCCTCTCTGCCCCGGGTCAGGGGCAGATCAGACCGTTCAGCCGCAGGAGGGTTTTTATTTTCCGTTTTTTATTTATGCAGCAGCACGTGTGATGAGGACTGAGGAGGACAAAACCTGGTCTGAGGTGGACTTAACCCGGTACTGGACTTGAAACGGGACAATGTTGACTGATGCTAACGGACTAAACAACTAAATGAGCTAAACTAGCTACTTCTTTTATGATTTTATGTTTTAATTATTACTTAATTATCCAATTTATATAAACAATAATAATATATTATTATAAAATTATTTTCATTATTACTTTTTTTATTTAATTATTATTTAATAATATTTTTTAATTATTATTTGGTGAATAATGATTTAATATTTATTTTAGTCACAGCTAATTAACATTATATAATTTATATAAATTAGTTTAGGTAATTTAGCTACTTCAACTAAATTATTTTTATTTAATCTTTTTTTTAAATAATATTTTTATACTACTTCTTTTTAAAAAATATTATTTAATCTTATTTTTATAATAGAAAATTAAATTTCGCTAACTTTTTTATCTTCATAATGTATATAAATTATTTTATTACTCATTTATTTATTATCTAATGATTATTATAATAATAATAATGTTTATAATATTACTTTTTCAAGTATTATTTAATATCCATTTTTATTTCATGTTATTTTTTGATGCTGACTAATCATGTTATTTTAGGTAACTTAGCTACTTCAGCTAACAGCTAACTTAATGTATTCATATGGTAGCTAGCTAAACTGCTAAATGTAAGCTAGCTGGCACAATCTCATTAGAAAAGGGTTAGCTTAGCATGGCGCTAGCTGCCTTTAACCTCTCTAGCCTAACTTTTATTTGACATTTTGAAGAAACATTTGACTGGAAATTCCTGATATTTTTTCTGTGACTTGTGAATATTTTATCTTATTTAATTTCCTCGATCTCGTAAATGATTAATAAAGATAAAACAGCGACGTGTCTGTGGCGTCTCTGGCTGTTCGGATCGACGTTGACCCCGGTTCTATTGTGGAAAAAAAATAAAAAATAAATTCCTGAGGCCGTGCGTCATCCGTTCTGCCCGGGGATCCCCTCGAGGAAACTGCGCCCTCTTCGTCTTCCTCTTAACAAAAAAAAAAAACAGACGTCTAGGAACGAGCTGCAGGATTTATATTTATGTGATCCGCCGTGTCTGAGCGGAGAATCCGCTCCTCGATGATGCCGCCGCCGTCGTTTTCTGGCTGATGTGTGACCTGCGACGGTGACTAACCCGTGAAGAGGAGGAGGATGAGATTTGTGCGAGGATACAGCCGTCCAGAAATACACCCACCTCTGCTGCCGCTGCGTACGTGTACCACCTCAAGGCACAGAAGAAGAACGAGAAGACGAGGAAACGTAGCGAACAACCGAACAAGACGAGGTCGGGTGAAGGACGAACGGGAGAAAACGTTTGAGGAATTCGTGTTGCTCGTGTTGCTCGTAAATGAAAAACATCCTCCGAAACGAGGCGAGCGTGAAAACAGGAAATGCTTCCTCAAAAACCAAACGAGAACGCAGCAGAGAAATAAAAAGATACAAAGTCGTTGTGAAAAGGATGATCAAACTTCGCCATGTTCAATCTGTTTCTGTTGAACACACAGTTAATAAAACACACACACGCCTCCCTGGTTGTTATACAACTTGTTCAACTACAGATGATCATCGCTGCGGTTCATTCATTAATTCAATCTCGCTGCTTCACAGCTTCACAGCGGAGTTTGAGACCAAGAGATGAGTTTAATCCTTCTTCTTCCGCTTGGCTTTTTTTTTTTTTTAATCTTTTTATTATGGATATATACGGGAAGGAGGCCGAGGTGAGAGCCGGTCTCCTCTCGTCTCGTGACCAGACGGAGGAAGTTTCACACGGTTTCTAAATCCTGATAATCCCGGACTCGGTTCACTTTTCAGACTCACTCCTTCGCTGTAGCTGCCGTCGTGCAGGTAGGTCCGATCCTATTAACGCAAATTCTGCCTAATCTGCAATTAAAACCTCATTGATCCATCCAGTTAACTCACTTCCTTGTCTCTTTTTGGAAGACGCAGGTAAAAGTCTTACACAGACTGGTGTAATTTGAGATCTTTCGACAAAGCTAAGATAAGCTAACTGTAGCTAAACTACATAACTTACAGAAGATGAGAGAATAAAAAGATAAAAATAAAATCTTGAACTATCAGAACCACATGTGGAGGAGCTGCAATCTGCGACATCACCACTAGATGCGTTTAGAGATGAGCGTCGGACGCGTGAAATTGAAGCAGAGAGGTGTCGCAGACAAACGCGGTGCGATCGTAAAAATAAGCCGAGAGTACGACGCTACGACGTACGAGCTTTACGACGTACGAGCGACGAACGAATCGTTTTGTCTACAGGTCGTCAGAAAACTGTTAGAAAATACTGTGAATAAAACCACGTGTGGCTACAAAAACAAGACGTTGTGCTTTCTAGGAACAAACCTGTCGTGATTCTTTATCGAGCTGCATCTACAGTTTGCAGCGTCAACACCGAGCCTCCATCAGGGTGGAGGTCAGCTGGTGTGTTTATACACACACACACACACAGAGGAGGAGAGAGGCGGTGAGTTAAAGTGAAGCATGAAGCAGCAGCTTAGAGACAGACAGAGAGAAGCGTTCCCTCCCTCGCGTCCTCTTGTCGAACAGGTGGAGTCTCCGTCTGTCCGGTTTCTGTCAGGCGACATTCCTACCGAAGCAACCGCACCACAACCGCCGGATCAACGCAGGTGAGAGGTGAGGCGAGGTGCATACCACGCATCGTCCCATTCACTCATCACACTGGACCACACGACTGAAGAGTCTTATAGTAGCATCACTGGAAACTAATGTAAAAATGTAGCCGAGCTGGAGTCAAGTTCGACCTGCGATCAACCTGTCTGGACACGTAGCCGACACACCGAACATCCACCGCTCTGCAGACATCACGTCCAGACAACAACAACAACAACAACAACAACAACAACAACACTCTGGACTGAGAATAAAATAAAAAAAACAGAGAACAGAGTCTGAAAACGTTCCTCTACTTCACCGCTACACGTCAGCAGAAGACGTCGCTCGTTGCCATGACGACCGAATGACAACAAACAAACAAACAAACAAAGATGGCGTCTACAGACGGCAACATTAGCGAGCTAGCTAAAGTTACTGATTAGCGGTTAGCGATAACTCTTTTCAGCAACTTTCCTATAAATTTTCTAGGTGTCCTGTTTTCGCTCTGTCGCCATCCTTGTCCTGGTGCATGCTGGGAAATTCCTCACACCCTCTTTAAGTTTGAAGTGCTGGTCCTGGGATAGCTTCGTTTGGACGAAGCGCCTCAAACCACTTTTTTTTTTTTTTTTTACAGGAAACATTTATAAAAGTCAGTTCATTTGTTCTTGTTTCTAGGAATCTGATTGGCTGCTGTGATTCTACAGCTGGTGTGGACGCAGTTATTTGCGACGCCATGTTGAACGTGACGTCACAATCACACGATTGTGTGACTTATAACTTATTTTCTAGCATCAACAGCTCAGTACGACTCTTTTCCTCGGTTTTAATTTAAAACACGTCACCATCTTGTGGCTCATTTATGGCTGGAAGTTATAGTTTAACCCGTGACACGTCTTTGTGATTCATTCCTAATAAACTGTGTGATAATTACCCCCCACCACCACCACCACCACAACCTCCCTTCTTACCCTTGAGCAGTGGCAAGGGCGTGAGCTCTATGGGTTTGCCCTGAGAGCGGAACTGGGACGAACTCTGCGACCGCTTCTGCTTGGCCTTCCTGACAGACTTCCGCGAAAATCCGTCCACTTTGTCCACAGATGGAGACGTGGTGGCTGCCGAGGACATAGCCCTGCTGGGAGAGAAACGAGACAAGTTGTAAACGACGTCATCGGACTTCACCTGGTGCAGAAAATATTCACTCAAAGCTAAAGATTGATTTGATTCGAGTTGATTCTTTTCTCGATCGTCAGCAACATGCAACAGTAAAAAAAAAAAAAGCCGCAATTTCATTTTTAGTGCTGATTAAATGGAGGCAAAAAATAAATGAATGAATGAATAAAAGTAAAAATATAGAAGCAAATAACATCCTGACTTGGCTCTGAATCAGTCCACCTTCCTGCAGACAAACTATTTAAACCTCAGCTGAAGCTGGTTACTACACAAACACTGTGCTACCTGCCAACGGACCGACACACACACTTTAACACACACACACACACACACACACACACACACACACCAGCGTCTACCCACAACAATGGAGGCAACTCTGAGGCTAAGAGCCGTCGCCACAGTGGGAGGAAGCGGAGGAAACGTCGGCCGATGTGTGTTTGCTGCTGATTACATGTAAAAAAACAAAAACAAACAAAAAACAAAACAAACTAGAGCAGAAACAACAGTCTGACTGAATCTCAACGGTTTCCATCTCCAGACAACACGACACGTTTGGACTGAAATAAGTGACGACTCAGACGAGATCAGGTGAGACGTAACAACAACAAACGTTCAGGTTCAGGTTTTGAATTTGTTATTTATATAAACATAGAGTTGTTGTAAAGTTGTTAGCTGATGTTAGCATCGACTCCGCTAACGTAGACGGAAATACGCCCTTAGAAAAAAGGGGGCGTGGCTAAAAAAAATACTATTCGGACGAGAGAAAATCTTAACACAGGATCTCTTTAAAAAGAATAGACAAACGTTTCATTCATAACACGTCTTTATTTAGATTATTAGATAATTAATGAATGAATCTTCTTTTATTCTGTGTGTAAATATAGAAACACCTCAGAGCTTCTTCATATAAAATATATTCACTTATAAACTTGTTGCAGATCAGCAGATTCATCGTTTTCTTCGCTCTTCACTAAAATGTTGAATCTGCTGATGTGGAACAACCTTCATCAGCAGTTGTTATAAAACCAGACGTTGGGTAAGTCTTGTAAAACAGTGTTTTTAATAAACTCTGGGTTCACTTACTAAGTTATCAGTACTTCAGTTTATGTGTAGGGACCCTATTCATGCTACTGCTGAAGTGAAGTGATATTTTGAGCTTTATTAGTGGTTAAAAAATGACAATTTAGATACGTTTGGCTGACTGCCCCATTTACTTTCATTGTTAACTATTTGGTTGTGAAAACAAAAGACGGTCAAACTGGATATTACTTCAACCAACGTAACATATCTGTTCAGGGGGAGTTTGACTCGTATTTGTGGTGAAATAGACTCTGAGACAATCACTTTAAAACTAAAATATCTCCAGACAACAAACTTCAAACGTCTGCTAAAGCTTCAGTTTGTTAATTTACTGGTTATTTTTTAACCTCAACACCTCCTCTAAATCATCATCAGACGGACATTAACACCAGAAACCTGGTGTCGTTGTAATCCTTCAAAATAAAAGCCCTATAATACTAAAATCAGCCTCTTCAGTGACGCTTCAGTTTGTACATGATGGAGCGGGCAGACAACAAGAGGAGAGAGGCAGCAGGACACGACGGCCTTCACAGTAAACACACTTCATCATCGTCATTGTCGTCGTCGTCTCGCCGCCTGAGGACACGGACGCGGCGACGTTTACAGTCCACGTGAGCCGGAGCAGCTGATTATCAGCGAGCAGCCTCGTGGTTAAAGAGCGACGACGTGATTTAAAAACATCGCTAACAAAACAAAACTCGCAGAAACCAGACGAGTCAGGAAGTGGAAATCAACGTATTCCTTCGTCCAGCTTCACGCGCAGGAAGTGGTTTAAAACAAAACAAAAAAGAAAAAAAAGGGGTTTTACTTTCTCAACTTTCTTTAAACTTTCAGTTTTTCCAGACGTTGTAACGTGAGTCAGCGACACTATGACTGTAGCATAAAACCAACGTTACACGTAAAGACTAAATGAGGTTCCCAGAAGTTAGTAAGTTAAAAAAAAAAATGTGTTTTTTTTCTTGTTTTAATTCAATTTAAAGTAAATATCTTTGTCTGGTGAACAAAAGCTGCACTTTAATATCGTTTTCATTGTCTTTTAACTCAAAAAGTTCGATTTTCTTCTATTTTTTCAGCTTATTTTATTCAACAAACTGTATAAAACTACAAAAATGTTCAGTTTTCAATCAGATTTGACAATAAAACGCATCAAATTATCACTTTTGAGACGTTGAAGCACATTTAAAAATACACATTTGAGCTCTGGGAACTCGTTTTGACCGTTTTCTGATTTTATTTAAGTCTTAAAACGACACGTCTCAACGTTTTCTTGCTTTACAGATGCAGATTCGTTACCGTTCGTCCAACAGACGACAGTTTGTCGGGTGGAGCTCAGGTGGTAAAAAAAAAAAAAAAAACTACACGGCTGCATACAAAGCAGCCGCTACGTACGTGAACGAAAATTTAAATTTCATGCCCCAGTTGGCGGTTTCTCCTTTTCATACTTTTATGGCAGAAGAGAAAGAGAGAGAGAGACTATTCAAATGTCTGAACAGAGCGAGTGTCGGCCTCGTCGAGATCGTCGCCGTTCAACAACAAACAACGTCAACAACACAAAAACGCAGACAATAAAACCTGCAAACCGACACCTCGACGCCGAACTCAGATAATAAAAAGACAAAGCAGCGAAGCCTCGGGAAAATAAATCGGCGTCTCTCTCAGATTAAGTCTAATGGCTCAAAGTGGAGCAGCTGTGACGTAAACGACCGAGGTTTTAATCCTAGAAACTACAGGAGGCGAAAAACTACCGACGACAAACATCCAGAGAAGAAAGACGCCGAATTTAAACTGGTGGTTGGAGTTTAATCAACATTAATCGCAATATTTTTAACTTGTTGTGCTACAAAAATAAATAAAAATAATAAAAAGGTTCAAGTTTCTTTTTGTGTCTGTTTTATTAAATAGTTTCCTGCGGATTAAATATTCAATTGGCACTTTAACTGTGACTTAATAATAATAATTATAAGAATTTTTAAGTTTCTTTTGTGTGTAAAATATTTTTAAAAATAATATAAATAAATATAATAATAATTTTGAATATATAACATTTTAAAATATATAATAAACCTGTGAATTTAATATTTAATGAAAACTTATTTTGCTATTTTGTGTCATTTAGTAAAAAAAAATATAAAAATAATAATCGTAAGGTTTTATTTAAGTTTCTTCTCGTGTGTAATTTTAAAAAAAATAAATATATTTAATTAGTTTTAAATATTTAATATTAAAAAATACATGAAATCTCTATTTAATGAGCTTTTTTTTTTCATTTTTGTCATTTAAAAAAATAAAAATTAAACAGTTTTAAATGATTTTTTTTATTATCAGTTTAAAAAAAAGACATAAATCTTATAGTCTAACTATAAAACTGACTCGATCTTCAACTTAAGGAAGCAGAGTTTCTTGTATATAAATAAATAAAATCCTGTCAAACACTTTTCATCCTAACGCAACTTTCCAACGTCAACCCAATCAACTCGGCCGCATTTTAGGAAGCACCTGTGAAGTCGAACGCCGAGAGGAAAACACAACGAGCGGCGACAGACTCTGTTCTCGGCCGCTTCATCATGAAGGACGGTCCACGTAAAACACATACCTGTGCAGAGGAGCAGAGGAATCCCCCTGTAAAACCATCGGTCCCTCACTCCCTGTCTTTACTATCCCTCTTTCTTTCCTTTCTGACAAGCTGACGACTAATGAAGGAGGAAAAAGAAAAAAAAAAAAGAAACACCACAACACACGAGGGAGAGCGAGACGACGGCGGCTGGTCAGGCGTATGGCACCCGAGCCCCCACCGCCGCCCCACGCCTCTTACATAAGAGACCAGATGACATCCGAACAGGCTCGGGGAGGGTGGGATTAAAAGAACAAGGAGGAAGAGAACGGGAGGAGAGGAGGAGGAGGAGGAGGAGGACACGGGGAGAGCAACAGAAAGGGAGGAAAAAGAGAGGGAGGGAGCTGGATCAACAGGAAGTCAACACACAAGGCGACGACAAGAGTCAAAGACACTGAGGAAAAAAATAATAAAATAAAATATAAATATAAAACGTCAAAAGTCAAAGATGTCGTCTGTTAATATCCAAACTACAAGAGTCAAACGTTAACTGCTAAAAATGTAAAAAAAATAAATAAATAAATTAAAAAGTTTGTTTCACATCAAAAGAAAAGAAAAAACTTCATCTGAACTGCAAAAATGTTTAATTTGAAATAAAGTCTCTAACAACTACACTTGAAGTTTCCTATAATCAACAAGTGCAAACTGCCTGTTTACACTTTATTGTTATTACTGAAATAATCTAATCTTTAAGGTTAATGTTAAATATAATAAAGTATGATATCACCTCTGTAATAAACGTCTATACGTGAAGTAAAAACTTCATCACGTCATTTTGTTTATGACTCTTTATGGGGATTAATTACACGAGCCTTCCTGGACAGGTGTGGCCGCTGACTGTAAGTGTAATTATTGTTTTAAAAAGGTAAAAAAAAAAAAAAAGGCACGCCACATCAGGAGGATTAACACGACAGCAGCCTCCGGGACGCACTTATGTTAACTTCTACAAAGCGGGCGCTGGCTGATGAGGAAAGAAACTACTCCCAACTATTTAAAAATAATAGTGATGATTATTAGATGATAATATATAAACACTCTGAATGTATCTCATGTCAAACTGACTGTCTAAATCTGTCATAAGTGCTTCAACTTTGCTCCTAGAGCCTAAAAACGAAGCGAGTCGTTATTGTCATAGCAAGAAATTACTTATGCGTGACGGCAAGACTTTTCCTTTCACCTATGAATTTCCTAAAAGTCGCTGATTAATGAATAAGAGGTTCAACAACTAACACTTTTTTTTTTTTAATCATAATGAATCTCAGCTTATTACAGCAAATCTAACCGGTGTGATTCATCCAGAGGTTAAAAGTTACTCAAATGAACTCAGCAACTTTTATACAAACACCCAAGCAAGTGGCTATAAAGAGGTGATAAGAAAGAGGCAGTTACTACACAATAAGTCGTCATAAACGCAGCAGACTTTGGATGTTCAGATGCCCACGTCGTGATGTGACAATTCAAGACGAATTAAAGATGAAACTAAAGTAGTGAAACCTTCACGTGTGTGTGTGTGTGTGTGTCGCTGGAGCAAGGTGGGATTTAAAAAGTAAAAGTCTGAGCTGACAAACAAAACAAACGTAACTTTAACTCAATTATCCTCATTAATAAATGTGTGTTTAACACTGATGATGATTAAAACAACATGACAAGAGCTGTGGTTAGGAGTGTTATCACACACTATCTCCAGTCAAAGTTCATGTCAGATTATCACATTTGACAGTTTGCTTCACTAGAAAAGGAGAAATAAAACTAAAATTGCTTTAAAGCTTTTTCTAATATTTAATTTAATTATTTAAAACCCATAAAGATTCATCAATCTTTCTTTTTTTTTTTATTTCTTTAAACAAACATGAACATGATTGGAAAGATCAGCAACCACACTAAGCCACCACCTAAGCCAAAATAGCAATAATAATGATTATATTCATTTATATAAATCAATTTGTAAATAGATATTTATATGTATTATTAGCTGGAGGGGCTAGCAACCGTATGCAATCGGTTGCATGAGATTAAAAGCGTTTTTTTTAAGAGAAGAGCTGGCGTTAGCTTGGCCATGTTGGGCCTGGCAGCAGCAGCAGAATATTCAAAACTTGACAGCGCGATAACCCTCACTTACGTTAGCTAGCTAGGCTAGGCTAAGCTAAGCTAAGCTAGCTAACGTAAGCGACGTTAGCTTCCCGATTAACCGTATCAAAAGCGACTGAATTAAACACATAAAACATTTAGCTAACCGTCGACTAAAAGTACACAACCGCTTGAATATGATTACCATAAAAAGAGTGTTGCTTTTTAAGTTAAAACCGCCAATATTTGTTTTTTTTAATTTTTTAAAAAAAACGGCATTTGAGGTAGCTAGCTAGCTAACGTCAATGCTAAAGGCTATCGCGGGTTAGCTTCAAGTTGAACATGTTAGCTTTAGCTCGCTTTAGCCGCCACCAGCTCGCATTCAGTGCAGGAAAAAAAAAATCAATCAAAAATAAACAAAAGAAGCCGGTAATCAATACAGTGATTTGATTAGAGCTAAATTTGCATGTGTGCTAATGAAATAACGTTACCTGGGCGGGCTTGGGCGATCACCCATCATCCCAGATGTAAATAACAGGGGCAGTGCTAATGCTGCTACCGTTAGCTTAGCGCTCACAGACTGACAGACCGACTGGGGCTGGTAGTGGTGGTGGTGGTGGTTGAAGGGGGGGTGAGGTGGGGGGGTAGAGAGAGAAACACACACCGTCCCGAGTCCCGACCCGACAAGCTGCAGCCGACCGTGAGGGCTGTTAGCTCTCCAATCGTAGTACTTTACCTTGATCCTCTGCGGTTCGCAACGGAGACGGGCGGCGGAGGAGTTTATCCTATGTTTGGGGGGAATCTAGAGGGCTAACTGTTAGGCTACCTCCAGCTCGGTGCGAACAGCCTTTCCTTCCCAAGCAGAGCGGCGGAGCAGCAGGAAAATCTTGGCCCTGAAACAGCCAAACCCACGAGTACCCTCGTTTTTTTCCCTTCTCTTCCTTCCAACGGAATAATCCTCAAACTTCCATTAATAACAAAACACGGCTAAATAAAAACGATTAGATTAACGCAATTACATTCCCGTTACTGATTTAGCTGCTCGTCTTCCACAAACCCCTGGATCTTTTTCCTTTTTTTTTCTTCCTCAGCTCGTTTATGATTCGGGGCTGTTTCTTTTCACCCTATTGTCAACACTGCTGGGCTGAGACCATGGCACACATAACAGAGGCGCAGCCTAACGTGCTAGACGCGGCCCGGAGCTCTAACGACGACGCTGATTGGTTGTCTCGTCTGACGTTGCGCGCTGTGATTGGTCGCTTCCTGCTGTCAATCATTCAGGCTCCGAATCTGTCGGTGGGTTCGGTGGAGGGTGCAGGGACAAGCAAAGAGATCGGGGCAGAAAGCAAAGTGTGTGTGTGAGTGTGTTTTCACCACACAGCGTGTTGGAATGAGGATAAACCTGTCCGAGGCCCAACCCTGCGCCTCCGCGCTGCTCCACAGCAGCATTTACAGCTGAATTATTTTATTATAACCCGCCTCACTGATTATTACAGGAGGTGTTTGCAGGAGCAGAGTTACATAACTACAATATATAGGTCTACTATGAGTACAGCACCGACATGGGCGGGCAGCAGGGGGACCCGGAGGGGCTGCTGCCCCTTAGTGTGCACCATAATATAAGAAAATTAAAATAAAATAATAATTGCACCTAAAATAGCCACAGTGCATTGGCGTTTTAGGGAAAAATGAGTCCCAAATTTTTCAGAATAAAGTCATAGTTTCACAAGAATAAAGTTGTAATATTATGAGAATAAAAGTTGTAATATTTTCACAATAAAAGTTGAAAAATTTATGAGAATAAAAGTAGTAAATCTGCAAGAATAAGTCGTAATGTTTCCAGAATAAAAGTCGTAATATGAGAATAAAAGTTGTAAATTCACAAAAAATAAAAGTCTTAATATTTAAAGACAAATAGTTGTAAATTTACAAAAATAAAAGTTGGATTTTTTTCAGAATAAAAGCGGTAATATTTCAAAAATAAAAGTAGTAATATTTCAAGAAAAAAGCTGTAAATTTACAAGACACAATATTTCAAGAACTAAAATAAAAATTAAGAAAATAAAAGTCGTAAATTTCTAACTTTTACCAGAATAAATGGGAATATTCTGGGAATAAATAAAAAAAATAAGTTGTAAAATTACAAAAATAAAAGTCGTAATATTTCCAGAATAACAGTTGTAAAAATGATTTGACGCTGCTCCACGTTTCTTCTTTAAACATGTAAATAATATTATTTATATCTTATAATAATAATATGAATCTTAATCCTGTTACATTTAGAAACATTTAAAAACAAAAGTTTCTATTCAGACACAAAAGTTTCACAGCAGAATTATGTCGCATTAAGAAAATAAAATACTTTCCATAATATTTCCATATTATTTTGCATCCGGTGACGTTCACTTCCGTGTACGTTTGTGACTCAAGCTTCAAAAAATAAACAAAAAAACAAACACTTTCATTTTCAACAAACCTGCAGAAGAAACATCACATCACTTATTAACATTAATAGGTTTTTATTTCATTTTTGAAATAATTTGGTCTGGATTAATCCTGATCAGATGCTTCAGGATGGAAAATTAAAAATCACACACACACACACACACACACACACTTACACTGCCAATCAACAACAATAATAATAATAATAAATAAATAAAATAATTAAGAGACATCAAAATCATCAAATCATTTGTTTTTGGAGATTTTCCACAAATCGTAACTTTATTTTTTTGACTTTTTCCACCTGTTTTCTTTCACAAATATTAAACTTTTCATGTTACAAGTTTGTTCTAATGTTTTTTTTGTGACTTTTCACATCAAACAGTGACTAAAACCAGCCATCGTCATCAAAGGTGACATTTTATGAAAAATCTTGAAGGCAAATACATTTAAAAGGTGAAAAAACATAAAATAAACAGAGAAAATCACATTTAACTTGAGTCGATTGATGATGTGGAGCATCAGGGACGAGATTATTATATTAAAAAAAATCACCTCCAATCTCATCATTATTATTTATCTTTGTTTTAATAAAATCAGAGAATATTCAAGTGTTTTTCAAAAGTTTTCTCTAAATAAAACCACCTCATCCAGCTCCGTCATGTATTTATTTAAGCCACAAAAAAACTTTACATTTGAGTAAACACTGCTCACTTGTTAAACTGGTCATATCTAATAAATAAATGTTAATTCGTGTAACTATAGTGAAGAGAAAATACAGTTAAAACAGCTAAAAATATAAAGTAAATGTTACAGATTTGATTATTTTTAACTTTGTATCGAATCAACTGTAAAAAAATATAATAATATAATATTTTAGATTTTTACTCAGTTCGTGATGTTTATTAAAATGGTTTCACAGCTTTTAATTTCAATTTGAGTAAATTATAGTTGAATCGTTTTAGAGTGACAGTGAAGTAGTGACATCACAGTCTTGCAGCATTGCATCATGGGACATCAGGGTCAGTTCGTTCCCGTCTCGTCTTCATCACGTCGTCTTCTTCTGCCTCTGGTAGTCGTGTTTTTTGTGCGGTCTGGATTTGACTCTCAAAGCCGATTCGCTCTTCATCGTTTCTCGTTTCCCCGCCGCCAGTTCCTTCGCTCCCGGTTTCCATAGCAACAGCTGTGCGTCCTCGCCGCCCGTCACCAACGCCTCGGCCGCCGCGTCCCACAGGAAGCATCTCACCGTGGAGGCGTGTCCTCCCTCCAGGCTCCTCAGCAGACGCAGCCCGCCGTCGTTGCACTCCATCAGGTGCAGCTCGCCGTCGTTCTTCCCCCCGACCACCAGCAGCCTCCCCGCCTCCTCCAACCAAGCCCCGCCCACCAGGTAGTCCACGCCGCCGCCATCACTCAGCGGCGTCAGGCTGCGAGCGTCTGACGCGCTGAAGACTGTGAGCGGCTCCTCCGTGTCCAGGTGACCCAGGTCCCACAGGTGCAGCCCCTCGTCGTGTCCGAGGCACAGCAGGCGGTTGTAGTCGCCTCCGCACCAGCAGATGGCGCCGGCGGACGAGTCGCTGTTACACGTGGCGAGCAACGCGTTGTCCTCCGTCCCTCGGCTGAGATCGAAGACGTTGACGAGGCCGTCGGTGGAGCCGGACGCCATCCTGTCCTTGTCCCGCGGGTGGAAACAAACCTGCGTGATGTCATCACTGTGCGACTCCGAGTACACGCCCAGGAGACTGTCGCCCGGTTTCCTGGAGTCCCAGAAAACCAGGAAGCTGTCCTCGCGGTTCACCTGCTCGGTGCCGGCGCAGAGCAGCGTGTCGCCGCAGCTCAAACCGAAGCTGCTGTAGCTGTGCGAGCGGTCGCTTTTAAACGTCTGCGTCGCCTCCGACCCGGGACGCCGCACGTCCCACGCTCGCACCGTCCCATCAGCTGATCCTGAGTACAGGAGTTGGGCGGAGCTGTTGGCGAACGTGACGCCGCAGATCGGCGCCGTGTGGCCCCGGTATTCTCCCAGAAGGCTCAGCGTGTCCTTGTTGTGCAGGTGGACGGTGAAGTTGGAGCAGGACACCGCCAGCAGGCCGCTCGGCTGCAGCGCCACCTGCAGGAGGTAGGTGGGCTCCTGAGGACAAGACCGCCGGGCGATGGACAAACCTTTGAGCTTCTCCTCTAAACCCTCCATGACGGCTCAAACGCTGAGAACGAAGAAAAACAACACTCAATGCAAAATTCAGACAATTTAGTATTAAAACACGTATTAATAATTATTAATATAGGTTATAAAAAACCTTTTTATATTCCAAGAATTACAAGACACAACTTTACAATTCGGCATAGTGTCAATACCAATGACTGATATTATTAAAGCTACAATTGTAAATCAATAATTGACATGATGCACTTTTTACACGTCATCATGCAACAAAACATAACATTTAACAAAAACAAAATATCGTTTAATGAATCAAACCTAAGCCGAATTATTTAAATCTGCTTAATAAACAATAAAATGTTAAATCTCATGTCCTGTTTGATGTTTTTATTTGTTTTTAAACGTAAAAACCAAAAAACGACACGTTTTTAAACGGAGTTCGGTGTCGTCGCTTTCACCGTTTTATACATCGTATCAATGCGTCGTTATTAAAATGTCACGTGTTTTCACTTTAATTTATTTTAAAAACTCACCTGTTTTTACTGGAAATTGGCACAAACGTGAGAAAAAAAAAAAAGGAAAAACGAAACAAAACGACCGTAAAACGTCGTTTAACTATTTTAACTCGTTCGTTTCCATTTTGAGACAAAAAACCGCAAAAACAAAACGTAAAATAATTTTGTTAAAATATTAATAACGTTACTAACATTAACGTTAAGATTATGTATTTAGAATAAAACGATATAATCACACAACTTTGACAAATACACGCATGGAGGAAACGATGTGTGTTACAGCTTAAACGGTCCGGAACGAAACTTTGACTCAACAAAGGTTCCGACAGTTTCTTCATTTGAAATATAAATATTTACCATCTCAAATAAATGAATCAATAAATAAAAATAAAATGTGTCTATATTTATTTTTTTATAATATATAATTTATATATTAAATATCTAATAATAATTTATAATATCTTTACATTTTAATTATTATTATTATTATTATTATTATTATTAAAGGGCATATGTTTCTCTGCTTAACTGATTTTCTTTTAAATTATTTAATCATTATTTAATTTATGTATTTATTAATTAAAATATATTTTTATTATTCTACAATTATATAAGTATCTAATGATGATTTATAATATTTTCTATTTAATTTATTAGTTTTTTATTCACACAGGAACTATGTTTCTCTTTTTAATGGATTTTTAAAAAAATATTTAATTATTAATCATTTGTTTATTATTTAAAATATAATTTGTATTTATTCTTTAATTATATAAACAATTAATTGATTAATTAGTTTATTATTATTATTATAGGACCTATGTTCCTTATCTTAACTGATTTTTTAAAATATCTATTATTATTAATTATTTTTGGTTTATGCATCTGTTAATTTAAATATAAATTTTGTATTTATTTTCTAATCAAATTTGAATTAAACAACATCTGGGGTCTACTATCGGATTTAATTTAATACATTAAAAAATATTTGTCCTTTAAAAAGAGATTAACACAGGACCACAGGATTAAATTATTTGTTTTTAATTTTAAAAAAATTAATAACTCCAGGTGTAATTCCTCCTTCATCCAGCAGGTGGCAGGCAGCAGCAGCAGCAGGTTCTCCAGGTTCACGAGGCCTTAAAGCTGTTTGGTGTTGAATGTTTCCACTTGACCCAGATCTAAAGAGGCTGAAGAGGCTCGTTTGAGTCGCACAGAAACAAAGTAAACAAACGAAGACGAAGCTTTTAATCGACCTGACGTGTTGATCAGCGACTCGGTTCCATCGCTGACGAGTCTTCAAGTAGAAACTCAGATGTTAAAGACGTTTCTGGAAACGTCCACATGTAATTTCAGACAGAACAATAACATCTGATCCTAGAAACACTGGGTGTGGTCACACACACACACACACATGGAGTGTGTGTGTGTGTGTGTAATTACAAAGGTCAACAAGAACCTTTCTTGAGTTAAAACTTGGTTGGATTTTTACATTTGTGCAGTTACAAGACGCTTTGATCCAGAGACTCAAAGACGAGGATTAACAATTAAGGAGGGGCAGGGTTGCAACTTTACTGCAACAACATGTCTAAACACTGCAACTTTATTGCAACAAAAGACATAAAACACCCAAAACTTTGTTGCAACTAAACAACTGAAACAACTTATTTCAACAAAACGCCCAAAACCTAAACCTAACCCAGCACAACTTTGTTGCAACTAAATGTCTAAAACACTGCAACTTTACTGCAATATGACCAAAACGCTGCAACTTTGTCGGAACTAAACACTGCAACTTTATTGCAACAAAAGACCTAAAACACCCAAAACTTTGTTGCAACTAAACAACCGAAACAACTCAAATTTATTTCAACAAAACGCCCAAAACCTAAACCTAACCCAGCACAACTTTGTTGCAACTAAATGCCCAAAACACTGCAACTTTATTGCAACAAAACTTTAAAAATGTCACAACCTTCATCACAACTGAAGCCGTCATGACATCATGTAAATTTAAAGTTGCGGCAGGCGTCCGTGGTTCCGTGGTTACTTCCCATCAGACATTGCGTTTGTTTTCCAACCCGTCGAGCGACTCCAGAGAAACGTCTTTGATGTTGGATCCAACGATCCGGACTCGTCTGCAGCTCTGGCAGCGTCGAGTGGAAACCCGGCGGTCACGTGACCCGTCACCACGTCACCACATCACCATCTGGTCACGACGGGCGGCTCGTCGCCACGGAGACGACGTCATCCGCACCCCAACCCGCCTCGTTCATCGGTCTTATTCAAACAGAACCGGAGGAGGGGTGGACAGAATAACACGAACACTTGATGTGAAGTGTTTGTGTCATGTGACTTTTTCCAGACGGTTTTTTTCTTTTTAGTTTCTCTGGTCGTTGCAGCTGCAGTTTGGTCACAGATGGTTTCACCTCAAAGGAAAGTTCAGCAGATGAACGGCAGCTTCTCTCACTAAAGGTTTAAAAAAATATACGAGAGTTGGAAGCATCAGAGGTAAAGAAAGTTGCACATTTTGAAGAAAAAACAGTTTTTAAAGTTGTAAAATTTAGAAAAAAGAAACTGAGAAATTCTCCGAGATTAAAGATGAAAATGTTCGAGACGATGTAAAATTTGTGGGAAAGAAACTCAGATAAAAAGTAATAAAAGTAACTTTAATTTCTGAGATTAAAACCGTAAATTAAAGATAAAAAACAAACCAAAAATTTAAATAAATAAATAAATAAAAATCACATTTTCTCTGATTTAATAAAATAAAATAAAAAGTGTGATTATTATCTGAGATTATATTTATAAATTTAGGAAAAAAAATTGAAATAGTGTCTTAAAAATATTAAATATAAAAAGAAAAATATGTACGTGAAGTAAAAATATTACAAATAAATAAATAAAAATAAAACATTAGATAATTTCTGAGATTTAAGTTGCAATTAAAAAAAAAAAGGGATTATTTTCTAAGATTATATTTAACAAAAGAAGTGAGATTCTAATCACAAATTAATGAGTAAAAACCTTAATATTCTCTGAGATTAAAAAAAAATAACTGTTCATAATAAAACTTACCTGAAATAATCAGAGAAAAATGTTGGAAATTTACCAGAAAAATACCCTCAAATATCCAGTGAAAAATATGGAAACATCTTTTTGTTTGTGGATTATTTCCAGACACATTTTAAAGAAACAACAGGTGAATTATTTTCTCATCGTTTTGTTTTATTGCAGTTAATTTCACACAAACAATCAGAAACAGAAACGAGCCTCATTTAGATCCAGAGATCAAATCCAACAATAAAATAATAATAATAATAATAATAAAAATAAAATAGTCCTTGAAAGTTCACGTCCAAAATTAAAAACAGACAAAGTGAAATTTAAAACCTTTTAAAACGTTGAATCAAATCGACTTGAAGAAGTGAAGCTTGAAAAAGATGAAAAGGCACCGAAGGAAACGACGACGACGCTTCCACCTCAGATATTTGGTCAGAAAAGTCTTTTTTTTCTCTGAGATCTGGTTTTTTAAAAAAAGAAAGAAAATTTGATGATGTTCAGTCAAAACCAGCGGCCTCTAGGAGGCGCTCTGCAGCTGGAAATTCATATATTCACTAATAAATATTTACTGATAAACTCCCTGATTGTTTTTATGATTTTATTTGATTTTATTTCATCCATTAAAGTGTCTATTTGTATGTAAAATTTAAGTTAAAAAAAAAATAATAAAAATAAAATAAAATATATATATTTTTTAATTTTCCCTAAAAATTTAGAAAAATTTGGGGGAAAAAAAAAAATGAGGAAAATATTTAAGATCAAACGTTGAACAATGTGAGTTTGTAACAAAATAATAATAAAAATAATAATAAAATCTAGGACTAAAATCCTGTGATTAAACACTTTTACTTTATTAAAAAAAAAAAAAAATAAAATAAAAATAATCCTAAAATTCTGATTATATAAAGTAAATATTAAAAAAAAAAAAAAAACTAACAAAAATTTGTGGATCAAATAAAATCTATTAATAATTTCCACCAAGAAGCTAAATCAACAACAATCAGGGAGTTTAGAGTAAATAATAATAATAATAATAATAATAATAATAATAAAATCCTCTAATGTTACTTCACTGTGATGCAGATTAACAAGAGGCTCAAACAAATAAAGAAAAAGGCGACAGGAAGAAAGTCAGAGAAAGAAAGAAAGAAAGAAAGAAAGAAACCACATTCAGACCCGACAAAAACACAAACAAACAAACAAACAATCAACTACATTTGTGCTCGAAGGAAAAAAGGCCACAGGACGTGAAGCTGAGTCCAACTAGAGATTATAACAATAATCTGACGTCAGATCAGCTTCACCGACTCAGAGAGGAGGGGGTGGGAGGGGCAGTGCATTCTGGGAAACAGTGCATTTATATTAGAAGAGTACGTACCGTTTACTAAACAACAAACAAACAAACAAACAAACAAACGCTGCCTCCACCTGCAGGTTAAGACTGGAGACGTGTCGGCTGCTGCCACTAGGGGGCGAAGGCACTTCACCTGACGCTGAACAGTCTGACACCAGATTATAATCTGAAGAAGAAAGTCTGGAAGTTTCAGAGCAACGTGTTTGTTTCCGACTTGGTCACATCACAAACAAAAGAAAACAAACTCAAAGTGTTGGTCCAGAAGATGAGGCGTGTTAACTAAAGAGTCCGGTGACTCGGCTGCAGCGCTGGAGGACGACGGGAGGAGACGAGGCCACGTCGACGAGGACGAGACGTTTCTGCTTCAGACGCTTTGTTTTTACAGACGAGAAGAAGAAGAAGAAAGTTTTAAATCTCTGATGAAACAGCAGCTCGTTAAAGTATTTAGTTTCACAGAAATGGTGATAATTAGCAGAGAATCCACCATCAAAGGGTTTCTGGTTCAAACGTGGATCTGGACTCCACAGACCAGGTCTCAGATCTGCTGTTACATCAGACTAAAAGATGTGATGCCCCAAATTACGTCCATTAGCATCATGTTAGCATGCTAACGTGACAGAACAGAAGCAAATTAAAGTTGCTGTTTGACACGCTAATGCTAATGCTAGCTAAAATATACTTGGAGCTGTTAAGTAGCTGAACAAACAGCAACTTGTTAAAATGATGTTAAATTATGTTATGAAATAAAATGCCCCAAATTACGACCATTAGCATCATGTTAGCATGTTAGTGTGATAGAAACAGAAGCAAAACAAGAATTAAAGTTGGTTTTTGTTTCTAACTGGCACCATTTCCTCTGTACGAGTCCACACATGCTAATGCTAGCTATGCAGCGCTAGCTGAAATGTACTTGGAGCAGTTAAGTAGCTAAACAAATAGCAGCTTGTTAAAGTTTTTCATAAAAACGTATATAATGATAATTAGCAGCGTCTATTTCGTCTGTTGAAGTGTTTGTGGTTCAAATGTGGATCTGGACTCCACAGACCAGGTCTCAGATCAGCTGTTACATCAGATTAAGATGTAAAACGATAAAATGCCCCAAAATACGTCCATTAGCAGCGGGTTAGCATGCTAACGTCGTCAGAAATGATAGGAACAGAAGCAGAACAAGAATTAAAGCTGCTGTTTGACGATAACTGGCAACATTTCCTTTAAACATTTGCTAACGCTAATGCTGATGCTAGCTATATACGTACGCTATGTATGCTAGCTACATAGCTAGCTAAGACGTACTTGGAGCAGTTAAGTAGCTGAACAAACAGCCGCTTGTTAAACAAATGTTTAATTACATTGTTATAAAACAAAATTAGCCGCTAATGCTAACTATGTAGCACTAGCTAAAACATACATACAGTAGTTTTAATGGTTGCTAACACGTTAGCGACAAAAACTACAAATAAAAAACTCAAAGTTAAGATACATGTGAGTTTTCTTTGGACACGATGTTAACGATTAGCTCGTTAGCTAGCGACAGTTTTGACGTTATAGTTGTTTTAGAAACAGCTGGAGTCTGTAGAGACCTGATCCTGATGTGGTTTATTAGAAATCCAGACTCTAAACTGATGCTGGACTCAAAGAAACTCGATTCAAAGACGTTAGCGCCTTCGAACGTCAACTTAACTGTTGAAACATTTTAACTTTTGTCGTAAAACTGCGACTGTTTTTGTGATTTCTCGTCTCTTTGGCTCCTGATGGCGCCGTTCTCTCCATCGCCGCCGCCGCCCTCGCGATGGAACTCGTCATCGAGAACAAGCTCAAGTTTTACAGTGTTGAAATTAAAATAAAATATAAAATAAAACCAGCTGAGTCAACAGATTCCCATCGTCCTCATATTGTTCATTTCCCAAAAACAAACAAAACAAACTGCTGCGCTTCTTCTTTCGTGGATCAAATCTGTCGTATGATATGATGACATATAATATAATAAAATATATAATAATAATAATATGTGCCCCCTGTTGTTGTTCCAGTTTCAAACATTCAACAGAGCGGACAAAGTGGGAAAAGCCCTTTAAAGAAAAAAAAACAATCTGTACACGTGCGTCGAAATGAAACAATAAAACGATTCGATTCCTGAAATCTGAAAAAGAAGTGGAAAGTTTCTGCTTTTATCTTATTGCTTTAGATTTTCAGAAGTTTTCGGACAAAGAATCACAAACGTCAGCGTCTGAATTTATGAAAATGCGTTTGTCTGAATTCTTTGTAATAATTAAAATAATTACTAGATTAAAACAGCTAAGACAAAGGAAGAGGATCAGTAGCATCAGCGGCAAATGTTCAGTTTCTCAGACGCCACTTTTTAACGTTTTTAAACTAAACTACGCTGGTGGAAGAAGAAGAAGAAGAAGAAGAAGAAGAAGAAGAGGAGGAGGAGGAGGAGGAGGAGGAGGAGGAGGAGTGGCTGTCGAGCGATGGAGCCGTTTGATTGGATGTTAAAGAACCAGAGAGACGTCGCTCTGAATCCGTCTTTAATTCAGCGCGTGAACTGATCCGAGAGCAGCGTCGACGTGGAGTCACGACAGCTGCGTGTAGCTGAAGAGCAGCGGCACCAGGAAGAGGACGTTGAAGCCGACGGCGCCGTAGACGATGTATCGGTACGGCAGCTCCACCTCCATGTGCTGCCTCGCCTTCCTCACGTCGTCGCTGGGGACGCCGAAGACGCGGCAGACCAGCGGGATGGTGACGGCCTTCATCAGCGCCCGCGTCGCCACCAGCACCGGGACGCCGGCGACCAGACGCAGCGCGGCGGCGCCCACCAGGCCGGCGCTGAAGGACGGCGGCGTCAACGGCAGCAGGTCCGGCGTGGGGTCGGGGAGGAGGCCCAGGTGGTAGTTGACGTGGGAGGCCAAGGCCACGCCGGCGCCGGTGCCCAGGATCTGAGCCGTGTCGCCGCGGGACGTGCTCCACGTGTCCAGCGTGAAGGAGAAGAGGCCGAGGCCGAGGTGCAGCGACACGATGATGAGCGGCGCGTAGCGACACGTCAGGTTGAAGCCGTCGATCAGGTCCAGCGCCGGCAGGAAGAAGAGCAGGATGAGGACGCTGTAGAGGAAACCGGCTATGACGTCCTGACGGAGACAGAAGAAACAAACAAAACGTCAGACGAACGACGTTAACTGTCACTTTATCAACAAGAAGAAAACGACAAGTAGCCTCAGGCTAACTGTTAGCATGCTAACTTCATTAGAAGTGACAAAAATCAAACAAAACAAGAGATGATGTTGATTTTTTGATGCTAACTGGCCACTTTTCTTCTACACGAGTCGGTAAACAGCTGCTAATGCTAGCGCTAGCTAAAACGTTCAAATAGCAGCTTTAACTTGGATGCTAACGCGTTAGCAACAAAACTATAAATAAATTGCTACATGTGAGTTTTCTCTGCAGGTGAACGAGGTTATGATAGGACGTCTGAGCGCCGCTAAACATTCAACATATAACAACAAAACGTCTAAAAAGCTGCAACTTTAAAAACACGAGGTCAAAACAACTTCCTTTTCCAGCTGCGTCTAATCCTCCACTACTGAATAATCTGTTGATTAATTCCAGATTAAACCACAAATAATAAAACAAGACGCTGGAGAGAAACTTGGAAAGGACAAACTCACATCTAAGAATCTGAAACCAGATTATTTTCCTTTAATTCCTTTTTAAAGAAGACGATAAAATCTGTTAAAAACATATTTTCTCAGTCAGTTTTGTTCAATTTTTTGCTTCATTCAAACAGTTTCCTGCAATAAATCTGCTCAACGTTGTTATATAATGTTTAGAGATAAACACGACGACGGAGATAAAAACCAACTTGTTTCAACCATCGTCTGGTTTCACATGTCAAACAAACCATCACGAGCAGAACCAGCTTTTTGTCTCTGAGCTTTTCCTGCACAACAAAGGAGGAGGAAGTCGTTTCATTGGGCGTGATGATTTCCAGAAGTCGTTAAGTGCCCCGCAGGCCTCGGCAGCGCTAATGTGTCGAGCTCCACTCCCTGAAACACAACAGGCCTCCGACGTCACGTTGACTTATCTGCTGCAGACGTGATGTGAGGTCGACTGCTGAAACCTTTTTACTGCAACAACGACATGACCGAGCTTTAGGTTTATAACTTTATAACAACATCCTGTACGAGGACTAGAGAACAGACCCTGACTGATGTTTCACAATGAATAATTCAACCGTTGAAGCTCATAACTGATATTTTACTTCCTGTTTGTTACAGTTTTATAGGAACTGAAAGACACAGACTCTTCTGTCTCCTAAACAAAACATGTAAAACTTCAGCTCACATGTAAACTAAGATTCCTGATGCACCGATTCAGTCGAGACCGATTTGTTTAGTGCGTCTGAGACCGGGACTGGATCTGTCATGTTAGAAAACTGGAGGAGTCTGAAGAGACTGACAAAGAGCGACGGCCAATCAGAGGAGGGATGTGAGATAAATGCTGCTGCCGTCTCACTGATTCACTCACAACCACGTTTAAAAGTCTGACGTTTGAAGAGCTAGTGATGCTAAATGTTAGCGATGCTAAGTGTTAGCAAACTCAAAACCACATTTAAAAGTCTGATGTTTTAACACTTTTTGTCCGTTTAGTAACAGTTTCCATCATAAGATTATTTTAATGTGTAAGTCCAGTCTCCTTGACTGTAGCTGCTATAGGTAGTCACCAGTCAAAGACCTCAGGAATATCCACAATGATTGGTTGAATTAGTGTTAATAGTTGTGATTGTAACGTCATTAAATCCTGGAGGATCTGATCAATGAGTAAGAGGATTGTTTTCATGTGTTTTCACATCTAAACGTCTCTACTTCCTGTTTTCTCTGCAGCGTCCTCGGTACCGTCAGTGCGTCGGAGTCGTCGTCGTCCAGATTGTCGTCTCGTTGGTGTCTCGTCCTGTCTAGTTCACGTGACCAGACGTAGAGTTTGGTGACGTCACGGTGTGATCGGGAGTCAATCACTGACAAGTCTTGTAGTGTGAACACTACAGGTCTCAGACCAGTTGTTGAGACTCCACATCATGGGAACACAAGTCGCCAACGATCACGACAGAGACTGAGACTCACTGATCGATGGCGACTGGTGTGAGCGTCCGACTGGAAACAACCAAAACATCATGAGTTGTTGTGTAAAGAATCTTGTTCTGAAAATATGGTTTGGACGGAGTTGTTATTTATTTGAAGGTCTTTTATTTTGAAAGGTGAGCAGCCCGTCTCATCTCGTCCTGCAGGTGGCGACGTACATTCAGTTAAATGTTGATAATCTGCTGAAGATTAAAAGAATAAATGTCACGTCTTTAAATGGATCATGACTGAGACGGTTTCGTCCCGATGGACTCAAATTTAACAAGACGACGACCAGAAGCTTAAAAAAAAACAAAAAAAAAAACGACCGACCTACTGGGATCTGTCACATCCTGATCTAGATTTTCCAGCTGATGTAACGACTGTAACTGTGACACAGCTGAAGTGAAGCGAATATATAACAACATATAAATCTGTTCCTTGTTTGAGCTCATTAAAGAGAAAGACGAGATGATCGTCCAGATCTGACGCATCAAACCGACATCACTGGTTTTTCTGGTGGAAAGTGAACCGGTTGCCACGGTTACAGACGCTGTTTACATCCGTCGTGCGACCGAGCGAGAGGGAAATGAGGAACGTCTGGGTTTATCTAAACCGTCGTCTAAAACGGTCACAGACGGGAGGAAGAGGAAGAACATGTGGACGGACTGTGACAGGAAGAGACAGTAAAAGTCTTTTAGTTGGAAGGAAACGTTCCAAGTAAACAACAACAACAACAACAACAACAACGAGATGAAATCTGGATTTAAGATAATAATCCCACAGCAGGTGCTGTGTTTTTGTAGAGCGGATTTAAAAAACACACACACACAAAAAAAATCTGTGGTTGTGGAGTCAAATTTAACCACAGCAGCACACGGTCCAAACCCTGATCCACCACAGTCCTGATCCTGGTCTAAGACTAAACCAGTGCCACTAGAGCAGCAGTCCAGATACTTGTGTTTGTGAAACTGCTCCGTCCCGTTTGTGTTGGCGTGTTAACGAGCTGAACGCAAAATAACAACAAGACTTTTACGACACAAACACAAACAGATGTGACGTGAAATCGTTTTTTATTTGGACGATTTTAAATGTGATTATCAGGAACAAATGAAGCCGTTTGATCACGACAAATCAGACAAATGTTATTTAATCATGAAATTCTCAAAGTCAAACTCCCCCTGAACAGATAATTTACGTTGGTTGAAGTAATATCCAGTTTGACCGTCTTTTGTTTTCACAACCAAATAGTTAACAATGAAAGTAAATGGGGCAGTCAGCCAAACGTATCTAAATTGTCATTTTTTAACCACTAATAAAGCTCAAAATATCACTTCACTTCAGCAGTAGCATGAATAGGGTCCCTACACATAATGATGTGGAACATCCTTCATCAGCAGTTGTTATAAAACCAGACGTTGGGTAAGTCTTGTAAAACAGTGTTTTTAATAAACTCTGGGTTCACTTACTAAGTTATCAGTACTTCAGTTTATGTGTAGGGACCCTATTCATGCTACTGCTGAAGTGAAGTGATATTTTGAGCTTTATTAGTGGTTAAAAAATGACAATTTAGATACGTTTGGCTGACTGCCCCATTTACTTTCATTGTTAACTATTTGGTTTGACTAAAGTTTGTTTGTTATTGTTTGTGTTGGTGGAGTCTGGTGCTTTGAACGAAGCGACGTTCAGCAGCTGTTCCTGGTTTAAACAAAGGTTTGTTAGATCAAACACGTTTCCTGTCATTTTGTAAAGAAAAAAAAGTTACAGATATTTTCTTCTTTACATGATGCCGTTGCCTCGTTTCTTCTCTGTAACACTGTAAAACATCGGTTAAACTGGAGGTAAACACACCCAACGACGCGCTGAAATTATGTTGGATTGTGTTTTTGTTTTTTGGTGCCAGCGTCTGTGATCTCATCTGGTTTTAGTTCTGCTGAAGGCAACGTGACGGGAGCAGCGGAGAAAAAGCTGCAAGTATTTGCAGGTTTGAGAACAGAAGCAGCAGCAGCAACGACGACGGAGTTTAATGGAAATAATGGTCTGATGTTCAGGCCTCTGCATGTCGGAGACGTGACGTTTCTCCAGTAACAACAACAGGAGCAGATGTTGTCAAACGCTTGTTTCTTATGTCAGAAGCAGGAAAAACTATTGTCTGGAGACTTGAGTTCAGATTCCAACTGCTGAAAAAAAAATCAATGGGTGGAAAAGTTTCCTGTTTCACTGAGCAGACCTGTTTATACTTCAACAACAACACACACAAAAAAAAAACAGCTCCCGAGGATCAAGTTTCTCTGCTCAGGATCAAGTTTTTAAAGTTGTTGATCGGAGACGATGTTTAAAGACATTGTGTCATTAGTAATCACCTCCATCAATACATTAAACACGTTCTGGTTCAGGTTTTGAATTTGTCTTATAAACATGGAGACGGTGAGATCAACGGTGGCGGCCATGTTGTCCTGAGACTACAGGCGACGACAAGGGACAAAACCAGGTAGATACAGTTCTGATAGAGACACAAGAGACCAGAGAAACTATCAGTGTATTAAATAAAATAAAAAACACAAATATTAGCAGGTGTCACCGAGTAAATGTACTTCTACTCTAGTGTCACCAGGTATACGAGGCTACATTTAGTTGGACGTTTCTACCCATGATGCTTTGCGTGTCGATCACGTGGTCTGTCGAGCTCTTGAGCACCTTGTAATAAGTTAATATGATGGTTTTACACCAGAATTAAAAAACACTAATGAGGTTGTTTGATGAGTTTATCAAAAAAAAAAAAAAAGAAGCTGCTTTTCTCTACAAACACAACAAAACGTGAACAGAAACACGTGAAACGACGAGCGGTGGACGGACACATGTTCTGTTACAGGTAAAACATCACGTGACACACGTTCACCTGCAGGTTTTAGCTTTTAAAACGTCATTTTCCAGCTTTTAATTAAATTAAAACACAATAACACTTCAACAAATCATCTGAAATGTTAAAAAACTAAGTCGGTCGTTCTAACGTTTCTCCTGAACCTGATCCTGATCCTGGACTGGTTGTTGCAGCTGCAGCAGGATAATGTTTCCTACACGTCGCCGATCGTGTTCGAACAGACGGAGGATAACGACGACGAGTGTGTGTGTGTGTGTGTGTGTGTGAGACCAGACTCACCAGGACTGAGTGCATCCCCATGTAGATCCGACTGACGCAGACCAGCAGACACCAGCTCAGAGCCAGACCGAAGCCCAGCGGGAACGGATACTGAGGAGGAGACACACAAACATTTTATAACAACTGCTCAGTTCCTATAGGAAACAGTAAACACTGGTTCGTTTTTTAACTCAGCTTCATCACTATCACATCAAAAACGACGTCGTCTTGTCGAGAGGCAGCGACGTCGCCGCAGACGAGGCTCAGTTTTATTTACAGGACCAGCGACGCGTCTACAAACACTTTCTATTTTGAGGTGTGAAGCGAGTTCACACTCACTCTCACAGCTCGACCTGGACGGTGCCACCGAGGGAGAGTGAAACAGCGGCTACGACGGACGCCATGTTGGCTCCGGTTCACTCTAAGTGGACCTGAGACTGTTCAGACCATCAGCTCCATGTCTGAGGGTTGATGGAGGCTCCATCTTAAAGGTGGATGATGGAGAAACTTCACAAAGACTCAAGACATCGTCTATGAAGATTGTTGTAGCTCCATGTTACTTAAGTACATATATTATTTAACTACATTTACTTATAGATTACTGTCGTACTGAAGTACAGTAAATACTAGATACTTTAAGACTTTTACTGGAGAATCATTCTAGTGACGACTTGAACTTCTACTGAGGTTATTTTATTCTACTCTAGTGTCTCTACTTTTCTCTTCTTTGTCTCTTTCAAACTGTGACGTGTTAATAAATGTAAAAGTGTGTCAGAGTTGAATCTCAGCTTCACTTTGCTGAGTTGGTAACTCGTCTTGATAACATGTCGCAGTGATTATCAGGGAACTGAACTCGCAGGACGTCGTAAATCTGAGTCCTTATCAGCTGGACTTGAGGGTTCACGCTGCAGATTCCTTCCCTCCCTTCATGTGACTCGGATTATTTGTTTTAGAAAAGAAAAAGTGAAGAAAAGAAAGTCTCTGCTCTTTGCTTTCGATCTGAGTCACATGAGACTTTGAAGTTTGTTTGAACAAGAAAAGAAAAGAAAAGAAAAAAAAAAATTGAACACGAATCAAACAGCAAAACAAGTTTCTGACAAATCAGAGAAGTGGAGTCTCAGACGCTTCACTGAGCTGCTGTTGGTTCGTATGAGCTCACTGCTTCTTGGGTGGTCGTGTTATTTTCTTGTTGTCTCGTCTTGAATCGTCTCGCTGACACACGGAGACGCGCAGCGGTCGTTGTTTGATTTAGGAGCTCGGGATTTATTTCTGTAAGTCGACATTTTTCTGTTTCTGTGACGTGATATCGTTAACGGACGTTTGGAGGAAAGTTTGAGTCGCTCAGATTTAAACAAAGAAGTGAAACCGTCACAAGGAAAAACAAAAAAGCAAATTCTCACAACTGGACGACATCAGTGTTGTCACTAATTTGAGTTTTACCAAGTGGTAAACAAGCTAACGACAACAACAACAACCAAGATAAACATTGAACCGTCCTAATGACGTCAACGTAGCCAGCTCAAAGATGGCCGCCCCCTATTGGTGAAAAATCTCCATCTTTGGTTTGTCTGATCCGAAATAAAACCCAAACAAAAAAACAACAACAACGCTAAAATTGGCGCTTTAGCTACGTAGCAACAGCAAAAACAAACCTTTAGCACCTTTAACTAGTGTGCTATGTTTCTACGTTAGCATGCTAACATATTTTAGTCTCTCATTTACCGTTTCTCTGCTTTAAAGTTTAGCGCTAACGTTAGCTGCGCAACAACAGCAAAGATGAACCTACAGCGCCTTTAACTAGCATGCTAATGTTAGCTATGTGCAAACAAACAAAAAAAAAAAACCTATAGCACCTTTAATAGCGTGCATGCACCGTTGTTACATTAGCATGCTAACATATTTTAGTTTCTCTTTTCGCTAAAGGTTGATATGTGGCTGCTAGTCAGTGACAGGATGATGTAACAAGTTAGCATGCTAACTTCAGTAGAAGCAAAGAAGTGATAACAAACAGCTAGTTTTCTGTTCACTGCTAGCTGCTAATGCTAACGTTGGTTATGTAGCGATTGCAAAAAGCTACATGCAGCAGCTTTAAACATTTAATAATCTGGTAAAACATCTCACGATGATGATTTGACATATTTGATTAAACTTCAGGAATAAATGCTAATGCTAACCAATTATTTTGCAGCTTTACTTGTTGAAGTTTTTAAGGATTTGATGCTAAACGCAGCAGCTTTGAAGATTTGGTTTATGATTTGGTGAAACTGCATCTTTGTATCTTGTTTTGTTGTTGTTTTTTTACGACCGTCCACAAATAACTCACTTTGTTTTTTAGTTTTATTTACGTCACGCGGTAATAAAAAAATTCAAAACACAAAACAATATGAATTTCCTTGACTGAGAAACGGACGAGGCCACGTTTATTTTGAGTTTCTAACCATGAGTTTCATGAGAAGTCGTGACACTTTGGTCCAGACTGAGGATGTGAAGCCACAACATCTGGACCAGACACTGACCTGACCTCTTACAAACATTTTAATCCTTTTACTAACAAAAAAACACTGTTCAGCTTCTCAAACGTAAACATTTGACGCTTTTCATTCTCATATATGTGATTTATCAATACAAATATGTTCATTAGCATCAGAGCTAATTTGGTTAACGAGTAAATAACAGTAACTGTAAATAAAGATGGTTGATTAAAACAACCATTAGCATGCTAACACGCTAATCTAAAAATGTGGTGAAACAAATGCTACATTTTAGCTTCATTATATTGTCCTTGTGAACATATTAGCATGCTAACATGCTAATTTAAAATGTGTAAAATAAATGCCAAACCTTAGCTTCATTGTATTGTTATTGTGAGCATATTAGCATGCTAACACGCTCATCTAAAAATGTGGTGAAGCAAATGCTAAATGTTAGCTTCTTTATATTGTAATTGCAAATATATTAACATGCTAACATGCTAATTTAAAATATGTAAAGTGAATGCTAAACTTTAGCTTCATCATGCTGTAATTGTGAGCATGTTAGAATGCTAACACGCTAATCTAAACGTGTGGTGAAGTAAATGCTAAACTTTAGCTTCATCATATTATATTATATAGTCAGAATATTAGCATGCTAACACGCTAATCTAAAATGTGGTGAAACAAATGCTAAATGTTAGCTTCTTTATATTGTAATTTCAAAAATATTAGCATGCTAACATGCTAATTTAAAATGTGGTGAAATAAATGCTGAACTTTAGCTTTATTATACTGTAACTAGCAGCATGTTAACGTTAGCATGCTAACATTAGCCTCGACGTGATCCACTCCTGTTATTTTGGGGATTTCTGACCAATTCAACTTGTTTCACTTTGTTTCCAATCACACGTTCGAGTGTTTAAGACTCTCAGGTAATTTAATTCAGCAGTTTTAGTCGAGAGATTAAAGGTTGAGACGTTTTGTTTGGTCGAGAGTCGGAGGTCAGAGTGAGGAAACGCTCGATGTCCACACACCGTCCTGTCCGTGAGCAAACAGTGTGTGTGTGTGTGTGTGTGTGTGTGTGTGTGTGTGTGTGTGTGTGTGTCACCGTGGCCTCGAGCCCGTGACCACAACCGTCGCCTCACACGCGGTTTTATAGACGTGGTGTGTTTTTTGTGTGGTCTGAGGTTCTACACACACTGGTTATTGACTGTTAACCTCAGAGTTGACACTGTCACACACACACACACACACACACACACACACACACACACACACACACACACACACACACACACACACACACACACACACACACACACGTCATTCATATGCGGTAAAAAGCCATAACATTTCTTATTTATCAGCGTTTACTTGAGTAAATATAAAGTGACTTTCCATCACGTGTTTATCAGTGAAGCTGTTTGATTTATACAAACACTTCTATCAGTGTGAAGAACTTTATAACCTTTATATAACTTTATAACTACGTTACATTATAATGTACGAATAAAGTTTTACTGATTTTATTTACAGTGTAACTGAAATCTGGTCACTTTCACTTCAATAACTAAACTGAATTATTCTTCTTTTTTAATTTGGTGGAAAAAATGTTACTTTTTTATTTATTTTTTCCTTTTTTTGTTTAATTAATCTTTATTTTTATGTATTTAATTCTTTAGAAACTAGTAAATTTTTATTCATTTTCTTTTCTTTTTTTAAATTCTTTAAAAATGGTGATTTTTGTATTTTCTTTTAATTAATTTAATTCTTTAAAAACTGGTGACATTTATAATTTTTCTTATTTGTTTAATTATTTAAAAACTGGTTCATTTTCATTCATTTATTTTATCACTATTATTATTTTTACAACCGTAACTGTTTCTATTTTATTTGGCTTCGACTTCAATCAAAACACTGAAGTTATTTATTATTGTTTCTATTAAATTAATGACGACTGATAAAGCAGATTTGTGTCTAAATGAAGAGATAAGTTTGATTTATTAATATCTTCAACTCAACTCTTCTAAAGATAAATTACGGCTCATTAATTGATCGAGGAAAGTGATCAAAAAATTTAGCTCCATGAACATGAACATGTCGTCTTATCTGCGAGTCCCAGTCGCTGTGTGAGGTCAGAGGTCAGAGGTCAGAGGTCGCTCTGCTCTTATCTCGTCCTCTGGTGAATCAGCGGCTCAGGGATCCCGTCTCCTCCCACGCTTTGTTTTTTTTTCTTTTACTGATTGAAACTCAGGGATTTTTCTTTCCGGGAAAACGACGGAGCACGATGTGAACTTTACAGCAACGGATCCTGAATCAGGTCTCAGAGAGTCCGGTCTGATCCCGCGTCAGTTTATTAATAAACATCAGAGATTAGCAGCAAAATAAAGCCTTCAGGCTGTGCTAACTAGCTCGTTGTTAGCTGCTAAACAGCTGCTAAACAGCTAGCATGCTAACTTCATCTGCAGGGTGAGATGTGAAGCAGTCGCGTAGCAAGCTAGCATGGATGCTAGCTAGTTAGCAGCCGTTGTGTTGGACTTTCAAATTAAAATACTTAAATATTTAAAGTAGCAGAGTCCACACGTTCAGTTAGCATTGATGCTATCTAGTTAGCAGCCATTGTGTTGGACTTTCAGATTAAAATACTTTAGCTAGTATAGCTGCTAGCTAGTTAGAAACTGCTGGACTTTCAAATTAAAATACTTTAACGTAGCAGAGTCCGAATGTTCAGCTAGCATACATGCTAGCTAGTTAATAGCCACTGGATTTTCAAATTAAAATGCTTTTCACATAGCATGGTCCAAACGTTCAGCTAGCATGGATGCTAGCTAGTTAGCAGCTGTTGCAGTGGACTTTCAGAGTAAAATATTTTAACTTAGCAGAGTCCAAACGTTCAGCTAGCATGGATGCTAACTGGTTAGCAGCCGTTGGAGTTTAAAATAAACAACAAACACGAGCCAGTATTTCCTGTCAGGACTTTCAGAATAAAAGCAGATGCAGACATTTGCGCGCGAACGACTCGATTTTAAATATTTGTCGCAACTTTTTTTTTTTTTTTTTTTTTTTATCTGTTTCACATCTGGACCGACCGATCTGCTCGCTCCAAGTTTCCTCCTCGTTCGTGGGAGAAGTTTTATTAGAAACAAACGGACTTCCTGCAGATTGTTACCGCAGCGTCGTCACGGAGACAATGGAGGTGGACGACACGGACGTTTTCTTCTTACCAAACCGGACAAAACAAAGACGTGTTGTTCCTCCTGTGAGAGAATAGGAGGCGGAGGAGAAAAAAACAACACTGGGGGGGTTTGTTAAAAACTAAATTCCTGCATGAATGAGTGAAGAAATTATTCAAGTTCAACTTACGATAGAAAGAAAAAAAAAAAAAAACAAAAACATGCTAGCAGAGGCAACGGCTAGCTCCTCACACTTCACCTGGATGCTAGCTGTTAGCCTGTTAGCATCAGAACCAAAACCGCGACAGGAAGTGAACAAACGAGTTAACGAGAACGAAAATGAGCCTGACCCTTCAAAATAAAAGCACCACCATCAAAATAGTATGAGAACGGGAGATTTTGTCGTCATTTTGTGACTTAAATTACCTTTATTTCGACTGTGCAGTGTTTTAAACCAAACTAGGCTGCAGACTTTTGCTTTTTTTCAGAAAAAGAGTCAAGAAACACACTTATAGCTCCACACGCTGTCACTGTACACCCCCCCTCCAAGAGCCAGACGCTCATTATCTGTTAATGACAACACGGAGCAAAGTCTCAGGGATCTTGTATCAGTTGAGTTGGCAGCAGTTTGGTAAAGAGAGAGAGAGGAGGGATCAGAGGAGCTGCAGAGACCAAGTGGAGGTGGATTAAACGTCTGAAGGAGACGTCAACAAAAGTCCTTGAGGAGTCGAGGACGAAAAGCCAAGTGGGTGAAGGTCAACGCTGTGTTTTTGTTTGGTTTTTTTTTTTTGGGCGAGAACATGAACGTAAATGTGCACCTGTGTAATCACAGATGAACTTACACGACACTGAGAAGCATCTTTAGAAATGTGCATAAAAATATAATCTGCAGAAGCGGAAAACTTTAAATTAATCTTCTATTTACCTTCAAAATAAAGTGTTGCACAATTTAAGAATATACGCAACAGTTATAATGAACTTAATGTGACATCTGAAGGGTTGATTTGGCGCAAAATATGCAAAAGAATTTGTCGTAAAAGTTAAAAATAAAGTTTCGACGCAGCTGATTTTTAACAATGGGACATTTTGCACCAAATATGCAGAATAAATAACTTAAATAAACAATAAATAGATCAATAAATCAGGTCAAATAAATGAAAATGTTGCAGTGCACGACTTGTTGCACAATTGTGCATGTTGCACAATTTAGGAATATATGTAACTTATGAACTTAACGTGACATCTGAAGGATTGTTTTACAAAAAAACAAAACATTTGCAACAAATGTGCAGAAAAAATAACCTGCAAGAATAAATAATGATACAAAATAACCAATAAATAAATGAAATATCAGGTAAAAATGAATAAAATGTGGCAGAGCATGACTTTAAAAACATCTGCAACAATTATTATGAACTTTAAATAATCTAGAGAAGAAAATTCATGTGAAAATTGTCATTTTGCGCCAAATATGTAGGAAAAAAATAACCTGCAAGACTAAAAAATAAAGACAAAATGAATTAATATTTATTCTGGATTTTACTTTAAAAAAAGTGAAACAGAGAAAGACAGAAAAAACAAGAAAAAACTGTTGTGAAAGTTGAAGTTTGCACAGAGGGAAGTCAACTTCTCTCTTGAATATTTCACCAGAGTGTGTGTGTGTGTGTTTAAATGTGTGTGTGTTTAAATGTGTGTGTGTTTAAATGTGTGTGTGTTAAAGTGTGTGTGTCGAGCTGTACCTCCCAGCGGCCGTAGGTCATGAAGAACAGGGAGAAGGGGATGGCGGTCCCGGACATGGCGTGTGTGGACGGCATGCTGTACTCCGAGTTGTAAAACATCTCCACTTTAACGACCGGAGGAGACGCGGGCCGCGGCCAACCGATCACATCCTTGGTGCACTGTCCCAGATACATGACCCAGACCCAGACCATGATGAGCCTGCGGCCCACGAAGGCGTCCAGGTTCCAGATCACGAAGGGGAAGAAGGTGATGTAGAACAACTCGTTACCCAGCTCGGTTCCGAAAGTGAAGAGGTAGTATAAGAACCGGTTCTCGATCAGGAACTCCTGCCCGGCGTCGCCGGTGAGAGAGTTCCTCCGGAGCGGCTTCACCGCCGCTTTGCTCCGCGCGTCGACGCCGGAGGTAGAGACCGTCTCCCCCGCTGCGGTCTCCGCGGACATCACCGCTCCGTTCCGCGGGGCGCCCTCGCTCTCCTCCTTAACACTTTTCCCGCTAATCCTCTTCCGTACCCCCTCTTGAGTCATGTTATCCCCCTCACCGGCTCCAGTTGAGCTTTCACCGCCTTCTACCTCCACCTCCTCACCGGTGATGTGATGATGACAAGCCCCGTTGTTGTGTGACCGAGTCCGGTCAGATTCCGAGCGGCCGCCGCCGCCGCCACAACTCGAACCGCCGCTTTTTGAAAACGTCCCGCGGACTCCGCAGGAGTGTTGGAAACGAGCGACGAGATGCGGGTCGTGTAAATAACGAAACGGCTCCGTGAACCACCTACTTCCCTCCATGTTTAAAACCACCGGGGTAACGAGCCGCACGCACGCCGGAGTAAAGAGGCTCGGACTCCGCTACTTCTCCCACGGACGGTGGATGCTAGTTTTCCGGCTAACGTTAGCTGGCTAACCCGTGCATCATGGTTGAAGAGAGTAGGCGGCTCAGAAGTCTCTCTTTTTTTTTTTACAGTTTAAACAACAACTTAAACTGACGAAGACTGTGTTGGTTTAAAATAAAAACTATAAAACGTTGTTTACCGGTAAACAGTGACGGTTTAACCGAAATAAACGGCTGCTGTCCCGCGGTCCGGACGCGTTCAGTGTCCCGCTACCTGAGCGCTGTCAGTCGGACCCGAGAGCGACGGGAGCGCGCCTCCATGTGACATTCACGGACCGTCGGAAATTACACAATTTTTTTTTTACACAATTTTCAGCGAATAAAACGAAAATTACCTGACATAACATTTTATTTATAAGTAGTTTAGATATATTACATTTTTATTTATCTTTATGAGCTACATTTATCCTATAGTTCTGTTCAGATATATCAAGAAGTTTAGCAGAATTAGCTTAATTAACATTTTTGAAGTGTATATTAAATATTTTACTCCATTACATGTATACATTAGACAATATACACAACACAGTAGAAGTAGAGTTGATATAGTCAATCAATCAAAAATCTATTTAAGTAAATCAACGTTTTTCGCTGGGATGTGGAGTTAACTCTCTAATGTCTGAGTTTGGTAGAGGTACGTGAAGGCAACGGTAGTTCCGGCGGGTACGTACGATCGACGTAGCGAAGACGGGCACGGCGTAGCGTGACCGCGCTTGAAATATAGATAAATAAATAGATAAATAGAAACAAAACACATCATAAACTTTATCACATACTTTATTTTGATAATCAATCACCTGAAAAAAGTTCAACTGCCCTTTTTCAAAATAGTTTTTTTTATCTTAAATATGGAATGTGCATTTTCATCAAAATATAAGTTTCTTTAAATTCATTTTTAAAATACGAAGTTTCTCTTTAATAGTTGCCATCAGTTTGTTGTTGTTTTTAAATTCAAAGTAGTGATTGTTACCAAGATGATGCACTTTTCTTTTTTTCTTCTTTTAAACTCGAGACACTGGAAAAAAAAAAAAGACAGAAGAGACGATGAATCATTAATCGCTGTTGTCAGTCAGCTGATTATAAATGTGATTCATAAAACACACGTCATGATTAACGGTTACATAATAAAATATCTTCTGACGAGTCAGCAAAACTCAATCAGGGATCGATCGTAGGAAAATAAGGAATTATAATAATATTAATAATAATAATATTGATCTTTAAAGACTTAAATCTGCTCTTTGATATTCAGCTTTAGAAAATAAAAAAACAGAAATTACAGCAGATATAAGGTTTTTTTTTATATTAAATGTGGAGCTTCAAGTTTGTCTTTTCATTCACTTTCATTGATTTTAAAAACACATCAGCCACAAGAAAAAAAACTAAAAAATTAAAAAGGCTCCGACGTTATTTCTTTCACCAGCAGAGAGCAGCAAAGTGACGCCTATTGAACGAACACGGGACACATCAGAAACACTCACAGGAACAGTCTTCAAACAGGCAGTAAAAGTCTATTTTTTTTGTTTTTTGTTTTTTGTTAAATCCCTGAATTTGCTCACCGTTTCCACATGAGCGACAGTAACGATTCAAATCATTAACAGCAACAGCGACAGCTTAAAAATAATAATAATAATAATAAAATAAAACAATAAAAACCAAACGACGCCTTCATGTGAGTGTCTCACGTTTGCAGGAACACTTGAACGGCAGTGACGTTTGACATCAACACCAGAGAGCCGGTTGATCCTGAGGCAGAAGAAGAAGAAGAAGAAATTCTCTGCGTCTTTAAAAGCGTCTGTGACGAGACGCGGCGGCAGCAGCTTCTTTCCTCCCGGTGAGTTTGAACAAACAGCTCGTTTTGTGTTTCTTGTCGTCATCCGTTGTCGTCCAGGTTGTAGACGAGGACCTGGCGGTTGGAGGCGTCCAGGCCGTACAGGCACCCGGCCGACGGGTAACACGGCACCAGGCGGTAACGCTGCAGCTCCTCCAGACCGAACCCCGGCGAGCAGCAGTCCGTCACCAGCACCTTCACTCTCTTCCTGTCTGGGTACATCAGTCGCCGCTGTCCAGCGTCTCCAATAACCTCCTCTTCTTCTTCTACTTCTACTTCTTCTCCTTCATCTTCTTCCTCCTCCTCCTCCTCCTCCTCCTCCTCCTCGGCCTCCGGCTCCTCCTCCTCATGGTGGATCTTCCTCAGCAGGTTGTTGATGAGGACGGAGCGTCTCAGATAGGCCTCAGGATCCTCCAGGAACCTCAGCTTCTCCAGGGACAGCTTCAGGATGCAGCTCCGGTCCTCCTGCAGTATCAGGTGCTGCAACACCAACACCAACACCAACACCAACACCAACACCAACACCAACACAAACACAAACACCAACACCAACACCAACACCAACACCAACACCAACACCAACACCAACACCAACACCAACACCAACACAAACACAAACACCAACACCAACACCAACACCAACACCAACACCAACACCAACACAAACACAAACACAAACACAAACACCAACACCAACACCAACACCAACACCAACACCAACACCAACACCAACACCAACACCAACACCAACACCAACACCAACACCAACACCAACACAAACACAAACACAAACACCAACACCAACACCAACACCAACACCAACACCAACACCAACACCAACACCAACACCAACACAAACACAAACACAAACACCAACACCAACACCAACACCAACACCAACACCAACACCAACACAAACACAAACACAAACACCAACACAAACACCAACACCAACACCAACACCAACACCAACACCAACACCAACACCAACACCAACACAAACACAAACACAAACACCAACACCAACACCAACACCAACACAAACACAAACACAAACACAAACACAAACACCAACACCAACACCAACACCAACACAAACACCAACACAAACACAAACACCAACACCAACACAAACAAACACCAACACCAACACCAACACAAACACAAACACAAACAAACACCAACACCAACACCAACACAAACACCAACACAAACAAACACAAACACCAACACCAACACCAACACCAACACAAACACAAACACAAACACCAACACCAACACCAACACCAACACCAACACCAACACCAACACAAACACAAACACCAACACCAACACCAACACCAACACAAACACAAACACAAACACAAACACAAACACAAACAAACACCAACACCAACACAAACACCAACACAAACACAAACACCAACACCAACACCAACACCAACACCAACACCAACACAAACACAAACACAAACAAACACCAACACCAACACCAACACAAACACCAACACAAACAAACACAAACACCAACACCAACACCAACACCAACACAAACACAAACAAACACAAACACAAACAGTTTGAGCTTTGAACAGTTTCATTTAACTGGAGATGATTGGAAAAAGTTCTTAAATCGTTGAAGTTTATTATTATCTTCTAACAAATTCATTTAACATATGATTGTTTTGTTTTATTTTATTTTTTATTATCTTATGTGATTTATAAAATATTTTCTTGTTATTATTTTATATGATTTTTAAAAATTATTTTATTTTATTCTAGGTTATTATTCTTAATTTTATCATTTTAAAAAATATGTTTATTCAAAATATTTTATTATTTATTATTTCATATGATTTTTACAATCATCTTTATTTTATTATTTTCTATTATCTATATATCATATAATTCCTTTAATTTATTTAGTATTTTATTTATTTATGTTGATCATTATAATGTGACTCATGTATCAAATATGATTCGGTTGTAAATAAATAAAGAAATAAACAGGTCAAAGTGTCAGAAGGATGTTCGGTCTCTATATGGACCAGACTGACCCATAACTGACCCAGAAAGATCCAACATCACCACAGTCAAGACTAAAGTCTTCACCTTGACCTTTAGTCTTTAACTAGTGTGTTAAACCAGAACTATGACGTAGTCAGACCGACCCTGAAACACTGACGTGGTTACAACAATAAAAAGATGAAGAAGCTTCGTCGTACTTTTTGAAAATATCCTCGTAGGCCTCGGTGTAAATCCTCCTCCTCCGCATATTTCCTCTTGAAATAAGCAACTTTCGACGTCGTTGAATGGTTTGGTCTCTCGCGGTGGAAGAGGCTGACGGAGGCAAGAACAGGACAAACGTCAGTTCAGCTTCAACATCTGGATTCCAGCTGTCGCTTCTGGAATCACAACTGCAGCAAATCACAGTAAATCTAAATCATGTCACATATATATTTGATCATTTTGTTTATTTTAGTATTTATTATTTTATACAAATTGTTAATTATTTAATTTTTATTACTTTATATAATTTTTTAATTTATTTCTATTATTTAATATGATGTTTAAAATGTATGTTTATTTTATTATTTAATATTATTTTTTTAATTATTTGTATTTTATTTTATTAGCTATTACTTATATACATTTTAAAATTAATTTTAATTTATTATTTTATGTGATCCTTTAAATTATCTTCATTTTATTTATTTTCTAAAATTATTTTGATTTGTTAAAATTATATTTATTTTACTTTATTTTATTATCTATTATTTATATTAATTTTATTTTATTTTTTTACCAACAAAAATCCACCTGATGTTTCCTTTTCATGCTACATTTACTCCACATGATAGTTTGTTGATGAGTTTATTAAATATATTGTGTTGTTAAATTTTTTTCTATTTGTTTTCATTTATTTCTCTTTATTATTTATCATTTTAACATATTTTTTAAAATCAAATAAACATTTTACATCATTTTTCTTCTTTGTTGCTGCAGTTTAGTTGAATGTAAAAGTCATTTTTGGGAAACATGAATGAAAAAACTCATCCTGCAATAAAACCTGTTGATATTTATATAAGATATATAAATAAACAACAACAACAACAAAAAGAAAAAAACAGGAAAAACAACAAAATAATGAAACAAAACATCTTCACTTCTTCATTTGATTAAAATATGACACATATATATTCAGTTGATTGTATTCAATGTATTTCTACCTGTCTATCAAACAAACAAACAAACAAACATATAAATAAACAAATAAACAAACAAAACCCCCGCTGTGCTCAGAGGCTTCATCTGAATTCAAGAAACGGCAGCGAAGAGGAAGAAGAGGAGGAGAGAGAGTGTGTGTAGTCGTTATTTAAAATGCCATAAATCAGTCATGAACACACACACACACACACACACACACACACACACACACACACACACACACACACACACACACACACACACACACACACACACACACACACACACACGCTGCTACTGAAGATGCTGAAAGTGACTCATACTGTTTTTTTTTTTTTTTTTTTGTGTTTTTTTGTTTTTTTTTGTAAACGTCCTGAATATTTTATCTGTGAGGGAACGAAAGGCTGCGTGGGAAGTGTGTGTGTGTGTGTGTGTGTGTGTGTGTGTGTGTGTGTGTGTGTGTGTGTGTGTGTGTGTGTGTGTGTGTGTGTGTGTGTGTGTGTGTGTGTGCAACAACATTGAGGTGAAACATGCACCAATAAAGGAACATTTACGGAGGAAAAAAAAATGCATTTTTACTTCAGAAAACCTGCAGATTTTAATGTTTTTCTTCATTTTCTTTTCTTGTTTTTTGCAGAAACATGTCGACCTGAGAACCAGGAGGTTTAAGACGCTGAATAAAGAATCGAGCAGTTTGTCATTTCACCTGTTTGATGATAGAAACACTAAAGATTTCTGACCTGTGAAGGATCCAGCAGCAGCAGCAGCAGCAGCAGGTTTGTAAAATCCACTCAAACCTTCTTCTTCTCTTCGTCTTCTCACGTCTGCGTCTCCGTCTGAACTCTGGGTTTGCTCCTGCTCCAGATCCAGATCCAGATCCAGGTCTAGCTCCAGGTTTAGAGGTCCGGAGGAGGAGTGTGTGAGCGTGTGTGTGAGACGTTCTCTCCTCTCCAGCTTCCTCTAAAATAATCTCGTTGAGAAGCGTCGGCAGCCGACTCGCTCCGCTCCTCCCGCTCCTCCTCCTCATTGGTCGGCTGCGGAGGCAGATGTTTCCTGTTGCTAGGAGACAGAGTGAAGCGGCGATGACGGCGACGCGGCATCGTCTTCGCCATCGGCTGCAGCTGTTTCTACGACGACGGCGCAGACGAACGTGAGAGTTAACAAGGTTCAGAAGAGAAAGAAACATTTAATTAATAAATAAACACAAACATTATTGATCGTTTACCTCATGTTGTCTCATCCTTCACTCTTGTTCTTTTAGTCTTTTTAGTCACTTTGTCGTGTTTTTGTGTTTGTTTTTTATTGTTTTTATTCTTCATTTGTTGTCTTATAATTATCTTTTTCATCTTCCTGTTGATTTTGTGGATTTTTTTTTATCTCTGTGGTGGTTTAAAGTGTTTTTTTCTGACCTTGTTGCAGCTCGTCATCGTTATGTAGTGGATTTATGTTCGTTATGTGTCATTTTTGTGTTTATTTTTCATCTTTCTGGTCATTTGTTGTTTATTTGTGCTCATTTTAAACATGTTTCTGGTTCGGGAACCTCAGGATCTAATCGATTAGACAATTTAAAGTGATTAATTGACATTTTCTAAAAAATAAAGACAAAAAAAAAAAACAGCTTAATTAATCCTGGAAACAGCAACAAAAACAGAGAAAAACATCTACTTCTGAGTTGTGTTGTTGTTGTGTTGTTTGTTTGTTTGTTGTGTGGTTGTAATTGTCAGAATGAAGACATCTGAGCAGAGATCAGATCAGAGCAGCAGATGGCAGACAGATCGTCCCGCAGCGGGATCTGCTGGCTTTTTATTGGCAAACGACAAAAACTTGGTACAAAAAGTGCGTTGTGGTGCTGCAGGGAGGGGAGGAGGAGGAGGAGGAGGAGGAGGAGGAGGAGGAGGAGGAAGGGAGGAGGAGGAGGAGGAGGAAGAGGAGGAGGAGGAGGAGGAGGAGGAGGAGGAGGAGGAGGAGGAGGAGGAGGAGGAGGAGGAGGAGGAGGAGGAGGAGGAGGAGGAGGAGGAGGAGGAGGAGGAGGAGGAGGAGGAGGAGGAGGAGGAGGAGGAGGAGGAGGAGGAGGAGGAGGAGGTCTCAGCATGCACGGCCCAGACCAGGGTCTCTACTGTCTATTTACTGTAGTTTGTGTAGTTTGTTACAGTTACACTGTTTTATTTTATAATCTGGGGACGAAAAATCTTAACAAATTAATTAAATAAAACAAAAAAGTTAATTTTTTTCAATAAAATTGTTCCTTTCCCGCTGTGTCGACTCATTTTTGTCCTTTTTTAAAAACTTTATTATGAGATTTTTAAGTTTTAAAGCTAGACAAGTGTAGCTCTTTCCTATTGGTTCTAGCATTTATGCTAAGCTAAACTAAGCTAAGCTAGACTTGATCCCTGGTCCCTGGTCCCTGGTCCAGGCCTTGACATCAACACGTCTGCCGTGGATGCGACAGATCAGATGAATTAATAATAAAGTGAAAAATATAAACATCCTTCCATGCAGCTGCATTCACCGGGAACAACGAGGCTTCATGCAACACTTCGTATCGTCGGTTTTGTCGATATGTTTCGTCTGAAAACGTTTTACAGGCACTTCATCAGGGTTCGTCATTACAGCTGCTCCGACCGAGCATGCACATGTGTGAAATATCTAAGAACATCCAACGGTTTTTTGACTATGTTAAAAATATAGAGCAGATATAATTAGAATAGATTCTGTACAACAACGGGATCAGACATGCATAAAATATATCAAGTCTGTGCTATAACACGTGACACCTGGAGAACAGGAGCACCAGCGTTTAGTCGCCTCCACCTCCAGGAACTAGACAAGTGTTTTGTAATATTCAGCAAAACAAAACAAGTTATATCCTGTTAGCGTTTAATACTACGACACTCTTTTCTACACAGATCAACTAGAGACGATGCTAACGCTAATCCGAGTACATGTCTGCTCAACCTCAGACTTTTAGCATCTACGTAGCGAACGTGAAACGAGGCGTTAGCATTAATTAGCTAGCTCGCTAAAGCTAAAATTCGCAAACAATGTTGCTGTTTTGTCGTTTTTTTTGTCGACCGACTGTTTTTCAAACCAAAAAACAAAGATGTTGGCGTCGTATCCATCAGCGTTTTAATTCTATTTCGACGAGATGCTAATGGTGGCTGCTAAAGCTAATGGTCCAGAGCAACATGAACCAGAGTCTGTTTCACCATGAATACGAGTCAAACTCCTCCTCAACAGATATGTTACGTTGGTTGAAGTAATATCCAGTTTGACCGTCTTTTGTTTTCACAACCAAATAGTTAACAATGAAAGTAAATGGGGCAGTCAGCCAAACGTATCTAAATTGTCATTTTTTAACCACTAATAAAGCTCAAAATATCACTTCACTTCAGCAGTAGCATGAATAGGGTCCCTACACATAAACTGAAGTACTGATAACTTAGTAAGTGAACCCAGAGTTTATTAAAAACACTGTTTTACAAGACTTACCCAACGTCTGGTTTTATAACAACTGCTGATGAAGGATGTTCCACATCAGCAGATTCAACACTTTTCTTGCTATTAATAAGCAGGGAAAATGATGAATCTGCTGATGTGGAACATCCTTCATCACCACATTAGCATGTTAGCTAACATGACAACTTGAATGTATAACATGCTAACATGTTGTGTGTTAGCATTTGACGTTGTTAAGACCCAACGTCAACAAAGACAACAAACATAAATGTACATGTTTCCATCTAATAACAAACCAAAATAACAACATCTGATACAAAAATAACTGAAATTAATTTGATGACTGGTGATGAAGGATGTTCCACATCAGCAGATTCATCATTTTTCTTGCTCATCAGACACATCAGTCTGTTGTTCAGGAAAATGTTGCATCTGCTGATGTGGAACATCCTTCATCAGCAGTTGTTATAAAACCAGACGTTGGGTAAGTCTTGTAAAACAGTATTTTTAATAAACTCTGGGTTCACTTACTAAGTTATCAGTACTTCAGTTTATGTGTAGGGACCCTATTCATGCTACTGCTGAAGTGAAGTGATATTTTGAGCTTTATTAGTGGTTAAAAAATGACAGTTTAGATACGTTTGGCTGACTGCCCCATTTACTTTCATTGTTAACTATTTGGTTGTGAAAACAAAAGACGGTCAAACTGGATATTACTTCAACCAACGTAACATATCTGTTGAGGGGGAGTTTGACTCGTATTCAAGGTGAAATAGACTCTGGTTCAAACCATTTTAACTCAAAATCACAAAAATCTTTGTTCCTGTTGATTTTTTTTCTGTTATAAAAAGTCTCCTGTTCTCTACTGAAGCTTCACTCCCACCAGACTTGAAGTTGTCGTCGTTACATATCCTCAGTCTGAATGTGAAACATCTCCAGAACGAGTCCATTCAACTGTAACCTTCGACTTCTCTTTCGTTTTCAATGACAGACCTTGTGTTTTTTTCAGAAGTGTTGTGTGTTCGTGGATCGTTGGTGTATTTCTGACACTTTAACCTTTTTTCTCTTTAGTGAGCGGCTGAAGCGCGGTGCGATACGAAATGTGACGAACGTGTTGGAGTCGTGAAACGAGCTGCAGGAAGGCGACTCGGTTGTGAAAAGCAACTTGTTCTTCTGCTGTGAATCACACAGGTCACGAGGTTCAAGGTTCGCATGTATTTAGCCTGTAGTGGATCTTAAAACGTCACTTTACCTTCGACAATGAATGGGATGTTACGTCGTGATCTATTTGAACTGTTTTGAATGAAAATCCAGAGGAGAAACTGTCGCTCATTTAAAACTAAGTCAAAAGATCTGTACGTTTATTATTTCGACACTATTTTCTAGGATGCTAACGCTAATCTGACTGACAGTTTGTTCACCCTCAGACTTTTAGCATCTACGTAGCAAACGTCAACCGAAGGCGTTAGCGTTAATCAGCTAGCTCGCTAAAGCTAAGATCTGTCAGTTACCGTTTCCAACCAAAAACAAAGACTTTGGCGTCGTATCTGCGTCCGTTAGCGCCGCAAAATGTTCAAATCTAGAGGATTTTTGTTTGGTGTTTTTATTTCTTGGGTAATAATGATGAGATGCTAATGGTGGCCGCTAAAGCTAACGGTGGTCTGGAATAATTTGAAGCCGGAGGGTCTTGGATCAGACGCTGGGAGTTTGGTTAAAACACAAAGCGTGAAAACGTCAGACTTTTAAACGTGGTTGTGAGTTCGCTAACGTTTAGCATCGCTAACTCTTAGCATTGCTACCATTTAGCATGGCTCGACTAGTGTCAACTATGGTTTACTCATTCAATCATTTAGGAGAAATGATTCAGAAAAATCGCCAAATGTCGTCTCTATTTAACCCTTTAAAAACAAACACTTTTAGCTAAATAAGCTTTTTTTTTGAATCACCTCCCTGAAGAAAACGAAAACAAAAACGAACAAATAAACCCATCTCTCGTTATCGGTGTGTGATATCAGTCTACACAAACAGAGGACGAACATTTACCATCATCGCTCTGTACGATTGTGCAGCTGTAAGTAGAAATTACCACAAAGGGAGTGTGGGAAAAAAAAAATACACACACACACTTCCAGGGTAATTCGCTGCATGTTATAACAGCTGCAGTGAGATATTTAAAACCTCTTTTCAGCTCCGAGTCGACGGGTGTTGGAACGAGCTTTGACTTGTGAAGGAGAACGAGCTGCGGCTAAAGAACGGATGATTGGGGGAGGAGGCGGCGGAGGAGGCCGCTCTCTCATCCCTCCGGGGCTGAGTTAAGAGCCTCCAGCTGCTGGTCTTCCTGCCTGCAGCGGCACGAGTGTCGGGGAGAGAGAACATGAATGAGCGTTGAATATGAATGAGATTCCTTCCTGCTCGCGTTTGATTCACCGTGAAAATATCTTCACTCGCTGCTCGTGTTTTGTTTTGCTCAGAAACGAGAAGTCTGACATCACCGCCGGCGGCTAACGCATCTCCACTTCCTCTCGTTAAGCGTCAACACGGAGGGAAGTTGGGTTCATGACCGTCATCGCATCCAGCCTCCAGGGGGCGACTGAGATGATTCACAAACCGTCACGTCGACCGCCTTCGTTCGTCACCTACGAATCGGATCAATTAGTTTGAGTTAATCAATCGGAATTACACTTTAACCTCAGATATTTCCCAGCAAGCTAACTTATCGCTAACCGCTAATCAATAACGTTCGTTAGCGTTAGCTAGCGATCGCTAGTTGGAACGAACTCTTTTCTGATGAAACGTCACATTAATGCAACAAACATCTCGTCAGTTTTTAATCCGCCGCCAACCTGATGGACATGATCGAGTCTGTAGACGCCATCTTTGTTTGTTTGTTTGTTTGTGGTCGTTTGGTCGTCATGGAGACTCGTCGCATCGTCTTTTGACGTGTAAACTTCACCCTATGTATTTTCCTACTTTCCTAATCTAAGTTACTAACGACTAGTGACTATTTTCAGCCTCTTAAAGACAGTGATGAACGACTCGACCACATGCATCTTCTTCATCTTCTTTCCAGATTTCTAACTAAAGAATAAAAAAAAAAAGAGAAAAACAAAAAGAAACTAGATCCGGTCCGGGCGTGTCGGCGTTACGCCTCCAGCAGGACGTGCCAACGTGACACCTGCTGCCCTCGACTCTCCTTCATGTCCTGCCAGTGGAGCTGCTCCTCCTCGCCGCTGCTGTTCTGACCCAGAGCGATCCAGCCCACCATCTCTTTACGCTTCATGCTGCGGCGGTTGTAGATGGACACCAGCAGCGTGACGTCCGACAGCTGGAACAGCGCCACCTGGAAGACAAAGGTCTCCTTGTAGACGGGGTTGGGTTGACCGCGACGCACCGACGTCTTACACCTGGAGATCTCCTGACCCACGGAGTTCAGCAGAGTCAGACGACCGTACGTGTCTGGAGAAGAAAACGGAGGAAAGAAGAAAGAAAATATTATAGTTACAGACACTCCAGGTCTATTTATACACGATAATGAGTTCATACTTTGTTTAGAGAAAGTTCCTGTTTTTGTAATTTGAACCTAAAGAGTCATAACAACAGTGTGAGGGACATAGAGTTGAGTGGAGACAAATGTCTGTTTTAAACCAGTGTAAGACTCAAAATAACATGTGACTTGTGGTAGTGAGGAGACGGTTCCTACAGACAAACCTGATCCTGTAGAAGATTGTTGATCAAGTCAGGACCAGATAGATAAATAAAGTTTCCAAAGGAGGATGTACGGCCTCTACCAACTCCTACAAGTTCATTAAAGACCAGTCCTTCAGAAACCTTCTGAAGGATTCTTTGGACCTGGTAAAGAACAATTAAAACCACTAAACCTCCAAAAGATCCTCCTGAAGGATTCTAGAGACTTCATAAAGAACCACCAACAAACCAACATCACCACAGTCAAGACTAAAGTCTTCACCTTGACCTTTACTTTTTAACTAGTGTGTTAAACCAGAACTATGACATAGTCAAACCAGAACCTTCACCTGCTTCTTCTGGGACTAAATGAATCCAACAGTCTTTGATATCTGGTCCTGACTTGATCAACAATCTTCTCTAGAATCAGTCTGGACATTTACAAAGTTCAGGACACGTTGGTTTGTCTGTAGGAACCGTCTCCTCACTACCACAAGTCACATGTTAGTTTGAGTCTGACACTGGTTTAAAACAGACATTTGTCTCCACTCAACTCTATGTCCCTCACACTGTTGTTATGACTCTTTAGGTTGAAATTACAAAACATGAACTTTCTCTAAACTCGTCTGATTGATGTGATTTTGTGATTGATGTGACATAAAGTATGAACTCGTTCAACTTGACGTAGTGTGTTTATTAGACCTGGTGGTTTGTTGAAAGCCAGGTTCCTGAAGTGACTTCCCTTGATGAGCTCCACCGACATGCGTCCCGTTGTGGCGTTGTAGGACAGACCGACCAGCAGCTCGGGGACGCCGCCGTGAGTCAGGGACTGAGTGGACGAGGCGCTGTCGCTCTGAGCCACGTTCAGATTCAGCTGAGAGTCCAAACTCTGATAAAAACACCAGACGTGAATCAACTCAACGAGAGCAACTAAGAGAAAATGTTTAAAAGAAAGAGGCGCTCACCTTGAGGTTACTACGAGGCTCCAGAACCAGCGTCGCCTCCGTCGTCCCTCCCTCCGGGTTGAGTCCTCCCAAACGCAGGACTTTCTCCCCCATCATCCTCTCGCGGTAGATCCTCCCTCCGAGCGCGTACAGCCTGAACCTGACGGCCGACATGGGCAGGTCCGCCGGCTCCAGCCTGGAGAAGCGAAACGTCTCGTTGAAGTTCGGCAGCGAGCCTTTCTGCACCGACGTCTTGTGCCGCTGTTTCTTGGACGGCAGCAGGACCATGTGGACCTGCCAGGTGTCCATCCCGCTGCGAGCTTTGTCCGGGATGTCCCTCGCCTCCACCACGGTCACCAGCAGCCGCTCTAAGTCGGGGTGGTACTCCAGGGAGACGACCAGGTCTCCACATTTGGTGATGGGGGTTCGTGGAGAGGAGCTGACGGCCTGGGATGTGACCTCGTCGGTGGGAGGCTGCTCCTGCTGAGATGAGAAGAGACGAGATGTAACAGGATAATTCGATCCAACAAATAAAACATACGTGGTTCTAGTTGGGAACGATATCCGTGGTAAAGATGATAAGATGTTGAAACAGGATTTATTGGATATTTGAGGAAAAGAGGCCAAATTACTAGAAAGTGCAGACCTTGTATCTTCTTTGTTGTGCTGGAACTTTAAAATGATTCAGTATGTTTACACATCTGTAACAAACTTTCAGTCGTCTGTGATTCTCCTGATTCGAGCGGCTGATTTTTCCTCATCGGTCAACGACACGTTCAAAGAAAAACATAGCGTTTGTCAGACTAGTAACATCAACCTGTCATGTCAGCACCTGCAGCAGTCACAGTAGAAGTAGCGTGTGTGTGTGTGTGTGTGTGTTATTATTAGCAGCAGTTGTACTCTCTGCAGTGTCGTGTTGTTATATAACTGTATAAATAAACTGTTACAACATGGATCTGCCAGGTTTCTGTAGCTCCACTGATCCAACCTCATCTCTTATTTATGAAGCTTCTCTAGATGTCGGTATCACCCTGCACCTCTGCGTGTGTGTGTGTGTGTGTGTGTGTGTGTGTGCGTGTGTGTGTGTGTGTGTGTGTGGGAGGTGTTTACTGCACAGATTGCTCCGAATTTCAAAGTGTGATTTTGGTGACTGAGAGGTTGTTACAGATTCTACGATCCTGCTCTCCTACACACTTAAACACACACACACACTCACAGCAAACCTGAGAATCACATAGAAATATTTTGATGATACACACACACACACACACACACACACACACACACTGATTATTATTCATGAGCTTCTGTTTGGAAAAGCCAAAGTGCTGCGATGGAGCGAAACACGACAAACCTGAGAGGTGAAAATATGGCAGAGTGGTCATCTTCTCACAGCTGACTGATACTGATACTGATATTGATGAGTATGATGACACCGTTGCCAAGCATGATGGGTAACAGCAGGGCTGAGGTCAAGTCACTGACCCTGTTAAGGACTCCCCGCTTTGATTAGCCAAACCTTTATGGATTAAGCGTCTCAGTTCACATCCTTCCATAGTTACAGGTCTTCTCCTTTTTAATGGTTTGGACCGTGATCGTCTCCCACCAACATATCTGTCGTCTTGTTTTCAATTCTAATCAATAATCAATGTCTTACTAGAGCTGATGTTTGCTTGTGTGGCTCCATGTTTCATGTGAGGTGGAGATTAGCTCCTCTTCTGCTACGTAGCCAAGATGGCGTCATGGAGGGTGAGAAGTGTCCGTCGTTCTACACTCAACTTTATCGCAACATCAACATCGCTAACATCGCTTAGCATTGTTAGCACTTAATAATGCTAACACCTAGCATCACTAACGCTTAACATCGCTGCGCTAAGCATCAGTGACGCTTAGCATTGCTAACACTTAGCATCTCTAGCACTTCGCATTGCTAATGCTTAATACTGCTAACACCTAGCATCATTAACACTTAGCATTGCTGACACTAATGCTTAGCCTCACTAATGTTTAGCATCTCTAACACTTAGCATTGCTAGCACTTAATACTGCTAACACCTAGCATCACTAACGCTTAACATCGCTGCGCTAAGCATCAGTGACGCTTAGCATTGCTAACACTTAACAATGCTGACACTTAGCATCGCCAACAATTAACATCACGACCATTTTGCATCGCTAATGATGAACATCACTGACGTTTAGCATCTCTAACATGTAGCTTCACTGACAGTTAGCATCTATAACGCTCATTGAGGGTGAGAAGCGTCCATCGTTTCACACTGTTTTACCAGACTGGTCAGTGTGAACCAATTATGCACTTAAGATAGTAAGTGTAAGTACGAACATGTCTGGATTGACACACACGACTAGCTTGATCCAAAATGATTTCCTCTCAAGTGGTGAAGATGTGAAGTACAATGTTAAGCTGCAGTACCTCAGGGCTCCAGGTGGAGGAGCTGTCCGTGACGTCGTTTTTGTCTTGGTCCGCATCCTGCTCCGCGTCCTCGCTGCCGTCGGCCGCCTGTCGGTTCATGCTGGGGGCGGGGCTTTTCCTGACGCCCGACGACGCCTGGACGTCTCCGGCGGGCGAGTCCAGATCGAGAGCGGACGCCCTTTCGTTCTCCTCCACCGCCGCCGACAGAGGGTCCTGGAAACCCTGGCGGCTCTGCTGAGCCTCCATGTCTGCATGAGGAAGACATCAAGACAGGTGGATCACAAATATTCTGTCAGAATGTAAAAATATCAGCTGCTTATTTAAAACCGATAAACACCGACGTCTCCTCGTGTGAACCATCTAATTCAGAGCTGCAGAGTTAAAAGCAGAGCCGTGTGTGAGCGGTGAGGTCGTGTAATCTATCAAACTCTGGCCTTTTCTCTTCTGAGACACAGGAACTCTGGGAACAGACCGTACCTCAAACCAATCAATAGCAATTATCTCCAATTCACTGTCATTAAGGTGGGTCTCCAATGTTATATCAATGGCTGCATAATGTGTTCGCCATGGCAACTGACAGAGGTGAGTCACCAGTCTGAGTGTGTGCGAGTGTAAGTGTGTTACCTTGTACTTTTTGTGGGTTGTGTCACATTATGGTCAAAGAGGATAAATGAAAACAATGATAATAACGTAACCGCTCGACCAGGAACTGATGGTTTGACCACTTCACTGCAGCAGAAATGACCCACAAACACTAACAGGTTTGTTCTGTGTGTGTGTCGCCGACAGACTCAGGCGATAACCTGGATTGTGGTGTATCGTTTTGGAGGAAGAGCGTTTCCAAATATGAACAAATAGCAGCCTAATGCTAACGTTTAGCATCACTAAACCTCAGCATCTCGAACACTAAGCATTGCTAGCACTTAATACTGCTAACACCTAGCTTCTCTAATGCTTAGCATTGCTGATACTTAGCATGTCTAACACTTAACATCACTGATGCTTAGCATCTCTTATACTTAGAATTTCTAGCACTTAATACTACTAACACCTAGCATCACTAACACTTAGCATTGCTGACACTAATGCTTAACAACACTAATGCTTAGCCTCACTAATGTTTAGCATCTCTAACACTTAGCATTGTTAGCACTTAATACTGCTAACACCTAGCATCACTAATGCTTAACATCGCTGGCGCTAAGCATCAGTGACGCTAACCATTGCTAACACTTAGCTTGTCTAACACTTAGCATCTCTAACATTTGACATTACTGATGCTCAGCATCACTAATGCTTAGCATCTCTAGCACTTTGCATTGCTAATGCTTAACACTGCTAACGCTTAGCATCGCTAACATTTAGCATCGCTAACACTTAACATTACTGATGCTTAGCATCGCTAACGCTTAACATCTCTAGCACTTTGCATTGCTAATAATTAGCATCTCTAACACTTAGCATCTCTAATGTTTAGCATCACCAACGCTTAACACTGCTAACGTTTATCATCTCTAACACTTAGCGTCTCTAATATTTAGCGTTGCTAACACAAAATATCAATAATCATTTTGTCTTGATTCCTTTGTTTTTGGAATCGTTTGTGGCTGTAATTCAAATCAAAACTCAAGTTTTGATGAATTGCGCAGCGCTCGTATTACTAACTGTTTGCTAGCTCGTTAGATAGTAGCACTTTGACCACTTTGCGGTGACTTTCTTTGTCCTTTAAAAGACAATGGAAATGTTATTATGGTTCTGATGTAGAGAAAAACATGAAAAACAAGGAATAGCCTAAAAAAAAAATCAGCTGTAAATCACAGTAGTTTGGTTGAACACCACACCTTCACAGTCTGACGGCTCAGTGCTGCCCTCCTCTTGATCCGACAGTCGGGTGAATTTGTGGCGTTGACCCAACGAGAGTTGAGTTTCCTTATCGCTTCCGCTCGTTGCTACTGCTGCTGCAGCTGCGGCCGCCGCCGCTGCCGCCGCGTTACGGAAACTCTGCGAACGCGACACGGAGATCTCAAACTGTTTCAGGACCTCGTCTTCACTGTCAGAGGAGCTGACGGCATCATCGTCGTCTTCGTCGTCACCGTAACTGTCCACTAGAGAGATGAAACACAAGGAGACAAAACAGTTGGAGAACAGGAAGTTAATCAGGAAAGAAAAGTGGAGTTTTCTTCTGTCTGAATCCAGTTCTTTTAGCTTCAAATGGACATTTATTCTTTGTTTGAGTTTAAACTCCCCCTCAAGAGATATTTTACATTGAATTAAGTGATAATTTGTTTGACCGTCTTTTGTTTTCACAACCAAATAGTTAACAATGAAAGTAAATGGGGCAGTCAGCCAAACGTATCTAAATTGTCATTTTTCAACCTCTAATAAAGCTCAAAATATCACTGCAGCATGAATAGGGTCCCTACACATAAACTGAAGTACTGATAACTTAGTAAGTGAACCCAGAGTTTATTAAAAACACTGTTTTACAAGACTTACCCAACGTCTGGTTTTATAACAACTGGTGATGAAGGATGTTCCACATCAGCAGATTCATCATTTTCCTGAACAACATGAAAATGATGAATCTGCTGATGTGGAACATCCTTCATCACCAGTCATCAAATTAATTTCAGTTATTTTTGTATCAGATGTTGTTATTTTGGTTTGTTATTAGATGGAAACATGTACATTTATGTTCATTAACTTTGTTGATGTTGAGTCTTAACAACGTCAAATGTTAACACACAACATGTTAGCATGTTATACATTCAAGTTGTCATGTTAGCTAACATGCTAATGTGGTGATGAAGGGTGTTCCACATCAGCAGATTCATCATTTTCCTGAACAACAGGCGAGAAAAAAATGATGAATCTGCTGATGTGGAACAACCTTCATCACCAGTTGTTATAAAACCAGACGTTGGGTAAGTCTTGTAAAACAGTGTTTTTAATAAACTCTGGGTTCACTTACTAAGTTATCAGTACTTCAGTTTATGTGTAGGGACCCTATTCATGCTGCAGTGATATTTTGAGCTTTATTAGAGGTTGAAAAATGACAATTTAGATACGTTTGGCTGACTGCCCCATTTACTTTCATTGTTAACTATTTGGTTGTGAAAACAAAAGACGGTCAAAGTGGATATTACTTCAACCAACGTAGAATATCTCTAGAGGGGAGTTTGACTTGTTTTCATGGTGGACCATCACTTTAAATAAAAAAAAAAAAAAAAAAAATGAAAGATGTTGTATAATATGTAAACCTCCTAGTTTGTCCACATTTAAAAAACCTTTTACGAATTGTGCTTCAGCTACAACAATCGATAACAAAAATGTTTTGAACAGCTCCGAGCTCCGGTTCATTAAAACCATCAAGTGCTGCGGGGGAGTAAAGTTATCGCTGCTTGATGAGAAGTAAATGCTGTTAAAGTATGCGAGGAGATACATATGAATATATAAAAAGCCACTCACTTCTCTTCTCTTGCTTTGTTTCTGATGAAAAACACAAAGCCTGTTAGCATTAATGGAGTTGGAGGGTCACTCCACTCACCATAATTGGATAGCAACAAGCTGAATGAGTGACGCCGCTGTGTGGCCCCCCCACCGCCACCATCATCATCCCCTTCTTCATTAAAGTGCAGCCCATCATCGTCTCTCGCTACCTGAGTGATCGTCATGGTTACCGCAGAGCAGAAAGCGGCGCTCTGAGTGGGCGAGCTGGCGGCTGATTGGTCTGTTAACTTCTGTCTTGTGAAGCTATTCAACAGGAGGAAGCTCTCACGGCGAAGTAATGCTGCTCGATGATTACACGCAAACATGAAGGAAGGCTACGGACTTTTTCTGATGTAAAAATAGTCGAATCATAATGAAACAAAAGGCGCTTCGATGCCTTAACGTCTTGCCGCCATCTCCATGAGAACAGAACTGGAATTTTCAGTTTTTATCGCAAGAAAAATGGAAATTTAAAGCAGAAAAGTCAACTTTCCTAACGAAATTAACTAAATCCTAGTGAACGTTTGTACCAAATTTAAAAAAAAAAAATCATCAACATTTCAGATTAAAGTTAAACTCCAGTTGTTGCTACGTTAGCGGCTAATAGGCTAATGTCTCTTTTACTCAGTCTGGTAGCAAACACGTTGTTTTCCAGCACAGTTCGACGTGAATGTGGTGACGTCACGACACAAAAACATCAGTCAACATTAATGGAGGACGTGGAGGAGATGCTGTACGTGTTGCTGGGTTAGCTTACGACCAGGTAGCTACGACGACGGATATCACTTTAAAAATGGAGGTTGATTATTTTGTTGACGCTTCCTCTGACCAGTCAGTGGCCGTCGGTCTGTTCACGTCACGTTTTAGCGTCGACTCAGATCGACTGACACCTCGACAGAGCAGACACCAAGTACGATCGCTAATGGAAAACCAAGTAGTCGAGTCGAGTAGCACTAGAACGGTGTAGTGGAAAAGCCCTGTAAGTGATCGGGGCAGATTTCTAGCGTCAAAGTAAAACGTTGATGTTATTATTGTGTCACTAAAGAGGTTGAAAATCTTCGTCAACGTCTGAACATTTCCTGTCCGCACTTCACAATAAGAGTCAGTCTCATTTCTCTTCTTTATTACACGTTCACGTCAGCTGAAGGTTTATTCATCTCCATTCTCTGCTAGATGAAGGGTCCAGGACCAACACTTCAAATGAAGGAGGTGTGAGAAATTTCCCAGCATGCACCAGGACAAGGATGTAGTTGTCAAAAAAAGTGAGCGATTTAATTAATAAACCATCAATACATTTAAGTTATTAAGCTAACTTCTGGCTAACTGCTAATCAATAATGTTTGTCAGCGTTAATGTTAGCTTGTTAGCTAATGTTGCTAATGCTAACATTTTCCATTCTTCTGATAACAGAACTCTTCGGCCATTTTTAAATAGTATTAAACCAATTTTTAAAAAAAAATTGGTTTCCTCACTTACGAATTGGATTAATTATTTCAAATTAATCAATCAGAATTGAACTTTAAGGTTCGATCTGTTGGTTTTCAGGTGGTGGTGTTGATTCAAACGAGGTATAAGGAGGTATGAGAAATTTCCCAGCATGCACCAGGACAAGGATGACGACAGAGTGAAAACAGGAGACCTATAAATTTATAGGACACTTGTCAAAACAAGTTAGGCCAACTTATCTCTAACCGCTAATCAATAAGGTTCGTTAGCGTTAACGTTAGCTAGTTTGCTAACGTTTTCCATTCATCTGTTAACAGGATCTTTTCTGATGAAACGTCAGGTTAACGTAAACGAACATCTTCTCAGTTTTTAGTCCGTCGCCAACTTGATGGACATGAACGAGTCTGTAGACGCCATCTTTGTTTGTTCTTTTGTTGTCATGGAAACTGTCTCATCGTCTTTTACGTAGCAACTAGCGACAACTTCAAGGGACGAGGGGTAAAAAAAGAGGAATGGGGCCACTTGAAGCTTTTAAAATGAAGCAGCAGCAGGAAGGCGCTGGGTTTGTATCAGCAGAATTAGTAAATTCACAAAACGTCAGTCTTTTCATCTTTGGGAATATGTTGGGTTTGTTTATGTAGAGCTGATGTCACGAAGCAGAGACGTGTGTTTGACAACAACCAACTGTCATTCTGTGAACATAAAAGCCTTCGGCCAGAACAAACATGGTGGAAATACAAAGACAACAAACCAGCAAACTGTTTACACACCAGCGACCAACACGACTCAGTGGATTGTGCAGAACAAAACAAAACAAAATCAAAAAAAAAAAAGAAAAAGAAAACCCACTTCTCATGTTTAAACCTGATGAACTCACCAGCTGGTGTCTTATCACTGGTTACCATAACAACTGCATACACGTCTTGTACTTGTGAAAACGTCAATGATGTCAACTCTGGACATTTAAATCTCTGAAGGGGGAAACTACACCGTTTAATCTAAAGGGTTTTTGTTTTTTTTTTTTAATTCAATGTAACTAAACAATGAGACACGTGCAGAACGTCCATTCATAACTTTGAATATCACGTTGAAAAGCATCATGTGTGAACAGTGACTCACTGAGAATCTCACATCCTGTCAGGACACAAAGACACCGAACCTTCAGAAAACAACACACGTGATTCTCCACATGAGGACCCACCCTGAATGTAACTAAAGTCAACATGTCTGACCACTTCAGTTTCACTACATACTCCTGAATCTTATGGTCGTGTTAAGGTGACGATGATGATCGATCACTAGTGCTGCTCAATTATAGAAACAATAATAATCAGGATTATTTGGTTCAATCATATCAAAATGTTTAGCATCACTAACGTTTAGCATCTCTAACCTTTAGCATCACTAACGTTTAGCAACTATAACCTTTAGCATCACTAATTTAGCAACTATAACATTTAGCATTTCTAACATTTAGCATCTTGAACATTTAGCATCTCTGATGTTTAGCAACTATAACACGTAGCATCTCTAACGGTTAGTTTCTCTAACGTTTAACATCTCTAACATTTAGCATCTCTAACATTTAGCATCTCTAACATTTAGCATCTCTAACATTTAGCATCTCTGATGTTTAGCAACTCTAACACGTAGCATCTCTAACGGTTAGTTTCTCTAACGTTTAACATCTCTAACATTTAGCATCTCTAACATTTAGCATCTCTGATGTTTAGCAACTCTAACACGTAGCATCTCTAACGGTTAGTTTCTCTAACGTTTAACATCTCTAACATTTAGCATCTCTAACATTTAGCATATCTAACATTTAGCATCTCTAACGGTTAGTTTCTCTAACATTTAGCATCTCTAACATTTAGCATCTCTGATGTTTAGCATCTCTAACGGTTAGTTTCTCTAACATTTAGCATCTCTAACATTTAGCATCTCTAACATTTAGCATCTCTGATGTTTAGCATCTCTAATGGTTAGTTTCTCTAACATTTAGCATTGGTTTCCACCTCTGGAGACAACTCCTGGTGAGTAAAGGTATGAAGTTCATTGTTTCTAATGCTAATATTAGCGATGTAGCAATAGCAAAAACTTACATTTAGCACCTTTTACCTTTTACAAGTGAAACAAGTGACAGTTTCTATGTTTTGACTCAGTTTGGCTCCTACCTCGTCCCTTGCTGAGGCTTTTGAGTTGTGTATTTTATTGACAGACTCCAAACAGGACGTGCTGTTTGTTCAGGAAGTCGACTGGAAATACCAGAGACTCCACCTGCTGCAGGTGAGGACGCCGCTCTGTGTTTACTCACTGTTTGAGTCACGATCCAGGTGGAGACTCCTGCTGGAGGTTAAACGCTCAACGTTGGAGTAACAGTGACTCAGCGTGTCGAGTTATTACCGCGCTCTGACAGTCTGACTGCCAAAGCTTTTATTTTGTCGAGTTTAAAACTGAAGCCAAAACGGAAACATCCGCTTTCTCGTGTTAACGTAGGGTGTCCCGTTTCTTTTAAGAACAGTTGCGTTTCAACCGTTATAAACACCCCTTTTAAAAAATTACCCAGGATACTTTGCAAACTCGGGGAGCAAGAAGAAAGATGGCGGACGGTTTGGGGGGAAAAGGAAACGGCACAGATATTATATAAATATAATTATATTAATATATTTATATATTTTATATAAGTGGGAATATCTTAGTTTGATTAAACATGTAAAATTAATTCTGTATCGTTTTAAAACATTATGAATAAATATCAAATATCTGCTTCAGGAAGGAACCAGATGATACAGGTGATAAAAACGATCATAAATTAAAAATTCAGTTTTAATTCAGCCTCATATTGACCTTTAACTACTTAAACTTTAGAAACTTTTGCTCTGTGAGTTGGTTTTGTTTGATAAGTGGGAGGAAATGAAAACAGAACAATCCGATCATTCTCTCTCTCCCTCGTTTGTTTTTTAATTTTCTTGTTGCTGCGTTTCCTTCAAGGTTTCATAGTTAATATTTTTTTTTTTATAAATCACGAGCTGCTGTGGAGCTTTGTGTGGCAGTGATGTGGCTGAGTCACTCACTCAAAATTCGCCCACAGAAAACGAACAAACAAACACAAACACAAACCAAAACCCGCCCACGTCCTCTCTGTTCCTGAAGAGTTTCACTGGAGCCGTAACACCAACTCTTTTCTCAGGTTGTATGAAAGATTAACCTTGACTACAACGTGTCTCATACTGAGTCTTTATCGTCCGTCTGAGCTGAAATGATTGAATATGTCCACGTGTTAATTACTGATCTGAATCTTTCACCAACATTTAATAAAAACGACAGTTTGTTAGTTCAATATATTTCTGTTTGGACGGTTTATTATGACACATGAAAGAGAGTTAATATATCAGTGTCTGTGTTGCCATGATCTGGTGTGTTCACACTACAAGACTTTAGGTTTTCTTCTTTTCCATCTTCACATAAAATTTCAGTGTGAATCATTTTGTGGAACATGTCTGGAGACATTTCCTTCTTGATACATTCGCTTGAAAAAAACTAAATGATGCTGCTGTTTCTACATCAGTCACCGAATTCAAATTCAAGACTTTCTAAAGCTGCTACATGTAAGTTTTTGCTACTGCTACATCGCTAGCTAAAGCCGTGTTTCCACCAAATTAGTTTCGGGTAAAAATTTAGAGGCCAGGAACTTTTCGGGGAGCGTCTGTGTCTCCATCGAGGGTAAGACCCCGATCGCTGACGGGACCCCCGGGACTGTTTCTCTGGTGGAGACACAAACAAATGGCCAAGTTCCTGTAAATTTACCCATTAGTTCCTGTGGTGGAAACGTAGCTAATATCGTTAACAGATGTTTAGATACCAACCTGGAAGAAATGTATTAAGTTCTGAATCAAACTCAAACTACCTGTGGTGACGGAAACCAATGCTAACGCTGGCGTTAGCATGCTAACCAGCTATCCGTAGACACATAGGGTGAGTAAACTAGCATCTGTTATTTTTGCTGCCATAAAAGTCAACACTTTTTCTGGTTATACTGGTCATGAAATGATTAAAAAACCAGGTAGTAAACAGCGTTATCGACAACGTTTCACTCAGCCACTAGGGGGCCTGTTTCCGCCCGATCACTCACCGAGTCCCTGGCGGATTCCCTGTCGTCCTTTCTTCCGGCGACGATGCTGCTCGAGACACGGCAGCCCGCCGACGCGAGAGAAACACAGCTTCTTGTTGATGAAGAGGAAGAGGACGGCCAACGCCACGATGAAGACGCCCACCGCCGACAGGAAACCGATGGCCTCCGGGGTGACTGTCGGGAGGAGGGAGAGGGGACACACAATGACACACTGATCAGACCACACGAACAGACAACCTGGACACACACACGCACACACAGTACACATGGTTTATGTGATACACACAGACAGAACGAGCGAGACTTTAGTATTAGATTCAACCCAGTGCCTTGCTCAAGAGCAGACTTTGCATCACTTCCTGTATCTGTGTCATCAGTCGCGATGTTTCTAGATATTTTGTTGCGATAAAGTTGCAGGAGCAAGTTAAAGTTGCTTCTAACTTTAATCCAATAATTTAAATCAACGACTTCCTCTTTCTTTGGTGAATTCTGCCCGGATACTGATTACTCTTGGACTTTATTTTATATATTAATCGTCAAGTGTTTCCCGCGTCTTCCGAAAGAAACAAGGAAGTTCACACAAACCACACAGGAAACAGGAAGTGCTAATCATTTCACACCTGTAGCGAAGCTTTTAGAAAATAACAACAACTACCTAAAGATAATAAAAAGAAATGAGCAAATAGAGATGAGACGCCTGAGGCTCCTTCAATACAGATAAAAAGAAATGTATAACAGAGGAGGAGGGTGGGGGGTCGCTGTCTCCCGTTTCCACGGTAACATTTCAGTGAATGCAAAAGTGAATCAATGGAAGCAAAGAGAGACGAGCGGTCGTCAACGGAGAGTGTAGGAGTGTGTGTTTCTTACTTATTTTTCAGGGTTTTTTTTTTTTTGGAAAACTGGACTGAACCTTGATAATCTGCATCAAATCGTCCTCTGACATCATCAGACGTGACCGATCAGCTGATCAACGCAATGTTCGTTGCTGTTTCGTGCATCAGAACTGAATGAAAATGTTTGGATGTCGGTGTGTTCGGGTGCAGCGGTGTTTCCCCCTTTTCTCAGCTGCTCTGACGCTCAGACACTGAGCTCAGTGTTGGAGACTCAGAGTCTCCTACTGTCTGGATCCAGATGGACAGGAAGAAACCCTGGGTCAAAGTCTGGACTCACACCTGCTGCACAAACACACACGAACGATTACAAATGCAGAGATCCCCTCGTTTAATCCGCTGATTAATCACCAAACGATTCAGAAAGTTGTGGGAAGAGACTGACAAAGAGCGACGGCCAATCAGAGGAGGGATGTGAGATAAATGCTGCTGCTGTCTCACTGATTCACTCACAACCACGTTTAAAAGTCTGACGTTTGAAGAGCTAGTGATGCTAAATGTTAGCAATGCTAAAGTTGTTAGTGTTACTGATGCTAAACGTTAGCGATGCTAAGTGTTAGCAAACTCAGAACCACATTTAAAAGTCTGACATTTTTATGCTTTTTGGCTGATTTAGTAACAGTTTCCATCATAAGATTATTTTAATGTGTAAGTCCAGTCTCCTTGACTGTAGCTGCTATAGGTAGTCACCAGTCAAAGACCTCAGGAATATCCACAATGATTGGTTGAATTAGTGTTAATAGTTGTGATTGTAACGTCATTAAATCCTGGAGGATCTGATCAATGAGTAAGAGGATTGTTTTCATGTGTTTTCACATCTAAACGTCTCTACTTCCTGTTTTCTCTGCAGCGTCCTCGGTACCGTCAGTGCGTCGGAGTCGTCGTCGTCCAGATCGTCGTCTCGTTGGCGTCTCCACGTCAGAGGAGCCGAACCCGAACGCGGCGGTTTAGTCTGTGTCGGAGGCAGCGTCTTCACCGGTGCTCGTCAACAATAAACGGCTGTAAATCACGGTGAGAAGCAGCGGCTACATCCTGTCTAGTTCACGTGACCAGACGTAGAGTTTGGTGACGTCACGGTGTGATCGGGAGTCAATCACTGACAAGTCTTGTAGTGTGAACACTACAGGTCTCAGACCAGTTGTTGAGACTCCACATCATGGGAACACAAGTCGCCAACGATCACGACAGAGACTAAGACTCACTGATCCATGGTGAAGTCAACTAGGGTGAACCAGGATTAACTGCAGCAGGCAGCTAACGCTACACTATGTTCTTTTATTTGTTTCCTTCTTCATTACTGATTTTTGAGTCTTTACGCTGACGACTTTTAAATAATCGTGCTTTGCAATAATAAAAGTAGGTCCTGGTTGTTGGTTGCTGGTTGTTTCATTTCATTTCTTCCGGGTAAAGTTTCCAAAGTTGCTCCTGTTGTTGCACCATCCAACATTTGCACCATCAGGGGAAATCTTCTAAGAGCTACGAGGTAAAACCAAACTTCCTTTGTGTCGTACCTTGAGGCTTAAAGGGAATTAATCCAAACACAGCATCAACATTAGCATAACAATATTTACAAGAGACTCGATTAAACCCAAATCATCCGCATTGAAGGTCAGATGTGATATTGCACCATCAGGGAGTCGGAGTGGAATAAAAACAGAAACATGTCGAGTGTAAAATTATAATGAATTCATGTATAAACAAGGATCAGGGAGCAGATTTGACCTCGGAGTCAATGAGAAGCATCGTATCAGACTAATGAGGTGGAGAGATCGAAGTAAGAGGCCATAGAAAATTCACAACCGCTAATCTGTGTGACAGACGCGGCGCTGAAAGCTTGTTTGCGTATACATGTATGTTTGTGTGTTCGTGAATATTAAAAAAAAAAAAAAAAAGAACCTCATCTTCTCATTATTATGCAGCTGACGACTTTTCCAACCCGGCCTTTGAAGTGAGACGCTCTAGAAGAAGAAGAAGGAGAGAGAGAGAGAGAGAGCTTTGAAGTGAGTGATAGATTAGGATGAATAAAAAAAAAAAAAAAAAGAAGATGATGACGACGACGGAGGCGAAGGCGAAGGCCGCGCTGTTAGCGCTCATTAAGCAACGATACGACGGATCCTGAAGAGGACGAACATGCAGCTTTGTAGTTTCTTCTTTCTTCTGTTGTGATGAATAAAAGCATCAGCGCCTGCTGTGTCTCTGAGTTCGCTGGAAGGTCACTCATTAATGGTGGTAATTACTTTCAGGTCTGCGTGTGTGTGTGTGTGTGTGTGTGTGAGAGGTTTTTACAGATTATCACAAACACACAGATGAATGTCGTGTTCCTGGTTTTAGTGAGATGAACTCAGACGCCTGGTGGATCCAGGAGGATTATGTTTCTTGTCTCTGGTTTGGTCTCCAATCTTCACTCCCACAGGAAAAAAAAAAAAAAAAAAAACAAAGCGCTGGTTTCGTGTCTCATGGGTGTAAAGAAACAAAGCTTTCTTCAAAACAATGATGAATGTCTGTGAAAATAGGGTCAGCTGACTAAGAGACGACACTTTTTTTTTCAGCTTCCTCTGCAGTTACTCATTTTGTAAATATCAGCTTAGTCAAGTGTTAATGTCACTTATCTGAAACCTGTCAGAAGTGTCAGGAAACAAACTGTGGCTTTAAAGGTTGTCAACTCTAGTTCACACCAGTCGACCTTCCAGTGGTGGTGTCTGGTGGACTTGGTCCTCTGATGGTTGGTGAATCATCAGTTAATGATCATAATGTGTCAACAGCCCTAACGACTCCATCAGAGGCCGTCGGGACCTGGTCTGAGACCGGGACTGGATCTGTCATGTTAGAAAACTGGAGGAGTCTGAAGAGACTGACAAAGAGCGACGGCCAATCAGAGGAGGGATGTGAGATAAATGCTGCTGCTGTCTCACTGATTCACTCACAACCACGTTTAAAAGTCTGACGTTTGAAGAGCTAGTGATGCTAAATGTTAGCAGTGCTAAGAGTTAGCAAACTCAGAAGCATGTTTAAAAGTCTGACGTTTTAACGCTTTTTGGCTGATTTAGTCGTCGTCGTCCAGATCGTCGTCTCGTTGGCGTCTCCACGTCAGAGGAGCCGAACCCGAACGCGGCGGTTTAGTCTGTGTCGGAGGCAGCGTCTTCACCGGTGCTCGTCAACAATAAACGGCTGTAAATCACGGTGAGAAGCAGCGGCTACATCCTGTCTAGTTCACGTGACCAGACGTAGAGTTTGGTGACGTCACGGTGTGATCGGGAGTCAATCACTGACAAGTCTTGTAGTGTGAACACTACAGGTCTCAGACCAGTTGTTGAGACTCCAGATCATGGGAACACAAGTCGACAACGATCACGACAGAGACTGAGACTCACTGATTGATGGTGAAGTCGACTGGTGTCAACTAGACTTTAGTGTCAAGTCTTTACTCTACAGATCAGAAACACTGATTTCTACTTTGAGTGATTCAGCTTTATTAAACATTTTCATGATTCTGTTTAGACTCATCTAAACATTTAGACTCATTAGAAACATCTTGGTCTGAAAAGAGTTTTGACGTCTTAACTAAAACCACCGTTTTTTTTTTTCAAACTTAAACCGACTAACTTCATATCAGCTAATGTTCCTGTTTGAAGCTTCTCTTCTGAGTTTGTTGTTGTTTTGTTTGTTTCTTATTCATCATCTCTTCATCTCAGCCCTGAGACCCTCTCGTCCTCCCACCCAATCAGGACGAACAGACAGCGCCATGGAAACATGAGACCTTCTTCCATGTGGGTGGGAAACATCGTACTTATTATACCTTAATAGAGCCTCTGGCCTGTTTCCAGGGAAACTATGATTTTCAGGTGTGTGTGTGTGTGTGTGTGTGTGTGTTGTGGCGTCGGCCTCGCGGTCAGTGGGTTTAAGACTAGAAACACGGTGTGCTGATGTTTCTGGGTTGATTCGACCTCTCATCAGGACAACAACAGTTCGGCTGTGTATATTTTTAGTGAAGCGGCGTCAGTGAACATCACATGTCGACTGCAGGTGTGCTGTGTTTTTTCTTAATGGAGCTTCAGGTCTGAACAGATCGATTCATTTAAAACCGTCACTGACTGGTCTGTGTTGCTGAACGTCGCTACAGAAACATCCTGTACAAGTGAAGCACCAAAGTCAAGTTGGGACTCATTTTAAAATGTTATTTAGTTATTACAGAGCGAGGCGTCTTTTTGTTCATCCAACACTGAAGGTTTTGTGAAGCCAAACTATCTCAATTGATCCCTGGTGGCCTGCTGCAGTAAAGCAGCTAGTGTACAACAAATAAAAGTTTTTCTTATCACACTAAAATATAGTTGACACCAGTCGACTTCACCATCGATCAGTGAGTCTCAGTCTCTGTCGTGATCGTTGGCGACTTGTGTTCCCATGATGTGGAGTCTCAACAACTGGTCTGAGACCTGTAGTGTTCACACTACAAGACTTGTCAGTGATTGACTCCCGATCACACCGTGACGTCACCAAACTCTACGTCTGGTCACGTGAACTAGACAGGATGTAGCCGCTGCTTCTCACCGTGATTTACAGCCGTTTATTGTTGACGAGCACCGGTGAAGACGCTGCCTCCGACACAGACTAAACCGCTGAACCAGCGTGAAAACATCAACAAATTCAACCAATCATTGTGGATATTCCTGAGGTCTTTGACTGGTGACTACCTATAGCAGCTACAGTCAAGGAGACTGGACTTACACATTAAAATAATCTTATGATGGAAACTGTTACTAAATCAGCCAAAAAGCATGAAAATGTCAGACTTTTAAATGTGGTTCTGAGTTTGCTAACACTTAGCATCGCTAACGTTTAGCATCAGTAACACTTAATATTGCTAACTCTTAGCATTGCTAACATTTAGCATCACTAGCTCTTCAAACGTCAGACTTTTAAACGTGGTTGTGAGTGAATCAGTGAGACAGCAGCAGCATTTATCTCACATCCCTCCTCTGATTGGCCGTCGCTCTTTGTCAGTCTCTTCAGACTCCTCCAGTTTTCTAACATGACAGATCCAGTCCCGGTCTCAGACCAGGTCCCGACGGCCTCTGATGGAGTCGTTAGGGCTGTTCACACATTATGATCATTAACTGATGATTCACCAACCATCAGAGGACCAAGTCCACCAGACACCACCACTGGAGATCATCAAGTCCTCTGACATAAATAATAGAAACGACAGCATTAACACTCAACAACAAACTGTCGACTCACATAACATGATTCATCATTAAGTCACAAATGATGAGCTTGTGACATGAGAGGACCATTAACTTCAGCAGAAGTAGGAAATTAAACATCTAAAGTCATAACACCATCAATATCCAGCAGACTATTTAGAAATATTGATCGGAGACGGAGACTGGAGTTTATAACACTGAGGTTGAGCTGCCACCTAGTGGTGAACGGCTACATTACAACAGTGTCAGTGTGAGAATAAAAATAACTGATGGATAATGTTCTGTCCGGTGACAATTCACCATTAAAAAGGAGAAGAAGATGCGATAACAATACCCTGGAGAAATCTGCGCATCGGCCATCTTTATAATATATATTGACTTCTCCCTGAGAAACAGCAGCTCAGACAAATAGAAAAGTAAAGTAAAATAAAATAAAAAGCTCACGTAATCCTCTTTTCGTCACATTGTTTGTCGCGGTCGGCTCAGTTTCTGTTGGTTTTCCTTCACTCGCCATGTTTTCACCTTCACCTCCTCCTCTTCTTCTTCTAACCTTTTTAAAACGTTTCAATCAAACTTTATCCTAAACTCTCTCCTGCATCTTTATCTCTTCTCGTTCTTCTTTCAAATGAAATCTGAGCCTTTAGCCCCCGAGTTTGTCCACGTCCTGCATGAGCCGTCAATCAGCACGGTTTTCCTGCCTCCCTCCCGTTGGGCGAAGCGGACGTCCTTTCCTTGATGAAAACCACCGAGACACAACAACATGAAAGAAGGTGGAGAAAGTTGACCCGTCGTACAAAGACCAGAAGTTACTTAAAGTGTAATTTCCCTCAAACACGGGAACATTTACAGGAAAAAAAGAGACATGAGAAGTTATATTGAGTTTGACCGTCTTTTGTTTTCACAACCAAATAGTTAACAATGAAAGTAAATGGGGCAGTCAGCCAAACGTATCTAAATTGTCATTTTTTAACCACTAATAAAGCTCAAAATATCACTTCACTTCAGCAGTAGCATGAATAGGGTCCCTACACATAAACTGAAGTACTGATAACTTAGTAAGTGAACCCAGAGTTTATTAAAAACACTGTTTTACAAGACTTACCCAACGTCTGGTTTTATAACAACTGCTGATGAAGGTTGTTCCACATCAGCAGATTCATCATTTTTCTTGCTCTTGTTTAGTTAAATGATGAATCTGCTGATCTGGAACACCCTTCATCACCAGTCATCAATTTAATTTCATAGCTGAAGTTAAATTTATTTTTATTTTGTTATTTTATGAGGGAAAGCTACAAAGATGAAAGAAGAAACACTGAGCTCAGATTCAACACAGATACAAACACAACTGTAGATGAATCATCCTGTTGCTTTGTGTCCGTTCGATGTGCAAATAAACAACTGGCAGCACGTTAACTTCACAGTAAGATGATAATAACGTCCCCTAGTGGACAGTTTTCATCTCCACCTGCTGTGATTTTAACTCGACCAAATGGAAAAATCTGCTCCTCTGAGCCATCGATCAGCGAGTCCAATCAGTGACTAGATGAGTCTTGTTTCCCGTCAGGCAGCGCTGCTCCATCAGCAGCCCCCAGAGCTCCAATAAACAGGAACAAACATGGATTTCAAGGCGGTTTCAATTTCCTGATACAGGAATAATACGCACAACTCACACACACATAACAGCATTAAATATTACTGATGAGTCCTGTCTCAGCCTGTCGGCCCACAGAGGAAAGAAGAGGAGCATGAATTAGACATCGAACTGGTCTGTAACTAGGCCACAATGACGACCATGAGACGCTGCGTCTTCATGTTTAATGAAGCACAATGAAGACTGAGACTGATTAAAACGTCTGATCATTTATTTCTACTAATCATTTTACATGTTTTTCCTTCAGGGTTTGACCAGAGACGACATCTCTGCAGGTGTCACAACAATCATTTCTAGTAGGACGATTAAACAACTGATAATGACCTGGACTGAGAGATACTGAGTCCAGGACTCTTCAGGTCTCAGGACCAGAACCTTGTTTAAATATTGTTGAGTGATTGACAGTCATGATGAGAGGTAAAGGATTAAAAAATAAGACTCAAAACTGCTACAGAGAACACCAAACAACCAAAAGAGACATAAAAATGACCACATAGTGGCAGAAAACTACAATAAAGGGGGAGTAAACTACAATAAAAACACAATAAACTACCAAAGAGAGAATAATCAACTACAAAGAGACACTAATCAACCACAGATTGGCAGTAAACTACCACAAAGAGACAACACACTACTGCAGAAACTCTAAACAAAATAAAACATAAAGAGTTGATAATAAAAATCCTCAATTAAATCATCATCAAAGAAAACGTTGCTGATTTTGTTAAATTCTGCAACAGTTCACGGTTCACGTTCATCATCCTGGTGCAGTCGAGTCACTGGAGATTTGGTTTAATTTGAATAAAACCAACATTTATTCCTCATCACATCCAGAAAAGTTGCTTTTGAGAGTTTGACATCACGTTTGCAGCAGCAGGCTGCTGTTTCCAGTCTCTGACGCTGGACAACTTCCACCTGCAGCGACACAGATTCACTGATTTTTGTTTTTCTCTTCTCTGCCAAATCCACTACTGCACCTTCCTCCTGCTGCTGTCAAACCTGTTAGTCTTTGCAGATCACTGTTGCCTCCTAGTGACGCAAAACCTTATCATGTGACAGAGTTCACACATTGGTGACAAGATGACATAATTAAACACTTATTATCCTAAGTATATATTCTTATAAATGTTAAAATAACATAATAAAGAACATAAACTTAAGTTAGTCAATTATTATTCACTTATTTACACGTTTTCCACAATCTGACCACTGGAAAGTTCTTATAATTAATAATTGATACATTATGTTTCATGCATTAGTAAATAATTAATAAGAGCTCATAATTTGGTGAAAGAAAATATAAAAGCAGTCGTCTATCACCTCTCCACCCCGCAGGAGAGCTGCAGCTGCATCATGATAAAGGCCTCTCATCTGGTGATACAGGAAATCAGCAGCTCTGAGTAAAAAGCGGATAAAGTGGCCTACTCATCCTGAGACCAGAGAGGGAGAGGAGATGATGATGACAAAACAGCCTCCATCCTCAGAATAAATCAACGTGAAGCTGCGGCCTCTCGGTGCAGGAGACGGTCGGTACTTACTGTCCGAGGCCATGGCTGCGGCTGCGGCCGGTTCTCTCCTCTCTCTCGCTCCTCTTAGACCCGCTGCGGCTGCGGTACCTGGTGTGTGATCGGCGGAGCAGCGGCTGCAGTTTCCCCGTCGCTCATCATCCTCAGAGCCGCAGATCTGCAGCCAAGCCACCGCCACGGCGGAGAACACGTGACGCCTTCAGGGACTGTAGGAAACATCAACACTAAGCCCGATTTACATTCATCTCATTCTCCAAATCAGGTTATTTTATATATATTTTGACAAACATTTACAAATAAATTTAACATTTATGCACCGAAATATTAAAATTACTCGCTGAAATTCGTTTATTTTTATAAAATAAGCACAATTTTACCCTTTACGTACATGCTCATTGGTCCGTGAACTAACCGCGGATCCATCGTCGTACTATGAAATCAATAAAAACAGTGAATAATCCGATTTGTTGAAATAAACTCATAGTTCATATCAAACTGTAATATATAACCTACATTTATATAAACACATATAACTTAAATATGTGATTTAAAAGGCTGATAAAGTTATTATTACATTAATTGACGTAGCGTCTAGCTAGTTAGCTTAGCTAGCCTGTTAGCCTCAACAAGCCGCTGGCAACAAGTTTAAACGGTTAGAGGCTAATTAGGAGTAAATAAGGTCGGATTTACGCCAACTTTGACAATCAGTTGTCTTTAAACCAATATATGACTCGCTTAAAATTCATTTCAATTATTTAAATACAAAGAAACATCTAACCGAACTCACCTTTACTTACGAGGCATCACGTATCGGCTAGCTAGCCAGGTGGCGGAACTAAGCTAGTCTGTTAGCTTAACTTACCCACACTGACATGGCTAGTTAGCCTAATGTGCTAACTAGCTAAATCAATAAGGAGTGAGCAGTTAGCCACGACTAGCCGTGGGCTATGAAGCTAAAATGAGAGTAGAATTGTCTTTGTTTACAAATTATTTGTGTTTTTAAAACGCAGAGAAACGGCTAACCGAACTCACCTTTGCTTACATTGCGCCATGTATCACCTAGCTAGCGAGGTAGCTTAACTAGCCCGTTACGCTAGTTAGTTAGATAGCTAGCTGTTAGCTTAAAGTTGCCTATTAAGAGTTAACTGTTATTTGCTTTAGGCTAACTGGGTAAAAGAGCAGTATAAGTTGTGTTGAATAACACGACACCTTGTTGACATTTCTCGGCTACCGTAGAAGAAAATGCGCACTTGGTAAAAGAAGCTAACAGGCTAACTATGCTAACTAACCGGAAATAACAATTTAGCATCAGTAAGATGTTTTTAAAACACATATTTAAATGTGTAGAATTAAAATTTAACGTCTTAATTTATCTATTTCACATTAATTATATTTGTAGTGTTTTTTAAATTATTTTTAATAAATTATCAATTAATTTTAGCTCTTATTTTTTAATAAATATGACGGTTTTCTCAACAAATGTACGATTTATAAAATAGAAATAAAACTACATTAATTGAACAACATTAAGTGACAATAAAATTCAGAATAAAGAGTCAAACAAGAGAAACTGTCAAACAGATTTTTAATATAAAATCCTGAAATTTTATAAAAGATTTTTTCTCATTAAAAACAAAAAAACTGACGAGTTTATATCTCTGCCATTATGAACTTTGGCTTGTTTTATAAAAAAATATAATAAAAACACTAAAAAAAAAGTAAAAGCATTCAACACAGTTTTAGTTCGCCGTCATCGTCACCACTTCATGTTCTTCTACTGCTCCGTTTCTCCTGAAAGAAGGAAAAATCAAAGAAAATGTAAAGGACAGGAGAAGCAAATTAATCAAGTTGTAGAGAAGAGTTGAGAGAGAGTCGTAGAGAAACAACAGCAGCTGCTTCTGCAGCTAAAAAATGTTTAAAACACATATAACATTTAATATTATTTACCATCTGGGTCTGTTGTCTTTACACTTTCAGGAGGAGGGTCCAGCGCAGTGAGGCGGTTGATCCAAGTTGTCGTCGTTGCTTCTTTCAACAAGTCACCTGACGAGAGGAAGAGTTTGAATCGTTGACGTGTTCGTTTAACGTGTCCGAGGGCGTCACGTCAGAGATTTACCTGCTATACGAATGTTCTCTTTGGTTCTGGTTTTCAGCGACGGTTTGCTGATCCTGGAGGAACCTGGAGCGTTGGAGGGTCCGGCTTCGCTGCTGGTGAAATCCACCTCCACCTGGCGGTGACGACGTGACTTTGCAGCCTGAAGAACATCAACAAAAACATTTAAAATCGTTTGTTTTCATTATTCGAACAACATGTTGATACGTGAAGCACAAACCTCTGTGGCCTGACCGTACGCCCTCGACTTGATGGAGGCCAGATGACGAGCTCGTTTGGAGGACTGAGGACACAAAACAGGAGTCAGACGGACAAACAGCACCACTGTGTGGTTGATGTTATTACAACTTGAACATGAAACAATCAGAACATGTTATCACAGTTTATTGCTCATAATTTTTTGTTAATTTTTCTTGCACAAACCTGCAGAAACGACTGAAATGATAGTTAAAGCAGTAGTTTAATTACTATAACAATCCAAATATATAACATAACATCGTGACTCACCTCCTGCTGAGACGACGTTCCCTCTCCACCGTCGTCCTCTTCATAAGCCTCTACGCCGTCCTGATAGATGCAAACATTTAATGTAACAGTGATTAAAAATGAACCTTTTTATCTGTTGTGACTTACAAACACAACAGAGTCAACTCACCTTCCTCTGCTGCCACTTGTAGAAATCCACCACGCTGTTGTGCAGCTGAGGCACCAGGTCTTTACAGAGCAGCTTGACAGACGAATCGTCCAGCTGCAACGTGGAAAACGTAGACGTTTTCAGCTTATCGTAGAGGTCGTGTATGTTGGACAGTTCCTGCACAAGAAGGAAAAAAAGAAAACGTATATTTCACTTGTTCGTCTGTAGTTAAAGTTAAGGTTCCTCAGAGTCGTCGTCACCTCCAGCAGCTCGGTGTTGATCAGCTCCTGAGGACGAGACGCTCGCTCCATGAACTCGACGCACAGCGGAGATTTCTTCACCTTCTTCTTCTTCATGAAGGTGAGCTGAGAGGAAGAGGAAATCAGCATGTTAACTTTTATTATACAGGATCAGGACAAGGACATCCATCTATCTCTCTGTCTATCTATGCTGCTGACCTGAGTGGGCATGGCGGTGAACTGGAACGCTTTAAGGAACATCAGCTGTCTGAGGATGTAGATGACATCGTGGTGCTGAGCGTCCACCGCGTCTTTCTCAAACTTCTTCACGTGGTGCCAGTCTCTCAGCGCCACACGGATCTGCAGCCACAAGAGGAACGTTTATTTTAACATATGTCCGATGCTTTTGAAGACCGTGTGAGTGTGTCGACACCGACGTCCTGACCTGCTCTGTGGGGGAGGCCGTCTGACACCGGTACAGACTGTACAGCAGGTACAACCCTCCGACTCTGATCTGGAAGCTGAACGGCGGCAGGAAGAAGACGCAGGCGGTGTCGAGGATCAGACGACTGAACGTTCGCTTCTCACGCTTCACGGTGCCGCTGTGACACAAGAAGACAAAAACCTCAAAAATAAAATTCACATTTCCTCATCTTTCAGAATAAGGAATAGGTTTGATTAAAATGAGACGATAACAATATAAACAAAATATTAAATAAACAGAAAATATAAGAAAGTTATATTTTTACCATTTATGTAAATTATTATAACTAAAAATATTTATCATTATATATGTTGAATTTTTATATTTTAATACACATAATAAAATATTAAATATTTTCTTGTACATTTCTTATAATCTAAGAATATAAAAATAAAAATGGGTAAATATACAAAGTATTGATGTTTAAATTTGTAACGTGTCCATAAACGCCGACCAGCCTCATCTCGACTGTTGAAGGTAAAACTTACTAGAAAATGTGTGAAAAGTTCATTTCCTTCCAGATTTTAGAGAAATCCTCGAAACGGACGGAGTCTGTTCTCTGGAAGCGGCTCAGCAGCTCCTCACAGTCCGTTTTCACCTGCAGCTGATCGGGGTCCATGTTTGTCCCGGAGCCGCTGGACGTTCACACGCGGTCACAGAGGGTAACCGGCAACAAAAGCCCCCCGGCGGGGTTTTAAATTCACCTCCCGCCGCTACTGTTTTAACGGTTTTAACGAGGAAACGTCGCTCATTCTGAGCCCGATGAGGAAGAACCGGTGTAAACAAACAATTCGAATGTGACCGTCGCGGGATTATTGCGTCACTGTTGCGCTACGCACAGACGTCGATGGAATGTTCAGTAACCGTCGTTAATTTTACTACGTAAGGAAACATCTATTGAGTAGTAGATTAAATAGATAAATAAATAAATATACGCAACATATTTTATGAATAAATCTTTAAATTAGATGTTTATAATTTGTTTCTTATTTTATATTTTGTGGTTATGTACAAAGATAAATACTAATTCGTTTAACGCGTATTTAAGATGTTCAACGTCAGCGATTTCACATGAACGCAGCACACGGACATACGTATTTACGTCAACCAGAAGTAAACAATCCTCGGCTGACGTGGAGCAGCAGCAGCACGAACCGGAAAAGAACCGATTGGTTTAGATGAATATTTGTCACCTCCGTGTCGGTACCGTTGTGTTTTACGTCCAACTGTCGCCGCCGGTGTCGGTTATATTTACCAGAATCACCCGCGGTCCGCGTTAGAAGCCTCTCTGCGGCGGTAAGATGGCGGCAGCGGAGGAAGCCAGCAGGCCGTTCGCCGGACTGTCCGACGTCTCGATCTCGGAGGACATCCCGGTGGAGGGAGACATCTCCGTCCCGATGTCCGGTTCCTCCAGGAGAGACGACGACTTCTCTACGTTAGACGAGCCGGTGAAGGAGACCATCATGCGGGACTTGCGGGCGGTCGGGAACAAGTTCATCCACGTCCTGTACCCGAAGCGGAGCTCGGCTCTGCTGCGGGACTGGGACCTGTGGGGCCCGCTGCTGCTCTGCGTGACGCTGGCGCTGCTGCTGCAGGGCGGCGCGGCCGACAGCAACGACCAGGGAGGACCGCAGTTCGCCGAGGTGCTTCTCTTTTTATTAGCAATTAAAATAAAATATAAAACATTTGAAAGTTCAGGTTTAACACTTGAAAGCTACAGACGTTGTTTACTACAAAAACTAGTGTTGCACAGCTGTTAAAGTTGATTTTTTATAATAATTTATACACATCAGAAGATACATATTCAGACTAAACTTATTATTATTATTATTATTATTATTATTATTATTATTGTGATTTGATCAAACTGTAATTTAACTCATTAATTAATTTAGAAAAAATACTAAAAACATTATTTTTAATTGATATTATTAGAAATATAATAATAATAATGATATTAATTAAATACGTGAGAATTTTAAATTTTAATATACTTAATAGTAAATTAAATAATTACTTCAACATGTTTAACATAATTAAATGTTAAATAAATTAGAAAAAATATTAAAAATAACATTTTTAAATTATATTATTTTCTAATTATTTTAAATATTTATTATTAAATAGTTTACAATAAAATAATATACTTTATAATATATTAAATATTTTTTAAAAATATTTCTAATAATCCTAATTATTTTCAGCCATGTTTTATTCATCTAATAAACATTAGAAATGTTTATATTCAGTAAATACACTAGTTCACACAGTTAAAAATATAATGAAATAATTAATAATAAAACATCTTTAAAAAATGAATAAAAACAGACAAACTTTTTGTAAGAATTTAAATCAAAATATAACTAAATCTGCTTTAGATAAATATTTTAAGGCTGAATTTTAATGTTTAAATGGTGCAGAAGCTGCACAGCTATTTTAGTGGATTTTATGTTAAATTTTCATACATTTTTACTCACAAAAAGCTACAAATTCACTGTCTTTTGTTGTTACATGTGTGTAAATTCATCCAGCAGCTCAAACTCCAACTATCTTCAGTTCAGTGTCACATAAAATGAAATAAAGACGTTGTGACAGTGACATTACCCTCGTTAACGTGTCGTGATGTGTCCCAGGTCTTCGTCATCGTCTGGTTCGGCTCCATCATCATCACCCTCAACTCCAAACTGCTGGGAGGAACCATCTCCTTCTTCCAGAGCCTGTGCGTGTTGGGATACTGCATCATGCCTCTGACGGTGGCCATGGCCGTGTGTCGCATCGTCCTGATCGGAGGCTCGGGGACGGTCAGCTTCGCCGTGCGTCTGGTGGTGGTGACGGCGTCGTTCGGCTGGTCCACGTTCGCCTCCACGGCGTTCCTCGCCGACAGCCAGCCGCCCAACCGCAAAGCTCTGGTGGTGTACCCGGTGTTCCTCTTCTACTTCGTGATCGGGTGGATGATCCTGACGTTCTCGCCGTCGCAGTAGAAGACGCCGGTGTTTGAGTTTAACTGACGAGAGATAAGAAGGAGTTTTTATGAAGTAAAAGAACTCAGAAACACCAGGATCTGCCTTTTTCGTTTGGGATGAAGACGAATGACTACTGACGTGACTGTGGGTGTTTCAGTGTTTTGACTCATGGTGGGAAAACAAACTCCTTCAGAAGCAGCTGTGGCTTGTTATCGAGGAGTCAGGGGTGGAAACCTGATGAATACGTTCCTATATTTTGCTGAAAGTATGTTTACGACATGTGTAAAATAAAATCTGTAGGCTTGTAAATACAGAGATGCTCTATGAATGTTTCAACTCATTTACATCCAGTTTTGTTTTAGTATTTTAACAATATTTTAGTCTCTGCTGCTTCCAAAGTCCTGGATCAGGTCTCTGAGTCCGATTAGTTAGCTGCTAAAGGGCTAGCGTGCTAACGGCACCGTCGAGAAACAGATTGAGAGATGAAACGTGTCTGTTAGTTTCACATTCATCATCATTCAACAACACAGTGGAGAAAAGAATCAATAAATGATTTCAGACGTCAACTTCAGGCCCCGTCCATTTAAACCGTAACGTTTAAAGACATTACCGAGGATTCTGGGAAACGAAGCAGCTGCAGACTTGAAAATGGTGAATTCTGGGAAAGTTATGGAATAATTAACTGGTTGAGGAAAATTAAATCAAATAAACATTAATCCTCCCTGATCGCTGGGTTTGTCTTTATGGTTTATTTCTTTTTAATTTATGTGTTAAAAAAAAAAAATGTACGTCAAAGATTAAAATATATTTGATCTGCTGAGATCGTATGTGTTGTTTTTTTTTCTACCAAAAATGAATTTTAGAAACATAGTTTTTGTCTATGTGGCCAGCAGGTGGCGCCGTGCTACACAGAATTAAGAGGCATGTGGACGTCGTCATAATCATTGTATCAAGTAACCTGTGAAGTTTTAGACAAGTCATTCGTTGCACTGTGATTATTGTCTGTTATCTGGTAAAAGAGTCAGTAATTAAAATAATTTCATCATGTGATCAACGTTTCATCTTGATACTAAATTAATTTTATGTCGTTTGAGAATTTGTATGGTTGAAACAGTAAATAAAGGTAGAAAAGTACATTTGTTTAATCACAGATAAATTCAGTTGATGACGTTGGCGTCACAAAGAATCATTAACATCATACGTGTCTAGTTAACAGCAACATGCAACACATCATTCAGAGGCTGGTTTGGTTTTGAAGCTGCTGTATCCAAAACAGGATCCTGCAACCAGCACCGTAGCACCTCCCACCAGATCAGAGCGAGGCGCTTCTCCACCACAGGTACAACTCAAAGTGTTTTCAGAAGCACAAGATGAAGACAAAGAGGATTAAACTATTAACTCAGTGTTTCCTGTTGTCGGTGGTTGAATGTGGTGAATGACATTTCTTCACTTTGATTACATGTGTTTCTACGTATATACGCTGTGTTCAACTGTTACAGAGGAGGTGCAGCAGCACACCTGCCTTATTGTTCTCTGGAAAAATGGAAAACAGGATGTCGGAGGGAACAGGTGCGAACAAATTGGATTTTAACTTTCATGTTGTTTTATTTACCGATTTAAAAGTTTTATCTCTGAAAACGTAAGATAAATTTCAAAACATCACAGTTTCCCAACAGTCAAAAACAAGTATAATTCTGGGGTTGGTTATTTGTTTCTATACGTGGCTCTGCGACAAGCTGGTGACCGTCCAGGTGTTTCCTGTCATCACCTGAGGGCTGATAAGCTATTATACCATAAACTTAAACAAACAAAAAAACCTGCTCTACAACAGTCGTTTATTGACATGTCTGTTTTGTATGAACAGGTAAAGGATATTAAAACATGACCAACTTGACTAAACGTGTCTCCTCCCTTGTGTTTTCCAGGTCTCCACTCTCTGGTGTTCATGTCTACAGGACGTGTGCAGCCTGGAGATCGACCTGCATTTGAACAACTAACTGTGTTTGATGGAGTTCCCATCTCTCACTGTGATGGTTCAACTGTAGATCTCAAACCTGCTCTGGAGTCAAAACACCTACCAGATCACTGTCAGGAAGCAAAGTTCAACATCTTAGAGTCTCTCTATGAGATACCACGACGTATCAACAACACAATATGTAAGTGTTTAAAATGTGACATGTAGATTTAGTTTGATATTGTTGATAAAAACCAAGACATTAATCTTGTGGTCTTACTTTCTAGCTGTTGTACAGCGGAGACGTGGCTGCATCCTGTCAGCTACTGGGACTGTCTCTGGTTTTGAAGCCTGGTCAGTGGATGGGATGGACTTCATGACCTTTGACCCTGAATCTAGGAGATGGACGTCTCAGTCTTCATCAGCTGTGACAGTTGAAAGTCACTGGAACAACAAACAAGAAATGAACGTTGCTTTTAGTTGGTTCATCAGAGAACAATGTCCACAAATGATCCAGATGATTAAATTAAGATCAATAATCCCCAAAACAGGTGAGTTTGATCAACTTACTGATCAACTATCATTAGAATTTCTATTTAGATATTGAGGTTGTTCTTGACAGACTCTAGATCTTCACCACAGTCAAAACTTTCAGTCGTGTCCATGTTGATAGTGAGTGAACAAGGACCTCTAGTGGTCATGTGAACAACTCTGATCATAACTGTTGTTGTTGTCTCATGTTTCTCCAGAGTTGTATGTATTTGGGAAGCCCATGGCTACTCCAGACCGGGCCCTGCTGACATGTCACCTGATGAGTACTGATAGATCCAGTTCACTTCATCTGATCACAGACCAGACCTCCAGACCCATCAGGATCACAGAGACTGGACCAGTACCTGCTGAAGACAGATGTGTGATCTTGAGACTGACGGCTGTGATCTCCCTCCACCAAAACAAATATGGCTGCTTAGTACAAACAGAAGGACACAACACCACTGTCTTCTGGGGTGAGAACTACTGACATTTACAAACTTGAACTAAATGTATCGACACAACTGGCTGCAGCGTGTAGATCACATTAGACCTTCTCAAAGAGGATTAAAAGACGTCTGACTCTGATCTTTACTAATGTTCAATCTTCTAAATGACACAAGTGATCACAATGGCTTCTCACTATCTTCTTTCATTTCAGATGGAAACACTCTGGATGGTACCAACCTTCTTCAACCATCAACTGAACACTGGAAAATATGTTTGATAGCAGTGGGTGGATTCTTCTGTGTTATGGTGGTAATCAGCATCATATCCTGTGCAGCACTATATCTACTTCAACGTAGTAAGTTTTGTTATCAGACTTTAAATTTTCACTTCTGTGACTAAGATTTTCTATTAAAGACGTGAAACAGTGATTAAAGTGAGATATTCAGGATAACAACATATAATTCATAATAACATATTGTTTGATCAGATGTAAATTTTAACTGATTATAAATGTGATTCTTATTTTCTCTGTAGTGAAGAAGTCGTCTCCACCACCTGATCATCAGCAGGTGCAACAGACTGAGATGTTGATGAAAACTGTTTCTTCTCCAGATCAACAGACTGATCTTGTTACATCAACACAAGGTTCAAGTAAAAATACAAAGATCAAGGATCAGTGGTTTGAGATGAAGAAGATAAACAAAGAAATAAATTCAACATGTTGAGTCATGAACAGAAACCTGGAGGTCCAGTGAAATGTATATATATTTATTTATAAGTGTAATTTTTCTGCCTTTTTTCATATGAGGTAAAACTCTCAGTGTTTGTTGTTGTAATGTTAATTTCAGCCACTAGAGGCAGAAGAGAAGTGAGTTTCCATCAATATTCATGTTTATTCTGGTGATTTTTGTCCTTTAAAGACTCGTCATGTATCAACACTGACATGTTTTTATCAGAGTTTTAATCAATGAAGACTTTACTTTTCATCTGTCCGTGTTTTAATGGAACCAGACGTCATTTACTGCAGATCATCAGTCAGAATCGCTGCTTGGTGTAATTTCCACAACAACCACCAGGTGGTGACAGAGGTTTGTTCAATCATGTTGTAATTAAACATAAAGTGAGCAGCAACTAAACTTCAACAGTTCTCAGGCTCCTGATTTAATTTAAATAAAAAAGAAATAAAAGGTGTGAAAGGCTCGTTGTTCATCTGGTTTCATTTCATTAACTCACATCCATCTTCCCTGCGTGTGCAGCGTTGGGTCAGAGGTCGCTCCTGGTTCCACGGTCCTCAGAGAACCTGGTCCCTGGGGTTCACGGTGGGTCTCTGTCCTGGGGACTAATTATGGGAGTGAGGTACCCGTCTCCTGCTCAGTCTGTCCTGGGGACGTTTCACCACAGGCCACTGGTTCTGGACCACTGGACTTCACCTGAACCTTGGGGGGTCAGCCTCTGTCCTTAGTCCTGCCGTTCTGGTTCAGCTGAAGACTGGTCCTGGAATTATTGATATGATATTTACAGGTCGATCAGTATTCAGAGATATACTCATTTCATTATGACCGTGACGTTTTGATCAGAAACCTAAAAAACAGGCTCAGGGTTCAAAGGGTTAAGGAGCCAGAAAAGACTAACGAGGCTACAAGAGCGTTCAGGGAAACCAGATGTTTAAAGGCTGATGGTCTGTTACTGTTCATCACGTATCTCTTCTGTTTACACAACTTTGTCTGACTTTGACTTTCACCATCTTTGTTATTGATGGTCTGAATTCTGATCGTCTCCGTAAAGTTTACAAAACTAGACAATGTGTTAAAACTATGAAATCACACCTGTTTTTGATGTTGCTGAACTAAACTGTTCAACTCTACAACTAGAAAAAAGCCTCGTCCCGGCTCATTTGTTGGATTTTTTTGTTTCCACCACATGTTTCAGTTCAGTTCAGTTCAGTAGTTCCCATCTCTCACTGATAGCAGATCGAAAACCTGCTCTTATCTTTGAGGCTCCTTGTGATTGCTGTTGCTGCTGTCTTGCCAGTTTTACAGGGCTGTAATCTCCCAGTCGACTGGTTGATTTATTGGTGGTTATGTTCTGGCTCGTTTTTATTTTAAACTATTAAAACAGGTCAAAGTAGCTCCACACTTCCTTGCTGGTATAACAAGGATCCTGACGTTTAAAATGAGGTGTTGAGAACTTTGTAAATGTTCACATTGTTTATTAAAAACAGGTTGGACCTAGCGTTAGCATCCAGTCTGCGCTACGTTGAAAGTACAAATGAATTCATCCCCTTGTAGACAATGACCAGATATTGTCACCAACAGATGAAATCCATGTGTTTACATGTAATTCATTAGTACCATCTCTCCTCCTGTTCTGCCCATTGGTTCATGTTCGTCAGGCGACTGGTAGCTACATCTAGGTCCTACCTGTATAAAAGTCTCTTTAATAAACGATGTGTTCACTTACAAAGTTCTCAACGCCTCGTTTTTAAATGTCAGGATCCTTGTTATACCAGCAAGGAAGTGTGGAGCTACTTTGACCTGTTTTAATGGTTTAAAATAACGAACAGAAAATCACGATAAAACATCACGATAAAACATTAAATCAGGGTCTGATCTCTCCTGGACGGAGATTTCTGCAGAAGATTTATGTTCCGATATCAGCAGCAGGTTTTTCTAAAAGGACACGTTGAGTCTGAGGCGTCACCTCCTTTAGTCTGAAGGTTCATTTAAAGAGGAGAAACTCTGGGTTACAGAGACTAAACCTGCCAGAGCAGGTTAGTTTCACAGGGTCTGTTACCGTAGAAACTGACTCAGTTCAGCTCAACTCACTTTGTGAAACCAAAAACTCAGTTTCCCTCAACTCTGAGACGACTGACCTGAGTTTTCACTAAAACACTTAGTGAAATGATTCTCTGGTGGTGTCAGTTGTGTTATTGTTCCTTGTTATTACGTTAGTACAAACTGTATCTTGACTGATATAACTTTTTATGACTATAACTGTAGTCGGTCAGTATGAAGTGAAACGTCTCCTGCTTGTGCACTATATATCATTCACTCTATTACGTGTTGGAGCAGGTTGTAAAGAGTTAAACCAGGTCTACAACAGATAGTGAATGTAGAGGAGACAAGATGAGGATCATGTGGTTTTGTCTCTGAATCATCATTTGTTAAAAGTTTTAATAAAGTGAAAACAGGAGATTGACTGTTGAAATATGACGTGATAAATACTGAACATTTCAGTCTCAGGCAGATTATTTTCTTCTTCACACAGACTTTCTCTACAGAATCTGAGCAGAGAAACGATCCATTTTCTCAACAATCATATCACATTTCTACTGGACTTTTACATCATCTGATGCTTTAAACATGTTGGTCTTTGTCCAGACTTAGATTTACTCTATTTTTTATGCTTTATGCTATCAGGTCTTGGGATATTTACATCATTTTCACAGCAACATAAGTCACTATAGTAATGTTTAAAGACATTATTAATTAGTCACCATCTCACCCTTTTTATCCTCAACTTTAGGAATGAGGCGTGAAGAGGCAGCTTGGCAGGTTGCTGTGCCAGGAGTTTACCAGCCTGATCCCCAGAATCATACATACTGAAACGAGCCTCTGTGAGTAGATACGTGGCTTTGTTGTAGTCAGTGGGTCATATTCTGTTTCTTTATAAAGAGCTGAAGAGGGGGATGAGGAGCGTTGTTCGTCAGGACTAGATAAGACCTGGGAGATGCTCTGAAGCTCGGCCTCTTTTTTCCTCCTGGAGGAGTATTCAGTTATATGTCCTCTGAGGAAGGTTTCACAGTTTCCCAAACTGTTGAATGGGAGACCTCTGAAGTAGTGTTAGTATCAATAAAAATATCTGGGAAATGATGAGTTGTACAAATTCTTCATCAGCCAGTAAAAGTGGGTTAACTCTCCAATAGAATGAGGGTCTGAAGTAATTTGGTGAACTAAGTTGAAGAGACAGTGTCGTGGTCTGAGATGGAAACTGTGATACTGGCAGAAGTCTGACTCCTACTAACTGGTTACTTATCATTAATTATCAATTAGAAAGTTTTATTGTCATCACAGAGATTAGAGACCAGTCAGTTGGACACTGGACTGAAATAAAACAGTAAAGTCCTGGTCACATTACAACTGTTGTATCTGTAATAACAGTCGTACTAGTCCGTGTCCCTCAGTCCTTCAGTTCCTCAGTCACAGTCCAGACGTCTCAACTTCTCTTCTCTTGTGTTTTCAGAAGCTCAGAAACGACTTAACAAGATGAAGACAAAGAGGATTCAACTATTAACTCAGTGTTTCCTGTTGTCAGTGGTTGAATGTGGTGAGTGACATTTCTTCACTTGGATCATGTTTCTACATGTTCAACACTTTGTGACTGTAACTGTAGTCACACTCTACAACGTTCACTATCTGATCTGTTTATACTGGATCAACAGTCTATACTCTGGGAAATGTTAACTCCATGATGAGTATTTCTCTCTCAATCACCATTAAGTTAAAAGTTTGTAATCGACTGAAAAAAAGGAGATTGATTTTTTTTTTTGAAGAATAAAACTGCCAGTGTTATAGCCATTTCTTATTTTGTATGAAACTAATATTTTTGGCTGTAGAATATGGTTTGAACTTAGAAATGTGTTTCTGATTCTTTTATATAATTTATTAGGGCCCGAGCACCTCGGTGCGAGGACCCTATTGTTTCTGCTCAGATTCTTCTTTTTTTTTTTTCCTCCTGCTGCATACCAGGCCGTTTGAGGCCTTTCCTTGACGAAAACTCACCAAAATTTGCAGACACATCAGAACTGTTGCAAAGCACGTTCTGACCAACTTTTTGAGTCTGGGCATGGCTCAGGGGCTCCAGAGCGCCCCTTTTTTTTTTTTTTAAACAAAGGCTTGTGGTCGGCACATAGTTTGAGGTAGACACACCAAAGTTGGTATGTTTGTAGAGCTCATCAAGACGGACAACTTTGGCACTGCATGTCTGGTGCCACGCCTAACAGGAAGTGAGCTATTAGCGAGCATCTGTGAAAGCGCAGGGTGCAAGGGCCTGTAAACACTGCTTGTGGTTTTTATTTTATATATATATATATATATATATATATGTTTTTGTGCTGAATTAAAGTTTTTCTGTTAAGTTTAAGTTTTTATTTTAATTTAAAACAACTTTCTGATCATCTTTTTTGACAAATGAACATAATAAATTATTTTTGGAACAAAGAAGTGTGTTTACTAATCCAACTGAGACTGTACATCACCCATGGGATTTTGGATAAAATGGTCACTAGCCAGTTTTTAATGATCTGTCTGGAATAAAACAACAAGATAAATAATCAGTCTCAGTCAGATTGTTTTGGTGGTGACACATCTGAAGGTTTAGTTTGAAACAGGAGGAAGGAAACGTTACAATTCATGATGTAGTTTAACTTCACTGGTTGGTTTTGAAGCTGCTGCAGTGAAAACTGTTGTTTTCTCTGAGACTGTAAATTTTGATCTTCAGCAAAAATAATCAGCACAACAGCTGATCCCTCCAATGTTAAACCTTAGCACCAGTCAAACATATTATATGACAGATGATACAAAATCTACTGATCCAATATAAGGACCTTTATATTGGATGTGTGTATCAGCTAGTGTACGTGAGTGTTAATATCAACACCCACGTGCACAAGATACAAATTCTTTATCAGCTGATAAGAACTTTTATGACTGAACAGGTTAAGAGGTTAAACTAACAAACATGACCAACTTGACTGAACGTGTCTCCTCCCTTGTGTTTTCCAGGTCTCCACTCTCTGGTGTTCATGTCTACAGGACGTGTGCAGCCTGGAGATCGACCTGCATTTGAACAACTAACTGTGTTTGATGGAGTTTTCATCTCTCACTGTGATGGTTCAACTGTAGATCTCAAACCTGCTCTGGAGTCAAAACACCTACCAGATCACTGTCAGGAAGCAAAGTTCAACATCTTAGAGTCTCTCTATGAGATACCACGACGTATCAACAACACAATATGTAAGTGTTTAAAATGTGACATGTAGATTTAGTTTGATATTGTTGATAAAAACCAAGACATTAATCTTGTGGTCTTACTTTCTAGCTGTTGTACAGCGGAGACGTGGCTGCATCCTGTCAGCTACTGGGACTGTCTCTGGTTTTGAAGCCTGGTCAGTGGATGGGATGGACTTCATGACCTTTGACCCTGAATCTAGGAGATGGACGTCTCAGTCTTCATCAGCTGTGACAGTTAAACGTCACTGGAACAGACAGAGAGAAATGAACGTTGCTTTTAGTTGGTTCATCAGAGAACAATGTCCACAAATGATCCAGATGATTAAATTAAGATCAATAATCCCCCAAACAGGTGAGTTTGATCAACTTACTGATCAACTATCATTAGAATTTCTATTTAGATATTGAGGTTGTTCTTGACAGACTCTAGATCTTCACCACAGTCAAAACTTTCAGTCTTGTCCATGTTGATAGTGAGTGAACAAGGACCTCTAGTGGTCATGTGAACAACTCTGATCATAACTGTTGTTGTTGTCTCATGTTTCTCCAGAGTTGGATGTATTTGGGAAGCCCATGGCTACTCCAGACCAGGCCCTGCTGACATGTCACCTGATGAGTACTGATAGATCCAGTTCACTTCATCTGATCACAGACCAGACCTCCAGACCCATCAGGATCACAGAGACTGGACCAGTACCTGCTGAAGACAGATGTGTGATCTTGAGACTGACGGCTGTGATCTCCCTCCACCAAAACAAATATGGCTGCTTAGTACAAACAGAAGGACACAACACCACTGTCTTCTGGGGTGAGAACTACTGACATTTACAAACTTGAACTAAATGTATCAACACAACTGGCTGCAGCGTGTAGATCACATTAGACCTTCTCAAAGAGGATTAAAAGACGTCTGACTCTGATCTTTACTAATGTTCAATCTTCTAAATGACACAAGTGATCACAATGGCTTCTCACTATCTTCTTTCATTTCAGATGGAAACACTCTGGATGGTACCAACCTTCTTCAACCATCAACTAAACTCTGGAAAATATATTTGATAGCAGTGGGTGGATTCTTCTGTGTTAGGGCTGTAACCAGCATCACATACTGTGCAGTACAAAATCTACTGTATAAACATGGTAAGTTTTGTTATCAGACTTTAAATTTTCACTTCTGTCACTAAGATTTTCTATTAAAGACTTGAAACAGTGATTAAAGTGAGATATTCAGGATAACAACATATAATTGTGGTTCATTCACACTTTGTATCAGTTCACTGTCTTAAAGTTCAGAGTGGAAGTGATTCATCAAGTTACTTGTTTCAGAATTAATGTTCACACAGTTTATGTTTGATCAGATTTAACTGTCAATGATTCTTATTTTCTCTCTAGTGAAGATGATGGTGATGAGGCTTCAACATCCTCCACATCATCATCAGCAGGAAGAGACGACTGAGATGTTGACGAAGACTGTTTCTTCTCCAGATCAACAGAATTGTTTAGTTACATCAACACAAGGTTCAAAAATACAACAAACGATAGTTTGAGATGAAGAAGATCAAAGATCCAGACTATTATGACTCAGATTACTTTGGTCATCAAGTGACTGAACGCTTCATGTTTTCACACACTGATGACAACATGTCACCAGATGAGATTGTGATGGTTTGATCATCAAAACATTTTGGAGTCTAGACCAAGGAAAAGAGACAAAAGACTGATCTTTGTTATTAAAGATCAGTTCAACCTGTTGAGTCATGAACAGAAACCTGGAGGTCCAGTCACATGTACATATGTTCATATATTGATGTTGTTGTATATGATGTTTCAGACACATGATCCAGCAGCATCTTGTCTTTTTACATCACGTTAATCAGGAACCAGAAACCTCCACAAGAAGGATGTGACGCTGCTTTAGAAACTGTTTCACTGTTCAGCTCATTGACTCATTTCATTTCTACATTTATCAAAACATTTATCTCCAGGAACTTTAGAATATTACATATGTTTAACACACAGACATATGTTGTATTCACAGACTTAACACGTTTATAATTTATTATTATCATTACTATTAGTAGTAGCAGTAGTATTTACTGTTGTTGCCACTCCCCTTAGCTGCTACCATTAGCACTATATACCGTTATTATGTACTGCTATTATTATTTGCTGTGTATGTGTGTATATGTATATATATCTAGTAATAATATATAATGTGATTAATAGTAACACAACATTTACCAGCTGTATTTCCTTCCTTTTTCTTTAATCAATAAAACTTAGTGTCTTTGTATTTTCACGTCTCCATGTTTGATCATTTCCTGCAGATTATCAGTCATAAAACGTTGAAATGTTTGTGTAGATTTACACATGTTGAACTATATTATACTAACACTACTGACACTAGTTCACTCTGATTTACTCTCTAATGCTCCTTGTTGGTTTTAGTTGTTAGAACCACAAGGTGGCGCTGTCCTACCTCCTCACATCAAGTCCTCTTCACCATAAACCCTCAGTCTCCTCTGGCTTCTCTAGCGCCACCTGTGGTGACACAGATCTTTAGGTTTAGTTTGAAACGTTCCACTTCATGATGTAGTTTGTGTAGAACATTGGAACGTTACTGGAACGTTCTATGAGACGAAATGTAACAAGAAATGAGGAAGAATAAACAAGAAGCAACAGTCGTCACATACAAGCTGCTGGTTGTTCGTCATGAACTAACAGATGTGTGTTCACAATAATAACAGTGGAGTTTAATTAGTAACGTCAGGAAGGCAGCAACGCTGATGTTAAACCAAGTTATTGGCAACAAGACAGTTGGTGAGACGACACCAAACACTGAACTCAAACCATGAAGAAATAACAAACTGGAGACTTTTGTCTTCACCTTTTGATTCAGAATAGATTGTGTGGTGTTACTAATGTATCTGTGTTTATGGAAATCAAAGCTACCGGAATATTTTTTTCTCTGGAGGTCCAGTCTGGCCAGAGAGTCATTTCTTTGCTGCTCTGGTCATATCAGTCATGTTGTCGCTCCTTGTTATTGCATGAGTCCAACTGTTAGTTTAGACCTGCAGGTTGAGTTACATGAGAACTAAAACCAGTCTGCAGTTCAGACAAGTTCATTATCAGATGAAGAACAAGACAGTACTGGTCATATCGCAGCTTCTACAGTGAGAGGTGCTTCACTATCACAGACACTTTAAAACTTTTTTAAGACGTCTCTAGTCTTATAATGTGTTTTCAGAAGCTCAGAAACGACTTAACAAGATGAAGACAAAGAGGATTCAACTATTAACTCAGTGTTTCCTGTTGTCAGTGGTTGAATGTGGTGAGTGACATTTCTTCACTTGGATCATGTTTCTACATGTTCAACACTTTGTGACTGTAACTGTAGTCACACTCTACAACGTTCACTATCTGATCTGTTTATACTGGATTCATGTGTAAAATTACAGAAGTATAGATTATAAAATGTGAAATGTATGATGCAGGAGCTGCTCCAACATGGTTAAACCAGGTCTACAACAGATAGTGAATGTAGAGGAGACAAGATGAGGATCATGTGGTTTTGTCTCTGAATCATCATTTGTTAAAAGTTTTAATAAAGTGAAAACAGGAGATTGACTTTGTTGAAATATGACGTGATAAATACTGAACATTTCAGTCTCAGGCAGATTATTTTCTTCTTCACACAGACTTTAAAACACAATAAAACAAACAAGCGTGTTGTGATCTGTCTGGAGGAACGTTGATCTCTATCTCACATGTTAGCAGAGGCCTCATCAACAAACTGGATGAACACATTCTTCTCTGTGACTGTGTCTTTTGTTTATCTTTGGACATGAACAAACTGTGCAAATGTTACACAAGTTATAAAATCGTTACATCAAGTTTCTGACAGTTAAACCACGAATCGTTAGTGTTAATTCATGTTGTCAAATTATTTTTTCTGGCACAGACCTCTTTCCACAGAAAGACTGATAATATATTGATGAGTTTAACGGGTCTAAGTTGTGTCTCCTCCCTTGTGTTTTCCAGGTCTCCACTCTCTGGTGTTCATGTCTACAGGACGTGTGCAGCCTGGAGATCGACCTGCATTTGAACAACTAACTGTGTTTGATGGAGTTCCCATCTCTCACTGTGATGGTTCAACTGTAGATCTCAAACCTGCTCTGGAGTCAAAACACCTACCAGATCACTGTCAGGAAGCAAAGTTCAACATCTTAGAGTCTCTCTATGAGATACCACGACGTATCAACAACACAATATGTAAGTGTTTAAAATGTGACATGTAGATTTAGTTTGATATTGTTGATAAAAACCAAGACATTAATCTTGTGGTCTTACTTTCTAGCTGTTGTACAGCGGAGACGTGGCTGCATCCTGTCAGCTACTGGGACTGTCTCTGGTTTTGAAGCCTGGTCAGTGGATGCGATGGACTTCATGACCTTTGACCCTGAATCTAGGAGATGGACGTCTCAGTCTTCATCAGCTGTGACAGTTGAACGTCACTGGAACAACAAACAAGAAATGAACGTTGCTTTTAGTTGGTTCATCAGAGAACAATGTCCACAAATGATCCAGATGATTAAATTAAGATCAATAATCCCCAAAACAGGTGAGTTTGATCAACTTACTGTTCATTTAACAAACACGGGGGAAAAAAATCAGGAAATATATTTTACAGTTGTATGGTCTAATCAGGAGAAATTACCAGAACTGTGGTTGTTGTTGTTAAACAGGTTGATCTTGGCAAAAACTCAAGAATCTGTGAGATTCTGAACGTAGAGAGAGATAATGATCTGTCGTCATGACAACACATACTTTCAGTTTTGTCCATGTTTATTTTAACTGAACAAGGACCTCTGGTGGTCATATGGATAATATAGTTGTCTTCAACTTTGTCACTGGCCACTTCCACCACCTCCTCCAGGGGGACCCTGAGGTGTTCCAAGTCCAGTCTTGAGACATTGTCTCTCTAGTGCGTCTTGGGTCTCACCCAGGGCTTCCTCCTGGGTGGGCATGCCCAGAACATCTCCCTCGGGAAGCGTCCAGGAGTTGGCTCTTCTGGACATGGAGGAGCTGCAGCTCTACTCCAAGTCCCTCACGCTATCTCAAAAGCTGAGCCCAGCCACCCTACGGAGGAAGCTCATCTCGGCTTGTATCTACAATCTCATTCTTTTAGTCACTACCCACAGGTCATGATCATAGGTGAAGGTCCAAACATAGATGGATCAGTAAATCTTCACCACAATGAAACGGAGCAGCGCCTGCATCACTGCAGACACCGACTCAATCCGTCTGTCCATCTCCCGCTCCAATTCCTCATCACTTGTAATCAAGACCCTGAGATACTAGAACTCCACCACTTGAGGCAGCAACTCCTCCCCAACTCAGTGGGACTCCACCCTTTTCCAGTCAAGAACCATGGCCTCAGACTTGGAGGTGCTGATTCTCATCCCAGCTACTTCACACTTGGTTGCAAACTGCCCCAATACTTAATAAAAGTGTTCGATGATGCCAACAGAAGCAGGTCATCTGCAAAAACCAGAGACAGGATTCTGAGACCACCAATTCTGACACCCTTCGCCCCTCGACTGCACCTAGAAATTCTGTTCAGAACCAGTGACAAAGGGCGAAGTCCAGCCCTTACCAAGTCCGATACAGAACAAATTCTGACTCCGACAGTATAGAGACCAGATGGGCCTCTACTGAAGACCATCCAGATTGGCCATCCGCATTGTTCCTCCTGAATCCAAGGTTCGACAATAGGCCGGACTCTCCTCTCTAGTACCCTGGTGGAGACTTTCCCAAGGAGGCTGAGGAGTGTGATTCCCCTGTAATTGAAACACACCCTTTACTTTCCCTTCTTAAAGATGGGAACCACCATCTCGGTCTGCTGTTCCAGAGGCACCGTCCCTGTTGTCCATGCAATGTTGCAGAGACGTGTCAACACAGCCCCACAACATCCAGAACCTGAAGGTTCTCAGGACGGTTCTCATTCACTCTCAGGGTGTTAGTTGATCATCGATCTACGACCTAACACTGTATGTGTCAAAGCTGAAAGCAGCTGCTCTTTAACACTGATCATAACTGTTGTTGTTGTCTCATGTTTCTCCAGAGTTGTATGTATTTGGGAAGCCCATGGCTACTCCAGACCGGGCCCTGCTGACATGTCACCTGATGAGTACTGATAGATCCAGTTCACTTCATCTGATCACAGACCAGACCTCCAGACCCATCAGGATCACAGAGACTGGACCAGTACCTGCTGAAGACAGATGTGTGATCTTGAGACTGACGGCTGTGATCTCCCTCCACCAAAACAAATATGGCTGCTTAGTACAAACAGTAGGACACAACACCACTGTCTTCTGGGGTGAGAACTACTGACATTTACAAATTTGAACTAAATGTATCAACACAACTGGCTGCAGCGTGTAGATCACATTAGACCTTCTCAAAGAGGATTAAAAGACGTCTGACTCTGATCTTTACTAATGTTCAATCTTCTAAATGACACAAGTGATCACAATGGCTTCTCACTATCTTCTTTCATTTCAGATGGAAACACTCTGGATGGTACCAACCTTCTTCAACCATCAACTAAACTCTGGAAAATACTGAAAGTATCGACTGTGGTCAACTATGTTATGGTGGTAATCAGCATCATATCCTGTGCAACACTATATCTACTTCAACGTAGTAAGTTTTGTTATCAGACTTTAAATTTTCACTTCTCTGACTAAGATTTTCTATTAAAGACGTGAAACAGTGATTGAAGTGAGATATTCAGGATAACAACATATAATTAATAATAACATTTTGTTTGATCAGATGTAAATTTTAACTGATTATAAATGTGATTCTTATTTTCTCTCTAGTGAAGAAGACTGATCTTGTTACATCAACACAAGGTTCAAGTAAAAATACAGAGATCAAGGATCAGTGGTTTGAGATGAAGAAGATAAACAAAGAAATAAATTCAACATGTTGAGTCATGAACAGAAACCTGGAGGTCCAGTGAAATGTATATATATTTATTTATAAGTGTAATTTTTCTGCTTTTTTTCATATGAGGTAAAACTCTGTCAGTGTTTGTTGCTGTAATGTTAATTTCAGCCACTAGAGGCAGAAGAGAAGTGAGTTTCCATCAATATTCATGTTTATTCTGGTGATTTTTGTCCTTTAAAGACTCGTCATGTATCAACACTGACATGTTTTTATCAGAGTTTTAATCAATGAAGACTTTACTTTTCATCTGTCCGTGTTTTAATGGAACCAGACGTCATTTACTGCAGATCATCAGTCAGAATCGCTGCTTGGTGTAATTTCCACAACAACCACCAGGTGGTGACAGAGGTTTGTTCAATCATGTTGTAATTAAACATAAAGTGAGCAGCAACTAAACTTCAACAGTTCTCAGGCTCCTGATTTAATTTAAATAAAAAGAAATAAAAGGTGTGAAAGGCTCGTTGTTAATCTGGTTTCATTTCATTAACTCACATCCATCTTCCCTGCGTGTGCAGCGTTGGGTCAGAGGTCGCTCCTGGTTCCACGGTCCTCAGAGAACCTGGTCCCTGGGGTTCACGGTGGGTCTCTGTCCTGGGGGACTAATTATGGGAGTGAGGTACCCGTCTCCTGCTCAGTCTGTCCTGGGGACGTTTCACCACAGGCCACTGGTTCTGGACCACTGGACTTCACCTGAACCTTGGGGGGTCAGCCTCTGTCCTTAGTCCTGCCGTTCTGGTTCAGCTGAAGACTGGTCCTGGAATTATTGATATGATATTTACAGGTCGATCAGTATTCAGAGATATACTCATTTCATTATGACCGTGACGTTTTGATCAGAAACCTAAAAAACAGGCTCAGGGTTCGAAGGGTTAAGGAGCCAGAAAAGACTAACGAGGCTACAAGAGCGTTCAGGGAAACCAGATGTTTAAAGGCTGATGGTCTGTTACTGTTCATCACGTATCTCTTCTGTTTACACAACTTTGTCTGACTTTGACTTTCTCCATCTTTGTTATTGATGGTCTGAATTCTGATCGTCTCCGTAAAGTTTACAAAACTAGACAATGTGTTAAAACTGTGAAATCACACCTGTTTTTGATGTTGCTGAACTAAACTGTTCAACTCTACAACTAGAAAAAAGCCTCGTCCCGGCTCATTTGTTGGATTTTTTTGTTTCCACCACATGTTTCAGTTCAGTTCAGTTCAGTTCAGTTCAGTTCAGTAGTTTCCTGCTCTTATCTCTGACGGTTGAATGAACAGATTCTCCAGACTAGAATCAACATAATGGAAACATATGTGCTTATTTTAAACAGGAGGATAAAATTATGAACAACATTTATTATCAAAGTATTTCCTCATCATCGTCTTCTCTATTGTCACTGATACCAACAGTTTTCTACTGGATAATGTCACGTGACACACACAGTTACACTTGTGTTCACAATAACGTCAGTGTGACGTCACTAACTACATCAATCACTGTTTTAGCTACAAATTATATTTCTACAGGACAAATCAGTCAGTCAATCAGTTTCCTGACTCGTCCTGACGTGTCACTTTTAAAACCCAGCAACAGAAACACGACAGTAAATAGTTTCTATAAACAGGATGGACGAAGCTGATCAAGTGACAGTTTGTAGTTAATTAATAGCTCCCACTGGAACAGAAACATAGAATCAAATGACTCAGGCTCCAAGTCTTTATGAAGAGGAAACATTGGGACACGACTGTTTTCCTCAGAGGAAGGTAAGAGCACCACCAGCTGCTCAGTTAAACTGGTATCACCCTGGAGCTGGTTGTTTGGTCTGGTCTCATTACCGTCATTACCCGTGGGAAGTTACATGCTGGGTTTAATTTACCTTGATCATATTGAACCGGGTTGATCGAGTTGATCAACTCACCCACGTTGAAGAGGATTCAACTATTAATTTCACTGGTTGGTTTTGAAGCATTACATTTGGTCATTGTAGTATTCTTCCTGTATTGTTTTACTTATATTTCTGTCTTTTATTCTGTTTTGTATTATTTATATTCAACTATATACGACAGCAAAGAAAGAATTTCACTGCACAGAGAAAACTTTTTTTCTTGTATATGACAAGAAACACTTTGAAACTCATGTATATAAATGTGTATATATCGTTTACCTTCCTCACTGTGTTTAGATTTTATTATGTATTTATATTTTATTTCATTTTATTTTTTACTTTTTTCCTCTTTAGTCTGCACCATGTGAGTAGCAGGAAACGTTACTTCAGTTCATGTGTGTGTTTCTCTTGTTGTTTTCTGAACTACAATAAGTAGCATAAAAGAAAGAGGAACATGATCATGTCCCAAACCATAAACTAAAGTCTCAGGCCACATAATCGCAACTGCATGTCACACACTGAGACAGGCTAGCCAGTGGAAGTTAAACCCTGTCTGAGACATTTTCACAGTCTCTACTTCAGTCTTCAGTTTTCAGAAGCTCAGTTTTTACTTTACAAGATGGAGACAAAGTGGATAAAACTATTAACTCAGTGTTTTCTGCTGACGGTGGCTGAATGTGGTAAGTGACATTTGATGTGTTATTGTTGTTGGTTAATAAAAGTGTGTAAACACTGATTATTGACTATTGATGGATCTTTCATGTGTCCTCATGTTGGTAGGAACAGTTACAAACATGTTGGACCATGTTAGTCATGTTTTTATTTGTTCTTATAATTTATCTACATGTTATATTATTGATAAGGATCAGGGTGGAGGGGTAGGGGGGTGGGAGTGACTGTTCTGTTATGTAAAACACTTTGTGCTGCATTTTATCATATGAAAAGTGATGTATAGATAAAGTTTGATTGACTGATTGATTGATTGATACAGAGTGTAGAGGAGACAAGATGAGGATCATGTGGTTTTGTCTCTGAATCATCATTTGTTAAAAGTATTTAATAAAGTGAAAAACATCAGAAAACAGTGATGTTCCAGGAGGAACAATCAGTCAGAAATGGAAAAATGAATCATGAATGAACAAAGTGTCAAACTGTACTGACTATATGATGTTACACTGTGATTATGATGATCTCGTACATTTAAAAATCTTGTAAAGTTTTAAAAATCATATTCTTTTTCCACGGGTCCAGTCTGTTCCTGAAAATGATACTTCCTGTTTTTTGTTCTGTTTTTCACTGTGACCAACACCACATATGAGGAACCAGCTGTTTATCTTTTCTTTAATGACACGACTGAATTGAAACGATCAGTATTAACAAACTACCCCAGGATGTTTCAACTCTGATAAAACATGACCAAGTTGACTGAACGTGTCTCCTCCCTTGTGTTTTCCAGGTCTCCACTCTCTGGTGTTCATGTCTACAGGACGTGTGCAGCCTGGAGATCGACCTGCATTTGAACAACTAACTGTGTTTGATGGAGTTCCCATCTCTCACTGTGATGGTTCAACTGTAGATCTCAAACCTGCTCTGGAGTCAAAACACCTACCAGATCACTGTCAGGAAGCAGAGTTCAACATCTTAGAGTCTCTCTATGAGATACCACGACGTATCAACAACACAATATGTAAGTGTTTAAAATGTGACATGTAGATTTAGTTTGATATTGTTGATAAAAACCAAGACATTAATCTTGTGGTCTTACTTTCTAGCTGTTGTACAGCGGAGACGTGGCTGCATCCTGTCAGCTACTGGGACTGTCTCTGGTTTTGAAGCCTGGTCAGTGGATGGGATGGACTTCATGACCTTTGACCCTGAATCTAGGAGATGGACGTCTCAGTCTTCATCAGCTGTGACAGTTGAACGTCACTGGAACAACAAACAAGAAATGAACGTTGCTTTTAGTTGGTTCATCAGAGAACAATGTCCACAAATGATCCAGATGATTAAATTAAGATCAATAATCCCCAAAACAGGTGAGTTTGATCAACTTACTGATCAACTATCATTAGAATTTCTATTTAGATATTGAGGTTGTTCTTGACAGACTCTAGATCTTCACCACAGTCAAAACTTTCAGTCTTGTCCATGTTGATAGTGAGTGAACAAGGACCTCTAGTGGTCATGTGAACAACTCTGATCATAACTGTTGTTGTTGTCTCATGTTTCTCCAGAGTTGTATGTATTTGGGAAGCCCATGGCTACTCCAGGCCGGGCCCTGCTGACATGTCACCTGATGAGTACTGATAGATCCAGTTCACTTCATCTGATCACAGACCAGACCTCCAGACCCATCAGGATCACAGAGACTGGACCAGTACCTGCTGAAGACAGATGTGTGATCTTGAGACTGACGGCTGTGATCTCCCTCCACCAAAACAAATATGGCTGCTTAGTACAAACAGAAGGACACAACACCACTGTCTTCTGGGGTGAGAACTACTGACATTTACAAACTTGAACTAAATGTATCAACACAACTGGCTGCAGCGTGTAGATCACATTAGACCTTCTCAAAGAGGATTAAAAGACGTCTGACTCTGATCTTTACTAATGTTCAATCTTCTAAATGACACAAGTGATCACAATGGCTTCTCACTATCTTCTTTCATTTCAGATGGAAACACTCTGGATGGTACCAACCTTCTTCAACCATCAACTGAACACTGGAAAATATATTTGATAGTATTGGGTGGATTCTTCTGTGTTATGGTGTTAATCAGCATCATATCCTGTGCAACACTATATCTACTTCAACGTAGTAAGTTTTGTTATCAGACTTTAAATTTTCACTTCTGTGACTAAGATTTTCTATTAAAGACGTGAAACAGTGATTAAAGTGAGATATTCAGGATAACAACATATAATTAATAATAACATATTGTTTGATCAGATGTAAATTTTAACTGATTATAAATGTGATTCTTATTTTCTCTCTAGTGAAGAAGATCTCAGCAGGTGCAACAGACTGAGATGTTGATGAAAACTTCTCAGATCAACAGACTGATCTTGTTACATCAACACAAGACAAGGTTCAAGTAAAAATACAGAGATCAAGGATCAGTGGTTTGAGATGAAGAAGATAAACAAAGAAATAAATTCAACATGTTGAGTCATGAACAGAAACCTGGAGGTCCAGTGAAATGTATATATATTTATTTATAAGTGTAATTTTTCTGCCTTTTTTCATATGAGGTAAAACTCTGTCAGTGTTTGTTGTTGTAATGTTAATTTCAGCCACTAGAGGCAGAAGAGAAGTGAGTTTCCATCAATATTCATGTTTATTCTGGTGATTTTTGTCCTTTAAAGACTCATCATGTATCAACACTGACATGTTTTTATCAGAGTTTTAATCAATGAAGACTTTACTTTTCATCTGTCCGTGTTTTAATGGAACCAGACGTCATTTACTGCAGATCATCAGTCAGAATCGCTGCTTGGTGTAATTTCCACAACAACCACCAGGTGGTGACAGAGGTTTGTTCAATCATGTTGTAATTAAACATAAAGTGAGCAGCAACTAAACTTCAACAGTTCTCAGGCTCCTGATTTAATTTAAATAAAAAAGAAATAAAAGGTGTGAAAGGCTCGTTGTTAATCTGGTTTCATTTCATTAACTCACATCCATCTTCCCTGCGTGTGCAGCGTTGGGTCAGAGGTCGCTCCTGGTTCCACGGTCCTCAGAGAACCTGGTCCCTGGGGTTCACGGTGGGTCTCTGTCCTGGGGGACTAATTATGGGAGTGAGGTACCCGTCTCCTGCTCAGTCTGTCCTGGGGACGTTTCACCACAGGCCACTGGTTCTGGACCACTGGACTTCACCTGAACCTTGGGGGGGTCAGCCTCTGTCCTTAGTCCTGCCGTTCTGGTTCAGCTGAAGACTGGTCCTGGAATTATTGATATGATATTTACAGGTCGATCAGTATTCAGAGATATACTCATTTCATTATGACCGTGACGTTTTGATCAGAAACCTAAAAAACAGGCTCAGGGTTCAAAGGGTTAAGGAGCCAGAAAAGACTAACGAGGCTACAAGAGCGTTCAGGGAAACCAGATGTTTAAAGGCTGATGGTCTGTTACTGTTCATCACGTATCTCTTCTGTTTACACAAGTTTGTCTGACTTTGACTTTCACCATCTTTGTTATTGATGGTCTGAATTCTGATCGTCTCCGTAAAGTTTACAAAACTAGACAATGTGTTAAAACTATGAAATCACACCTGTTTTTGATGTTGCTGAACTAAACTGTTCAACTCTACAACTAGAAAAAAGCCTCGTCCCGGCTCATTTGTTGGATTTTTTTGTTTCCACCACGTGTTTCAGTTCAGTTCAGTTCAGTTCAGTTCAGTTCAGTTCAGTTCAGTAGTTCCCATCTCTCACTGACAGTAGATCTTGCTGCTCAACTATGTGATTACTTACATGAGAATAGTCTTTATGAGGATTTCCAGTCAGGGTTTAGAGCTCATCATAGCACAGAAACAGCATTAGTGAAAGTTACCAATGACCTTCTTATGGCCTCTGACAATGGACTTGTCTCTATTCTTGTCCTGCTGGATCTTAGTGCTGCGTTTGACACAATTGATCATAACATCCTATTACATAGACTAGAACATGTTGTTGGATCAGAGGCACTGCGCTTTCATGGTTTAAATCGTATCTATCAGATAGATTCAGTTTGTTCATGTAAACAATGAGTCTTCCACATGTACTGCAGTTAGTCATGGAGTTCCACAGGGTTCTGTGTTAGGACCAATCCTCTTTATCTTGTACATGCTTCCCTTAGGAAACATCATCAGGAAGCACAATATAAACTTCCATTGTTATGCAGACGATACCCAGCTGTACTTATCTATGAAACCAGATGAAACTAACCAGGTCATCAAACTTCAGGACTGTCTTAAAGACATAAAGACCTGGATGACTCAGAATTTCTTACTTTTAAACTCAGACAAAACCGAAGTCATCATACTTGGCTCTGAACATCTAAGAACATCATTTTCAGATCACATAGCTAATCTGGATGGCATCACTTTGGCCTCCAGTTCTACTGTGAGGAATCTTGGAGTAATCTTTGATCAGGACATATCCTTTGTATTTCATATTAGACAAGTCTCTAGAACAGCTTTTTTCCACCTACGTAATATTGCAAAAATCAGAGGCATCCTGTCTAGAAAGGATGCTGAAAAGTTAATTCATGCATTTGTTACTTCGAGACTGGACTACTGTAACTCTCTACTATCAGGATGGTCCAGTAACTCCATCAAAACCCTTCAGCTAATCCAGAATGCTGCAGCACGGGTATTGACAGGAAGTAGGACCAGAGATCATATTTCTCCAGTATTGGCTGCTCTTCATTGGCTTCCGGTAAAATCTAGAATAGAATTCAAAATCCTCCTGCTTGCCTATAAAACCCTTAATGATCAGGCTCCATCATATCTTAAGGAACTCATAGTTCCTTATTATCCTAATAGATCACTTCGATCACAAACTGCTGGTTTACTTGTGGTTCCTAGAGCCTCTAAGACCAGAATGGGAGGTAGAGTCTTCAGTCATCAGGCTCCTCTCTTATGGAACCAGCTCCCAGCTTGGGTCCGGGAGGCAGACACCGCGTTTCTACCTTTAAGGTTAGACTAAAAACTTTCCTTTATGATAAAGCCTATAGTTAAGTATGGTCCAGGCAGGACACGGGCCTGCCTGAACCATCCTTTAGTTAAGCTGCTATAGGATTAGACTGCTGGGGGACTCTGACAATACACTGCTCCTCTCTGTCCCTCACTCCTCACGTCTCTTTCTCTCCCTCACACTTCATGTCCTGATATTTATATTTAAATATTACATATTTTTAACATCATCTGCTCTCTCTCTCAGTTGTGTCTCCCCTACCCCTTTTCTCTTTTACAGGAAGTTTTGACTCCAGAGCTGTTGGACTCCAATTCTTTGACGACATCATCACTTTCATCTTCATCATTATTATTATTATTATTGTAATATTAATTGTAATGATAATTTTACTTTAACAACTACTTGTAACCATCTACTCTCTACTGTCTCTTTCTGGTCTCCCACTTTTCTTCCTCCCCCTCCCCCGTCCTCCTCCCTCTTTTTCCTCTGTCTCTTCTCTTTTCCCTGTTTTCATTTCACTCCAACTGGTCGAGGCAGATGACCGTCCACTCTGAGTCTGGTTCTGCTGGAGGTTTCTTCCTGTTAAAAGGGAGTTTTTCCTCCATTGTTGCCAAGCGCTTGCTCATTGTGGAAATGTTGGGTTTCTCTATGTAAAGTGCCTTGAGATAAATGTTTTTATGACCTGGCGCTATATAAATAAAATAAATTGAAATTGAATTGAATTAAAACCTGCTCTTATCTTTGAAGCTCCTTGTGAGGAGCTCCCTGCTGCTGTCTTGCCAGTTTTATAGGGCTGTAATCTCCCAGTCGACTGGTTGATTTATTGGTGGTTATGTTCTGGCTCGTTTTTATTTTAAACCATTAAAACAGGTCAAAGTAGCTCCACACTTCCTTGCTGGTATAACAAGGATCCTGACGTTTAAAATGAGGTGTTGAGAACTTTGTAAATGTTCACATTGTTTATTAAAAACAGGTTGGACCTAGCGTTAGCATCCAGTCTGCGCTACGTTGAAAGTACAAATGAATTCATTCCCTTGTAGACAATGACCAGATATTGTCACCAACAGATGAAATCCATGTGTTTACATGTAATTCATTAGTACCATCTCTCCTCCTGTTCTGCCCATTGGTTCATGTTCGTCAGGCGACTGGTAGCTACATCTAGGTCCTACCTGTATAAAAAGTCTCTTTAATAAACGATGTGTTCACTTACAAAGTTCTCAACGCCTCGTTTTAAATGTCAGGATCCTTGTTATACCAGCAAGGAAGTGTGGAGCTACTTTGACCTGTTTTAATGGTTTAAAATAACGAACAGAAAATCACGATAAAACATTAAATCAGGGTCTGATCTCTCCTGACGGAGATTTCTGCAGAAGATTTATGTTCCGATATCGGCAGGTTTTTCTAAAAGGACACGTTGAGTCTGAGGCGTCACCTCCTTTAGTCTGAAGGTTCATTTAAAGAGGAGAAACTCTGGGTTACGGAGACTAAACCTGCCAGAGCAGGTTAGTTTCACAGGGTCTGTTACCGTAGAAACTGACTCAGTTCAGCTCAACTCACTTTGTGAAACCAAAAACTCAGTTTCCCTCAACTCTGAGACGACTGACCTGAGTTTTCACTAAAACACTTAGTGAAATGATTCTCTGGTGGTGTCAGTTGTGTTATTGTTCCTTGTTATTACATTAGTACAAACTGTATCTTGACTGATATAACTTTTTATGACTATAACTGTAGTCGGTCAGTATGAAGTGAAACGTCTTTCCTGCTTGTGCACTATAAAATATTCACTCTATTACGTGTTGGAGCAGGTTGTAAAGAGTTAAACCAGGTCTACAACAGATAGTGAATGTAGAGGAGACAAGATGAGGATCATGTGGTTTTGTCTCTGAATCATCATTTGTTAAAAGTTTTAATAAAGTGAAAACAGGAGATTGACTTTGTTGAAATATGACGTGATAAATACTGAACATTTCAGTCTCAGCAGATTATTTTCTTCTTCACACAGACTTTCTCTACAGAATCTGAGCAGAGAAACGATCCATTTTCTCAACAATCATATCACATTTCTGCTGGACTTTTACATCATCTGATGCTTTAAACATGTTGGTCTTTGTCCAGACTTAGATTTACTCTATTTTTTATGCTTTATGCTATCAGGTCTTGGGATATTTACATCATTTTCACAGCAACATAAGTCACTATAGTAATGTTTAAAGACATTATTAATTAGTCACCATCTCACCCTTTTTATCCTCAACTTTAGGAATGAGGTGTGAAGAGGCAGCTTGGCAGGTTGCTGTGCCAGGAGTTTACCAGCCTGATCCCCAGAATCATACATACTGAAACGAGCCTCTGTGAGTAGATACGTGGCTTTGTTGTAGTCAGTGTGTCATATTCTGTTTCTTTATAAAGAGCTGAAGAGGGGGATGAGGAGCGTTGTTCGTCAGGACTAGATAAGACCTGGGAGATGCTCTGAAGCTCGGCCTCTTTTTTCCTCCTGGAGGAGTATTCAGTTATATGTCCTCTGAGGAAGGTTTCAGTTTCCCAAACTGTTGAATGGGAGACCTCTGAAGTAGTGTTAGTATCAATAAAAATATCTGGGAAATGATGAGTTGTACAAATTCTTCATCAGCCAGTAAAGGTGTGGTTAACTCTCCAATGGAATGAGGGTCTGAAGTAATTTGGTGAACTAAGTTGAAGAGACAGTGTCGTGGTCTGAGATGGAAACTGTGATACTGGCAGGAGTCTGACTCCTACTAACTGGTTACTAATCATTAATTATCAATCAGGAAGTTTTATTGTCATCACAGAGATTAGAGACCAGTCAGTTGGACACTGGACTGAAATGAAACAGTAAAGTCCTGGTCACATTACAACTGTTGTATCTGTAATAACAGTCGTACTAGTCCATGTCCCTCAGTCCTTCAGTTCCTCAGTCACAGTCCAGACGTCTCAACTTCTCTTCTCTCGTGTTTTCAGAAGCTCAGAAACGACTTAACAAGATGAAGACAAAGAGGATTCAACTATTAACTCAGTGTTTCCTGTTGTCAGTGGTTGAATGTGGTGAGTGACATTTCTTCACTTGGATCATGTTTCTACATGTTCAACACTTTGTGACTGTAACTGTAGTCACACTCTACAACGTTCACTATCTGATCTGTTTATACTGGATCAACAGTCTATACTCTGGGAAATGTTAACTCCATGATGAGTATTTCTCTCTCAATCACCATTAAGTTAAAAGTTTGTAATCGACTGAAAAAAGGAGATTGATTTTTTTTTTTTTTGAAGAATAAAAACTGCCAGTGTTATAGCCATTTCTTATTTTGTATGAAACTAATATTTTTGGCTGTAGAATATGGTTTGAACTTAGAAATGTGTTTCTGATTCTTTTATATAATTTATTAGGGCCCGAGCACCTCGGTGCGAGGACCCTATTGTTTCTGCTCAGATTCTTCTTATTTTTTTTTCCTCCTGCTGCATACCAGGCCGTTTGAGGCCTTTCCCTTTGACGAAAACTCACCAAAATTTGCAGACACATCAGAACTGTTGCAAAGCACGTTCTGACCAACTTTTGAGTCTGGGCATGGCTCAGGGGCTCCAGAGCGCCCCCTTTTTTTTTTTTTTAAACAAAGGCTTGTGGTCGGCACATAGTTTGAGGTAGACACACCAAAGTTGGTATGTTTGTAGAGCTCATCAAGATGGACAACTTTGGCACTGCATGTCTGGTGCCACGCCTAACAGGAAGTGAGCTATTAGCGAGCATCTGTGAAAGTTTAGGGTGCAAGGGCCTGTAAACACTGCTTATGGTTTTATTTTTTTTATATATATATATATATATATATATATATATATATATGTTTTTGTGCTGAATTAAAGTTTTTCTGTTAAGTTTAAGTTTTTATTTTAATTTAAAACAACTTTCTGATCATCTTTTTTGACAAATGAACATAATAAATTATTTTTGGAACAAAGAAGTGTGTTTACTAATCCAACTGAGACTGTACATCACCCATGGGATTTTGGATAAAATGGTCACTAGCCAGTTTTTAATGATCTGTCTGGAATAAAACAACAAGATAAATGATCAGTCTCAGTCAGATTGTTTTGGTGGTGACACATCTGAAGGTTTAGTTTGAAACAGGAGGAAGGAAACGTTATAATTCATGATGTAGTTTAACTTCACTGGTTGGTTTTGAAGCTGCTGCAGTGAAAACTGTTGTTTTCTCTGAGACTGTAAATTTTGATCTTCACCAAAAATAATCAGCACAACAGCTGATCCCTCCAATGTTAAACCTGAGCACCAGTCAAACATTTTATATGATTGATGATACAAAATCTACTGATCCAATATAAGGACCTTTATATTGGATGTGTGTCACTACACTCCCTGTGTTCACTCCCTCAGATGGCTGCTGTTCAAGTACTATCAACACCCACTTCACAAGAGAACAATTCTTTATCAGCTGATAAGAACTTTTGACTGAACAGGTTAAGAGATTAAACTAACAAACATGATCAACTTGACTAAACGTGTCTCCTCCCTTGTGTTTTCCAGGTCTCCACTCTCTGGTGTTCATGTCTACAGGGCGTGTGCAGCCTGGAGATCGACCTGCATTTGAACAACTAACTGTGTTTGATGGAGTTCCCATCTCTCACTGTGATGGTTCAACTGTAGATCTCAAACCTGCTCTGGAGTCAAAACACCTACCAGATCACTGTCAGGAAGCAGAGTTCAACATCTTAGTCTCTATCATACCATCCCACTGTTTATCAACAACACAATATGTAAGTGTTTAAAATGTGACATGTAGATTTAGTTTGATATTGTTGATAAAAACCAAGACATTAATCTTGTGGTCTTACTTTCTAGCTGTTGTACAGCGGAGACGTGGCTGCATCCTGTCAGCTACTGGGACTGTCTCTGGTTTTGAAGCCTGGTCAGTGGATGGGATGGACTTCATGACCTTTGACCCTGAATCTAGGAGATGGACGTCTCAGTCTTCATCAGCTGTGACAGTTGAACGTCACTGGAACAACAAACAAGAAATGAACGTTGCTTTTAGTTGGTTCATCAGAGAACAATGTCCACAAATGATCCAGATGATTAAATTAAGATCAATAATCCCCAAAACAGGTGAGTTTGATCAACTTACTGATCAACTATCATTAGAATTTCTATTTAGATATTGAGGTTGTTCTTGACAGACTCTAGATCTTCACCACAGTCAAAACTTTCAGTCTTGTCCATGTTGATAGTGAGTGAACAAGGACCTCTAGTGGTCATGTGAACAACTCTGATCATAACTGTTGTTGTTGTCTCATGTTTCTCCAGAGTTGTATGTATTTGGGAAGCCCATGGCTACTCCAGACCGGGCCCTGCTGACATGTCACCTGATGAGTACTGATAGATCCAGTTCACTTCATCTGATCACAGACCAGACCTCCAGACCCATCAGGATCACAGAGACTGGACCAGTACCTGCTGAAGACAGATGTGTGATCTTGAGACTGACGGCTGTGATCTCCCTCCACCAAAACAAATATGGCTGCTTAGTACAAACAGAAGGACACAACACCACTGTCTTCTGGGGTGAGAACTACTGACATTTACAAACTTGAACTAAATGTATCAACACAACTGGCTGCAGCGTGTAGATCACATTAGACCTTCTCAAAGAGGATTAAAAGACGTCTGACTCTGATCTTTACTAATGTTCAATCTTCTAAATGACACAAGTGATCACAATGGCTTCTCACTATCTTCTTTCATTTCAGATGGAAACACTCTGGATGGTACCAACCTTCTTCAACCACCAACTGAACATTGGAAACTATATTTGATAGCAGTGGGTGGATTCTTCTGTGTTAGGGCTGTAACCAGCATCATATACTGTGCAGCACAAAATCTACTGTATAAACATGGTAAGTTTTGTTATCAGACTTTAAATTTTCACTTCTGTCACTAAGATTTTCTATTAAAGACGTGAAACAGTGATTAAAGTGAGATATTCAGGATAACAACATATAATTGTGGTTCATTCACACTTTGTATCAGTTCACTGTCTTAAAGTTCAGAGTGGAAGTGATTCATCAAGTTACTTGTATCAGAATTAATGTTCACACAGTTTATGTTTGATCAGATTTAACTGTCAATGATTCTTATTTTCTCTCTAGTGAAGATGATGGTGATGAGGCTTCAACATCCTCCACATCATCATCAGCAGGAAGAGACGACTGAGATGTTGATGAAGACTGTTTCTTCTCCAGATCAACAGAATTGTTTAGTTACATCAACACAAGGTTCAAAAATACAACAAACGATAGTTTGAGATGAAGAAGATCAAAGATCCAGACTATTATGATCAGATTACTTTGTCTCAAGTGACTCAACAACACTGTGAAACAACCAGAGAGATCATCAAAACATTTTGGAGTCTAGACCAAGGAAAGAGAAAAATCACTGATCTTTGATTGATTTGTTCAACCTGTTGAGTCATGAACAGAAACCTGGAGGTCCAGTCACATGTACATATGTTCATATATTGATGTTGTTGTATATGATGTTTCAGACACATGATCCAGCAGCATCTTGTCTTTTACATCACGTTAATCAGGAACCAGAAACCTCCACAAGAAGGATGTGACGCTGCTTTAGAAACTGTTTCACTGTTCAGCTCATTGACTCATTTCATTTCTACATTTATCAAAACATTTATCTCCAGGAACTTTAGAATATTACATATGTTTAACACACAGACATATGTTGTATTCACAGACTTAACACGTTTATAATTTATTATTATCATTACTATTAGTAGTAGCAGTAGTATTTACTGTTGTTGCCACTCCCCTTAGCTGCTACCATTAGCACTATATACCGTTATTATGTACTGCTATTATTATTTGCTGTGTATGTGTGTATATGTATATATATCTAGTAATAATATATAATGTGATTAATAGTAACACAACACTTACCAGCTGTATTACTACCATCATCTGCCGCTGCACTTTACCATGTATAAATGTTACCTGCATTTTTTTTCCTTCCTTTTTTCTTTAATCAATAAAACTTAGTGTCTTTGTATTTTCACGTCTCCATGTTTGATCATTTCCTGCAGATTATCAGTCATAAAACGTTGAAATGTTTGTGTAGATTTACACATGTTGAACTATATTATACTAACACTACTGACACTAGTTCACTCTGATTTACTCTCTAATGCTCCTTGTTGGTTTTAGTTGTTAGAACCACCAGGTGGCGCTGTCCTACCTCCTCACATCAAGTCCTCTTCACCATAAACCCTCAGTCTCCTCTGGCTTCTCTAGCGCCACCTGTGGTGACACAGATCTTTAGGTTTAGTTTGAAACGTTCCACTTCATGATGTAGTTTGTGTAGAACATTGGAACGTTACTGGAACGTTCTATGAGACGAAATGTAACAAGAAATAAGTTTTATTGACATCACAAGCTTTTTGATTTAGCACTTAAAATGTGCAAATGTTTGATAATTATTCAAACTCATTCAAACTTTATTGATATAAAACTGTTGGTACAATAAAGCTGCAGCATGAAGTGTTTCACATATTAAAAACAGTCACCCCTCCACCCTGATCCTTACGATAATAAAACATGTATAAGAACAAACAGAAACATGGCTGATGAAACCAGAGGAAACGCTACCACAGGGAGGTGGTCGTCCAGCAGGGAGACACAACCCAACCTCACACAGGACACAGACAAACTCCACTGCTGTGAGGAGGAAACCTGGACCTCCATCACAACCAGAGGAGGGGGGACCCCGAGCCAGCGCCATGACAACCACAACAAACATCCACCCTGATGTGGAGACAAATCAAATATCAAATATTAAATGTTAAACTATGAAATAAAATAAATGAATCACATGAAAAACATTGAGTATTAAAGTATTTAAGTGCTGGTTGAGTTAGGTCTTATTTAAACCAGCCAGATCTGTGGAGCTCGGTGGCGGATTGAGAGAGGGTCTCTGAGGAGGACCAGGGTTTTTAGAGACCGGCAAGATTATTTATTGGAGCGTCACTTAAATATCTGTGATCTCCTCAAACTGTACATTGCCAGTGACACAGTGGAGCTGACTGTCCCTCAGACAGTAGCACTGCTGCGTTATTGACTCCTACAATAATTAACTAGGATATTAAATAACTGGATTTTATTATTGACACATTGTACAAATGTTCCTGTTTGAAGCTGCCAGGGTCCGACGACACACCCTCGTCCTCCTTCATTAACTGAGCTTGTCGTCCTAAACCAGAGACTGACTGACACTGAAACTGGACTTGGACGTATCAGATATGAAAGTTTCCTACTGACACTTTGAATCATATTCTTATATTTAGTTTTTATTGTTTTGTGCCGCTACGGGTGCAGCTGAACACGAATGTTAAAGTTGTATCAGCATATTCACCTTAACAGTCTAGATTTCAGCAGTTCATTGATTTGATTTTAATTTAATTTCAGTCACATCTACTCGTCTCTGTGAGAACTTGCTTCATAGTACAGGCCTCTGGTCATCAGTCAGAACCAGGAAGTTTTTATTGTCATCACTTGTTCTACAGAGAACAGTTCAATTGGACTGAAAATGCAACAGTAAATTTCTGGCCTCGTTCCAACTGTTAATGTGTAATAACAGCAGTTACTGACCAGTGGGAGGTTTCCAACCAGTTCCTCAGTCACAGTCTCTACTTCACTTCTCTCATGTGTTTTCAGAAGCTCAGAAATGACTTTACAAGATGAAGATGAGGAGAATTAAACTATTAATTCAGTGTTTCCTGTTGTCAGTGGTTGAATGTGGTGAGTGACATTTCTTTAATTTGATCACGTTTCTACATATTTATCCACATGTAACTGTGACTTGGCTGCAGTCGGTCAGAGAGGAGACGTAGCCGCAGATGGAGAGAACAATCCTTCACCTTTATTCTCTTATTCTAATTGTTCCAGGTGGTGTTTTCATACATTGACGAGACTGTGGCGTCATAGTCTAGTTTGCTCTGTCATAGTTTGGACGGTGATAATTGTTCTCTGCTCATTATGACACGTGGTAGCTCTAATGCTAATGCTAATGCTAATGCTAATGCTAATGCTAATGCTAATGCTAATGGAGCACGTGTCAACCCTTGTGTGGTGTTCATATTTTCGTTACTTAGCCTGCATTTTGGGTTTTTAATTCAACACAAGCAAATAAGAGAAAAACGAAAAAAAAGATATGAGTGAAAGAAATTCACGTCAGTTTACACAAGCTGACTCTCTCTGTTCATCAAAGTCACCATCAGACTCTGAATTTTCAGAAATGTGATTGTCACATTCTGAAACCTCTTCCTCTACGTCTCTCCTCCAAAATCAAAATCATTTCCACGACTCTGAGCAGAGAATCTTTGAGATGCTGCAGTGAAAACTGTTGTTCTATATACAGTCGTCCTCAAAATTATTCATACCCTTGCTAAATTGTGTGATTTTTGCATATTGTCATGAAATGAACGCATGTTTTCAAATTTATGCATCAGTTATATGTGACCAACAATTGAAAGAATGACAACAATACAAAATTCAAACAAAATATTTATTTCTGGGGTATTGTATTATTGGACTCCCAAAAAATGCCACGTTCAAAATTATTCATACCCTAATCCATTGTCTTTATTTAATAGTCAATGGCATAGCCATTATTCTTTATGACTGCTTCCAGACGATTCTTGTATGTGTCCACAAGCTTCCTGCATGTCTCCTGTGGGATGTTGGCCCACTCTTCTTTGGCAAATGCCTCAAGCTGAGTCAGGTTAGTTGGTTTCCTCGCCCTCACCCTGGTCTTCAAGTAATGCCACAAGTTTTCAATGGGGTTCAGGTCCGGACTCTGACTTGGCCATTCCAGGACATTGACATCATTGTCCTTGAACCATTTCTTCACTATCTTGGCAGTGTGTTTAGGATCATTGTCGTTTTGGTAAATCCAGTTGTGGCCAAGCTGGAGTTTCACAGCAGATTCCTTCACATTTTCATCAAGTATCCTTATGTAATCCTCCTTTTTCATGATGTCTTGGACCTTGACAAGATTCCCTGTGCCACTGGAGGAGAAACATCCCCATAGCATTAAGCTTCCACCACCACACTTGACAGTGGGCACAGTGTTCTTTGGTCTATAGGCTTCTCCTTTCTTCCTCCAGACATATTGAGCATCCATATGGCCAAATAACTCCAACTTTGTCTCATCAGACCACAGGATGGTGGACCAAAAGCTGGGATCTTGTTTCAGATGGCGTCTACAAAAGGCCAGGCGAGCTACCAGATGTTTCTTCGTGAGCAACGGTGTTTTTTCCGAGGTGTACGCCCATGGAGACCTCCTACTGGACATGTGTGCAGTTTGTTTCTACTATGTGATACAGGATTACTAATGACCTTTGATCTAATCATGCTAAACTTAAGATATGGAAACATATAGATATTATACTTATGTCGAATCTCATAGATGTCTGATGTATGTTTATTGTAAGTAAATTGTTATATGATTCATGACTAGCTTACACAAACTAGTTGAGAAGTTAAATGAGTATAAGATTGACTCAATAATGTCATACATAAGGAATTGATGTTTACTACAATTTGGGAGTATTTATAATACATTAATTTAAGATTTAATTTATATATTTGATATATTAAACATCATCTTATGTTCATGTATATATGTAAAAAGACTTTTAATTCATGTGATTAACAGTCTGTTAACTGAAATAATCTTGACGCAGTATATATCTTTTAGGTTTAAGCTTTTAAATTGTTAATCTTACTACAATTAGCCATACATTTAAAATACTACTGTGTATAATTATTTATATCATTACTGATTGATAACATCAGCTATGATCAGATTAGCTGGCATGTTGACCGTGATTACAATGCATACTGGCAGTCGAGACGTGTTATGGCATATTCGTTAATTTACAGTTGATCAGATAAATGTTCAAATAGACTGTGACTTTATAAACGGATAAGTGAACAATGTTTATAACTGATGCTCTTCCGATACTATACATAATCAACTTACTAGTACAAATGCAGAGATGCAGTGCACTGTAATCTACAGCTTTATATTCTATCATAGATCTATCAGTGACTACTTTATCATTATCATGTAACTACTATAATCACTATGATACATGCTCATGAATCACTAAGTCTGATGAAGGCATTCCTAATTAACTATGATGATTTTGATATAATACTTTATGAATGTTATCTAATTATCGGTTTTACACGATAATTAATTTGATACACTGATTTAATGATGGAATATTAATTATCTTACTCATTGGTATGTTAAGTTGATACATCAGAATGGTGAGTCTGTTCATCATCGTATGTACCAAGTATCTAGTTGATGTTCTGATAGAATCTGTGACTAGAAATGTAACTAGATTACTGTTTCCAAGAATGTCAATATATTCAATGTACATTATCATAGTATGTCAAATCAACTTTATGACTATACTGCACTATAAGATCATATGCATTGAGCTTGTAATCTAATGAGTTGCTACTGATTAATACATTATAAAGATTGATGATTAATGTATACTTCAAGATCTCATTGATAGGAAATTTGCAAGTAAATTTTAGTTCATAGTGATTTATTAAAGTGTATTATCACAGCACTCATGATATACAGGATGATTGGACTTGACAGTCACTTCGTTGATAGTCTTAACATAGTCTTCTAGAATTACATTTCCTCTGAAATTGAGATCAGAATTGGGTTCCATTCTGGACACAGATAGTCTGTGTAATGAACTTGAACAGACTTCATTGTCTTTGACATAACATGCTGATTCAAGCAGTAAATAACAACAGCACTTATAAATATTGTTCACTGCCAAACTGAGCTATTAGTGCACTGTATCTCACTGATCGAGCTGTACGCGCTAACACTGCAGTGGATCTTCTATATACTATCAATATGTTCTGAGTACTAGTCTGATCGAATGTAATTGAGCAAGCTAATCGAAACGTTTTCTTTAGTAAATATTACTCATTTAATGTCATAGATCAATAGTTTCGTTCACCAGTTAGAGACATGCTGGTTTAAGTCTTTACACTGATGGTTCAATGTGAGGTCAATTTCGTTATAACATTATGTCAGTCGATACTACACGACCTTAAAGTATAAGGTACATTTTATGTCATAAGTTAGTGATATTAATTTTACAAGATTCAGTTTGTAGAGTAACTATCTAAACATATGTTTATTGTTGAACTGACTCTATCAGTCTAGCATACTTAGTATCATCAGGATAGACTGACATCTGCAACTGTTTGATGTCATCTGTATTAAGCAGATGAATATCACAGCTTCTATACATAATATTGAAGAATAGATCATATATACTGTACTTCAAGTGATATCAACTGACTACATGATCAAATTGCTATATAATTGTACATATAAGATCATAACAACTCAAATGTCTTAAAGCTTGTTTGATAAAAGATATTTACTAAGATACGATCTTCTAATAACAGTACATTTCCATTTATCTTAGTATAGTAGTGACATGCAATCTTCAAACTTGTATTATGCACTATTCTCACTGATCATAGACAGATATCCTGTCTTTTACTAAACATTCATTACTGTATTATGATCTATTAGACTTATGTGTTAAGGTTTTATGTTTAGAACACTACATATTTTGCACTACAGAAACTTACACTGTAATATCTATACAATTCATACATCTTCTTGATTTTTAGTCAACTTGTAATCATGTTAGAATGTTATGCATATACTTGAACTCTAGTATTGTATATAGTTTATGTTAATTATGTATAATATTTAATTTGATTTGAATATTACTGTGAATTAACTACATTATATATCTTGAATATGTTATAAGAGTGATACTTTAGATTTTTTAGATTAATACACATTTACAATAATTGTGTATAATTTAATTCATAACTCAAAATTATGTATAGAAACCTCTGAAAGTTACTTCATATCGTATTTGAAAATTCTGTATACTGATTGTTTTGATCACATCACCTGATCAGATTTCAGTTATTAGTATTTGGAAAGATCAGTGTATACATTTAACCATACTACATAGTTTGTGTCATCAAGCCAGTGTAAGAAACTTAAGGATCTACATCTAGACACTTTAGCTTGAGATGTGTAGATCCTTACTACATTCTATCATAGCTGTTATTAGCATCAGATGAACTAGTGTAAGATATGTTTAAAGTTTTCATAGAACTATCGATTTTACATAGAACATTGTTAGCCTATAATGCATCATATATTATAACCTATAACTATATTATTTAAGTTAGTACATATAATTCACTATAGTATAATATCACTCCTTCTGTATAACCTCACTGTCAGTAACTAACATTAAATCTATTGTATTTACGACACTTATCATAACTAATAATCTCATCATGATCACTGTTATCAATCTTCAACACTTCTACATCGTGTATGTTCAACTGATACACAGACTAACACTGTCCATCATTTAATCAACATCTGATATATAAATTACATGCTTTATATTAATCATTTGTAAAGCTAGTTGATCTTGATTATGAACGATTTGTATAACGTCTTGATGATACATATTTGACATGAAGTGAATAGATTGGTAATTGACTCAGCTTATAGTTTAGTCTTAAATGCTATGATTTATCAACTGAAAATTACTTCATAACATTACTATATATCCAGTTAACTCAGTTACTAACCTTAAATGTGACTTGCATCGCTTCACTCAGACTGATAGAACACTGTATCTAACCATGTTGAACGGATCAGATCCAACTGAGAATAGATCACGCATACCAGACGATAGGGAAACCAGATGTTTAAAGGCTGATGGTCTGTTACTGTTCATCACGTATCTCTTCTGTTTACACAACTTTGTCTGACTTTGACTTTCACCATCTTTGTTATTGATGGTCTGAATTCTGATCGTCTCCGTAAAGTTTACAAAACTAGACAATGTGTTAAAACTATGAAATCACACCTGTTTTTGATGTTGCTGAACTAAACTGTTCAACTCTACAACTAGAAAAAAGCCTCGTCCCGGCTCATTTGTTGGATTTTTTTGTTTCCACCACGTGTTTCAGTTCAGTTCAGTTCAGTAGTTTCCATCTCTCACTGATAGCAGATCTAAAACCTGCTCTTATCTTTGAAGCTCCTTGTGAGGAGCTCCCTGCTGCTGTCTTGCCAGTTTTATAGGGCTGTAATCTCCCAGTCGACTGGTTGATTTATTGGTGGTTATGTTCTGGCTCGTTTTTATTTTAAACTATTAAAACAGGTCAAAGTAGCTCCACACTTCCTTGCTGGTATAACAAGGATCCTGACGTTTAAAATGAGGTGTTGAGAACTTTGTAAATGTTCACATTGTTTATTAAAAACAGGTTGGACCTAGCGTTAGCATCCAGTCTGCGCTACGTTGAAAGTACAAATGAATTCATCCCCTTGTAGACAATGACCAGATATTGTCACCAACAGATGAAATCCATGTGTTTACATGTAATTCATTAGTACCATCTCTCCTCCTGTTCTGCCCATTGGTTCATGTTCGTCAGGCGACTGGTAGCTACATCTAGGTCCTACCTGTATAAAAAGTCTCTTTAATAAACGATGTGTTCACTTACAAAGTTCTCAACGCCTCGTTTTAAATGTCAGGATCCTTGTTATACCAGCAAGGAAGTGTGGAGCTACTTTGACCTGTTTTAATGGTTTAAAATAACGAACAGAAAATCACGATAAAACATCACGATAAAACATTAAATCAGGGTCTGATCTCTCCTGACGGAGATTTCTGCAGAAGATTTATGTTCCGATATCGGCAGGTTTTTCTAAAAGGACACGTTGAGTCTGAGGCGTCACCTCCTTTAGTCTGAAGGTTCATTTAAAGAGGAGAAACTCTGGGTTACAGAGACTAAACCTGCCAGAGCAGGTTAGTTTCACAGGGTCTGTTACCGTAGAAACTGACTCAGTTCAGCTCAACTCACTTTGTGAAACCAAAAACTCAGTTTCCCTCAACTCTGAGACGACTGACCTGAGTTTTCACTAAAACACTTAGTGAAATGATTCTCTGGTGGTGTCAGTTGTGTTATTGTTCCTTGTTATTACATTAGTACAAACTGTATCTTGACTGATATAACTTTTTATGACTATAACTGTAGTCGGTCAGTATGAAGTGAAACGTCTTTCCTGCTTGTGCACTATAAAATATTCACTCTATTACGTGTTGGAGCAGGTTGTAAAGAGTTAAACCAGGTCTACAACAGATAGTGAATGTAGAGGAGACAAGATGAGGATCATGTGGTTTTGTCTCTGAATCATCATTTGTTAAAAGTTTTAATAAAGTGAAAACAGGAGATTGACTTTGTTGAAATATGACGTGATAAATACTGAACATTTCAGTCTCAGGCAGATTATTTTCTTCTTCACACAGACTTTCTCTACAGAATCTGAGCAGAGAAACGATCCATTTTCTCAACAATCATATCACATTTCTACTGGACTTTTACATCATCTGATGCTTTAAACATGTTGGTCTTTGTCCAGACTTAGATTTACTCTATTTTTTATGCTTTATGCTATCAGGTCTTGGGATATTTACATCATTTTCACAGCAACATAAGTCACTATAGTAATGTTTAAAGACATTATTAATTAGTCACCATCTCACCCTTTTTATCCTCAACTTTAGGAATGAGGCGTGAAGAGGCAGCTTGGCAGGTTGCTGTGCCAGGAGTTTACCAGCCTGATCCCCAGAATCATACATACTGAAACGAGCCTCTGTGAGTAGATACGTGGCTTTGTTGTAGTCAGTGGGTCATATTCTGTTTCTTTATAAAGAGCTGAAGAGGGGGATGAGGAGCGTTGTTCGTCAGGACTAGATAAGACCTGGGAGATGCTCTGAAGCTCGGCCTCTTTTTTCCTCCTGGAGGAGTATTCAGTTATATGTCCTCTGAGGAAGGTTTCACAGTTTCCCAAACTGTTGAATGGGAGACCTCTGAAGTAGTGTTAGTATCAATAAAAATATCTGGGAAATGATGAGTTGTACAAATTCTTCATCAGCCAGTAAAAGTGGGTTAACTCTCCAATGGAATGAGGGTCTGAAGTAATTTGGTGAACTAAGTTGAAGAGACAGTGTCGTGGTCTGAGATGGAAACTGTGATACTGGCAGGAGTCTGACTCCTACTAACTGGTTACTAATCATTAATTATCAATCAGGAAGTTTTATTGTCATCACAGAGATTAGAGACCAGTCAGTTGGACACTGGACTGAAATGAAACAGTAAAGTCCTGGTCACATTACAACTGTTGTATCTGTAATAACAGTCGTACTAGTCCATGTCCCTCAGTCCTTCAGTTCCTCAGTCACAGTCCAGACGTCTCAACTTCTCTTCTCTCGTGTTTTCAGAAGCTCAGAAACGACTTAACAAGATGAAGACAAAGAGGATTCAACTATTAATTCAGTGTTTCCTGTTGTCAGTGGTTGAATGTGGTGAGTGACATTTCTTCACTTGGATCATGTTTCTACATGTTCAACACTTTGTGACTGTAACTGTAGTCACACTCTACAACGTTCACTATCTGATCTGTTTATACTGGATCAACAGTCTATACTCTGGGAAATGTTAACTCCATGATGAGTATTTCTCTCTCAATCACCATTAAGTTAAAAGTTTGTAATCGACTGAAAAAAGGAGATTGATTTTTTTTTTTTTGAAGAATAAAAACTGCCAGTGTTATAGTCATTTCTTATTTTGTATGAAACTAATATTTTTGGCTGTAGAATATGGTTTGAACTTAGAAAGGTGTTTCTGATTCTTTTATATAATTTATTAGGGCCCGAGCACCTCGGTGCGAGGACCCTATTGTTTCTGCTCAGATTCTTCTTATTTTTTTTTCCTCCTGCTGCATACCAGGCCGTTTGAGGCCTTTCCCTTTGACGAAAACTCACCAAAATTTGCAGACACATCAGAACTGTTGCAAAGCACGTTCTGACCAACTTTGGAGTCTGGGCATAGCTCAGGGGCTCCAGAGCGCCCCCTTTTTTTTTTTTTTAAACAAAGGCTTGTGGTCGGCACATAGTTTGAGGTAGACACACCAAAGTTGGTATGTTTGTCGAGCTTATCAAGATGGACAACTTTGGCACTGCATGTCTGGTGCCACGCCTAACAGGAAGTGAGCTATTAGCGAGCATCTGTGAAAGCGCAGGGTGCAAGGGCCTGTAAACACTGCTTGCGGTTTTTATTTTTTTATATATATATATATATATATATATATATATATGTTTTTGTGCTGAATTAAAGTTTTTCTGTTAAGTTTAAGTTTTTATTTTAATTTAAAACAACTTTCTGATCATCTTTTTTGACAAATGAACATAATAAATTATTTTTGGAACAAAGAAGTGTGTTTACTAATCCAACTGAGACTGTACATCACCCATGGGATTTTGGATAAAATGGTCACTAGCCAGTTTTTAATGATCTGTCTGGAATAAAACAACAAGATAAATGATCAGTCTCAGTCAGATTGTTTTGGTGGTGACACATCTGAAGGTTTAGTTTGAAACAGGAGGAAGGAAACGTTACAATTCATGATGTAGTTTAACTTCACTGGTTGGTTTTGAAGCTGCTGCAGTGAAAACTGTTGTTTTCTCTTAGACTGTAAATTTTGATCTTCACCAAAAATAATCAGCACAACAGCTGATCCCTCCAATGTTAAACCTGAGCACCAGTCAAACATTTTATATGACAGATGATACAAAATCTACTGATCCAATATAAGGACCTTTATATTGGATGTGTGTCACCACTCCCTGTGTTCACTCCCTCAGATGGCTGCTGTTCAAGTACTATCAACACCCACTTCACAAGAGAACAATTCTTTATCAGCTGATAAGAACTTTTATGACTGAACAGGTTAAGAGGTTAAACTAACAAACATGATCAACTTGACTAAACGTGTCTCCTCCCTTGTGTTTTCCAGGTCTCCACTCTCTGGTGTTCATGTCTACAGGACGTGTGCAGCCTGGAGATCGACCTGCATTTGAACAACTAACTGTGTTTGATGGAGTTCCCATCTCTCACTGTGATGGTTCAACTGTAGATCTCAAACCTGCTCTGGAGTCAAAACACCTACCAGATCACTGTCAGGAAGCAAAGTTCAACATCTTAGTCTCTCTCCATACCATCCCACTGTTTATCAACAACACAATATGTAAGTGTTTAAAATGTGACATGTAGATTTAGTTTGATATTGTTGATAAAAACCAAGACATTAATCTTGTGGTCTTACTTTCTAGCTGTTGTACAGCGGAGACGTGGCTGCATCCTGTCAGCTACTGGGACTGTCTCTGGTTTTGAAGCCTGGTCAGTGGATGGGATGGACTTCATGACCTTTGACCCTGAATCTAGGAGATGGACGTCTCAGTCTTCATCAGCTGTGACAGTTGAACGTCACTGGAACAACAAACAAGAAATGAACGTTGCTTTTAGTTGGTTCATCAGAGAACAATGTCCACAAATGATCCAGATGATTAAATTAAGATCAATAATCCCCAAAACAGGTGAGTTTGATCAACTTACTGATCAACTATCATTAGAATTTCTATTTAGATATTGAGGTTGTTCTTGACAGACTCTAGATCTTCACCACAGTCAAAACTTTCAGTCGTGTCCATGTTGATAGTGAGTGAACAAGGACCTCTAGTGGTCATGTGAACAACTCTGATCATAACTGTTGTTGTTGTCTCATGTTTCTCCAGAGTTGTATGTATTTGGGAAGCCCATGGCTACTCCAGACCGGGCCCTGCTGACATGTCACCTGATGAGTACTGATAGATCCAGTTCACTTCATCTGATCACAGACCAGACCTCCAGACCCATCAGGATCACAGAGACTGGACCAGTACCTGCTGAAGACAGATGTGTGATCTTGAGACTGACGGCTGTGATCTCCCTCCACCAAAACAAATATGGCTGCTTAGTACAAACAGAAGGACACAACACCACTGTCTTCTGGGGTGAGAACTACTGACATTTACAAACTTGAACTAAATGTATCAACACAACTGGCTGCAGCGTGTAGATCACATTAGACCTTCTCAAAGAGGATTAAAAGACGTCTGACTCTGATCTTTACTAATGTTCAATCTTCTAAATGACACAAGTGATCACAATGGCTTCTCACTATCTTCTTTCATTTCAGATGGAAACACTCTGGATGGTACCAACCTTCTTCAACCATCAACTGAACTCTGGAAACTATATTTGATAGCAGTGGGTGGATTCTTCTGTGTTAGGGCTGTAACCATCATCATATACTGTGCAGTACAAAATCTACTGTATAAACGTGGTAAGTTTTGTTATCAGACTTTAAATTTTCACTTCTGTCACTAAGATTTTCTATTAAAGACGTGAAACAGTGATTAAAGTGAGATATTCAGGATAACAACATATAATTGTGGTTCATTCACACTTTGTATCAGTTCACTGTCTTAAAGTTCAGAGTGGAAGTGATTCATCAAGTTACTTGTATCAGAATTAATGTTCACACAGTTTATGTTTGATCAGATTTAACTGTCAATGATTCTTATTTTCTCTCTAGTGAAGATGATGGTGATGAGGCTTCAACATCCTCCACATCATCATCAGCAGGAAGAGACGACTGAGATGTTGATGAAGACTGTTTCTTCTCCAGATCAACACAATTGTTTTGTTACATCAACACAAGGTTCAAAAATACAACAAACGATAGTTTGAGATGAAGAAGATCAAAGATCCAGACTATTATGATCCAGACTTTGCTCTTCAACAACAGTGAAACAAAGAAGATCCTGGGAAACTTTAACATGAAGATTAAAAACATCACTGACTGATGTTTGTTACTGAGTCATGAACAGAAACCTGGAGGTCCAGTCACATGTACATATGTTCATATATTGATGTTGTTGTATATGATGTTTCAGACACATGATCCAGCAGCATCTTGTCTTTTTACATCACGTTAATCAGGAACCAGAAACCTCCACAAGAAGGATGTAACGCTGCTTTAGAAACTGTTTCACTGTTCAGCTCATTGACTCATTTCATTTCTACATTTATCAAAACATTTATCTCCAGGAACTTTAGAATATTACATATGTTTAACACACAGACATATGTTGTATTCACAGACTTAACACGTTTATAATTTATTATTATCATTACTATTAGTAGTAGCAGTAGTATTTACTGTTGTTGCCACTCCCCTTAGCTGCTACCATTAGCACTATATACCGTTATTATGTACTGCTATTATTATTTGCTGTGTATGTGTGTATATCTATATATATCTAGTAATAATATATAATGTGATTAATAGTAACACAACACTTACCAGCTGTATTACTACCATCATCTGCCGCTGCACTTTTACCATGTATAAATGTTATCTGCATTTTTTCCTTCCTTTTTTCTTTAATCAATAAAACTTAGTGTCTTTGTATTTTCACGTCTCCGTGTTTGATCATTTCCTGCAGATTATCAGTCATAAAACGTTGAAATGTTTGTGTAGATTTACACATGTTGAACTATATTATACTAACACTACTGACACTAGTTCACTCTGATTTACTCTCTAATGCTCCTTGTTGGTTTTAGTTGTTAGAACCACAAGGTGGCGCTGTCCTACCTCCTCACATCAAGTCCTCTTCACCATAAACCCTCAGTCTCCTCTGGCTTCTCTAGCGCCACCTGTGGTGACACAGATCTTTAGGTTTAGTTTGAAACGTTCCACTTCATGATGTAGTTTGTGTAGAACATTGGAACGTTACTGGAACGTTCTATGAGACGAAATGTAACAAGAAATAAGTTTTATTGACATCACAAGCTTTTGATTTAGCACTTAAAATGTGCAAATGTTTGATAATTATTCAAACTCATTCAAACTTTATTGATATAAAACTGTTGGTACAATAAAGCTGCAGCATGAAGTGTTTCACATATTAAAAACAGTCACCCCTCCACCCTGATCCTTACGATAATGAAACATGTATAAGAACAAACAGAAACATGGCTGATGAAACCAGAGGAAACGCTACCACAGGGAGGTGGTCGTCCAGCAGGGAGACACAACCCAACCTCACACAGGACACAGACAAACTCCACTGTTGTGAGGAGGAAACCTGGACCTCCATCACAACCAGAGGAGGGGGGACCCCGAGCCAGCGCCATGACAACCACAACAAACATCCACCCCGATGTGGAGACAAATCAAATATCAAATATTAAATGTTAAACTATGAAATAAAATAAATGAATCACATGAAAAACATTGAGTATTAAAGTATTTAAGTGCAGGTTGAGTTACGTCTCATTTAAACCAGCCAGTAGTGATGAGACCTGAGTCCTGGACTATGAAGCAATATTTGTTCTTATCGTGGCAACTTCAGGGTTAACTCTGGTTTCCGTCCTACGAAGGTGGTTCACTTCTTACCGGGCTACGTCTCCATGGTAACTGATGCTGAACTAACCTGCTCTGGAGCAGGTCATGTTCCAGATCAGAGATCAGAGACTATAAAATCTCCGCCCTCCGACCAATCAATGCTCTTGAAAATGTCTGGTCCTTTTATTGCAGATCTGTGGAGCTCGGTGCCGGATTGAGAGAGGGTCTATGAGGAGGACCAGGGTTTTTAGAGACCGGCAAGATTATTTATTGGAGCGTCACTTAAATATCTGTGATCTCCTCAAACTGTACATTGCCAGTGACACAGTGGAGCTGACTGTCCCTCAGACAGTAGCACTGCTGCGTTATTGACTCCTACAATAATTAACTAGGATATTAAATAACTGGATTTTATTATCGACACATTGTACAAATGTTCCTGTTTTAAGCTGCCAGGGTCCGACGACACACCCCCGTCACCTTCATTAACTGAGCTTGTCGTCCTAAACCAGAGACTGACACTGAAACTGGACTTGGACGTATCAGATATGAAAGTTTCCTACTGACACTTTAAATCATATTCTTATATTTAGTTTTTATTGTTTTGTGCCGCTACGGGTGCAGCTGAACACGAATGTTAAAGTTGTATCAGCATATTCACCTTAACAGTCTAGATTTCAGCAGTTCATTGATTTGATTTTAATTTAATTTCAGTCACATCTTTCCCATTGACAAAAACTCACCAAAATTGGCACACACATCAGAACTGTTGCAAAGCACGTTCTGACCAACTTTTGAGGCCGGGCGTGGCTCAGGGGCTCCAGAGCGCCCCCTTATGTCACTTTTTAAACAAAGGCTTGTGGTTGGCACATGTACTTGCGGTTTTAATTATATATATTTAGGGCCAGAGCCCTAAATATACAATTAAAACCGCAAGCAGTGTTTACGGGCCTGAGCATTCACGCTTTCACGTGGGCCGCATAGCGTGCTCACGCAAAAGCGCAGGGTGCGAGGGCCCGTAAACATGTCCATTGACCATGTTGATAGTGAGTGAACAAGGACCTCTAGTGGTCATGTGAACAACTCTGATCATAACTGTTGTTGTTGTCTCATGTTTCTCCAGAGTTGTATGTATCTTTACAACTGTTTAATCTTCTAAATGACACAAGTGATCACAATGGCTTCTCACTATCTTCTTTCATTTCAGAAACACTCTGGATGGTACCAACCTTCTTTATCCATCAACTGAACTCTGAAATATACTGATAACATACTGATAACTCTGAAATATACTGATAACACTGGCTGTAGTCAGCTGTGTTACAATAGTAATCATCATCATATACTGTGCAGAACTATATCTACTGTATAAACGTGGTAAGTTTTGTTATCAGACTTTAAATTTTCACTTCTCTGACTAAGATTTTCTATTAAAGACGTGAAACAGTGATTAAAGTGAGAAGTGAAACAGTGATGTTCCAGGAGGAACAATCTGTCAGAAATGGTAAAATGAATCATGAATGAACAAAGTGTTAAACTGTAGTGACTAGACTATTATTTGTGGCAGTAATGTTTCTAGTCTGGCAGATAATATTTTGTAGATAATTTTACCGTCTATATTTAACGAGACAGGACTGTATGAGGAGCATTGTAGTCGCTCTTCATTGCTGTTTGTACTCAAGTGGGAGGGAATTGTTCATAAGTCAAAGATTCATTAAACACAGCTTGGACTTATGGTGAAAATTCAAGTGAAAATGTTTTACAGAAGTCTGAGGTAAAGCCATCTGGCCCAGGAGTTTTATTGTGTTTCAATGATTTAATAGCTTGTATTTGGGATATTTACATCATTTTCACAGCAACATAAGTCACTATAGTAATGTTTAAAGACATTATTAATTAGTCACCATCTCACCCTTTTTATCCTCAACTTTAGGAATGAGGCGTGAAGAGGCAGCTTGGCAGGTTGCTGTGCCAGGAGTTTACCAGCCTGATCCCCAGAATCATACATACTGAAACGAGCCTCTGTGAGTAGATACGTGGCTTTGTTGTAGTCAGTGGGTCATATTCTGTTTCTTTATAAAGAGCTGAAGAGGGGGATGAGGAGCGTTGTTCGTCAGGACTAGATAAGACCTGGGAGATGCTCTGAAGCTCGGCCTCTTTTTTCCTCCTGGAGGAGTATTCAGTTATATGTCCTCTGAGGAAGGTTTCAGTTTCCCAAACTGTTGAATGGGAGACCTCTGAAGTAGTGTTAGTATCAATAAAAATATCTGGGAAATGATGAGTTGTACAAATTCTTCATCAGCCAGTAAAGGTGGGTTAACTCTCCAATGGAATGAGGGTCTGAAGTAATTTGGTGAACTAAGTTGAAGAGACAGTGTCGTGGTCTGAGATGGAAACTGTGATACTGGCAGGAGTCTGACTCCTACTAACTGGTTACTAATCATTAATTATCAATCAGGAAGTTTTATTGTCATCACAGAGATTAGAGACCAGTCAGTTGGACACTGGACTGAAATGAAACAGTAAAGTCCTGGTCACATTACAACTGGTGTATCTGTAATAACAGTCGTACTAGTCCGTGTCCCTCAGTCCTTCAGTTCCTCAGTCACAGTCCAGACGTCTCAACTTCTCTTCTCTCGTGTTTTCAGAAGCTCAGAAACGACTTAACAAGATGAAGACAAAGAGGATTCAACTATTAACTCAGTGTTTCCTGTTGTCAGTGGTTGAATGTGGTGAGTGACATTTCTTCACTTGGATCATGTTTCTACATGTTCAACACTTTGTGACTGTAACTGTAGTCACACTCTACAACGTTCACTATCTGATCTGTTTATACTGGATCAACAGTCTATACTCTGGGAAATGTTAACTCCATGATGAGTATTTCTCTCTCAATCACCATTAAGTTAAAAGTTTGTAATCGACTGAAAAAAGGAGATTGATTTTTTTTTTTTTGAAGAATAAAAACTGCCAGTGTTATAGTCATTTCTTATTTTGTATGAAACTAATATTTTTGGCTGTAGAATATGGTTTGAACTTAGAAAGGTGTTTCTGATTCTTTTATATAATTTATTAGGGCCCGAGCACCTCGGTGCGAGGACCCTATTGTTTCTGCTCAGATTCTTCTTCTTTTTTTTTCCTCCTGCTGCATACCAGGCCGTTTGAGGCCTTTCCCTTTCCCTAACTCACCAAAATTTGCAGACACATCAGAACTGTTGCAAAGCACGTTCTGACCAACTTTGGAGTCTGGGCATAGCTCAGGGGCTCCAGAGCGCCCCCTTTTTTTTTTTTTTTAAACAAAGGCTTGTGGTCGGCACATAGTTTGAGGTAGACACACCAAAGTTGGTATGTTTGTAGAGCTCATCAAGACGGACAACTTTGGCACTGCATGTCTGGTGCCACGCCTAACAGGAAGTGAGCTATTAGCGAGCATCTGTGAAAGCGCAGGGTGCAAGGGCCTGTAAACACTGCTTGCGGTTTTTATTTTATATATATATATATATATATATATATATATATATATATATATATATATATATATATATATATATATATGTTTTTGTGCTGAATTAAAGTTTTTCTGTTAAGTTTAAGTTTTTATTTTAATTTAAAACAACTTTCTGATCATCTTTTTTGACAAATGAACATAATAAATTATTTTTGGAACAAAGAAGTGTGTTTACTAATCCAACTGAGACTGTACATCACCCATGGGATTTTGGATAAAATGGTCACAAGCCAGTTTTTAATGATCTGTCTGGAATAAAACAACAAGATAAATGATCAGTCTCAGTCAGATTGTTTTGGTGGTGACACATCTGAAGGTTTAGTTTGAAACAGGAGGAAGGAAACGTTATAATTCATGATGTAGTTTAACTTCACTGGTTGGTTTTGAAGCTGCTGCAGTGAAAACTGTTGTTTTCTCTGAGACTGTAAATTTTGATCTTCACCAAAAATAATCAGCATAACAGCTGATCCCTCCAATGTTAAACCTTAGCACCAGTCAAACATATTATATGATTGATGATACAAAATCTACTGATCCAATATAAGGACCTTTATATTGGATGTGTGTCACCACTCCCTGTGTTCACTCCCTCAGATGGCTGCTGTTCAAGTACTGTCAACACCCACTTCACAAGATACAAATTCTTTATCAGCTGATAAGAACTTTTATGACTGAACAGGTTAAGAGGTTAAACTAACAAACATGACCCACTTGACTAAACATGTCTCCTCCCTTGTGTTTTCCAGGTCTCCACTCTCTGGTGTTCATGTCTACAGGACGTGTGCAGCCTGGAGATCGACCTGCATTTGAACAACTAACTGTGTTTGATGGAGTTCCCATCTCTCACTGTGATGGTTCAACTGTAGATCTCAAACCTGCTCTGGAGTCAAAACACCTACCAGATCACTGTCAGGAAGCAAAGTTCAACATCTTAGACTCTCTCTATGAGATACCACGACGTATCAACAACACAATATGTAAGTGTTTAAAATGTGACATGTAGATTTAGTTTGATATTGTTGATAAAAACCAAGACATTAATCTTGTGGTCTTACTTTCTAGCTGTTGTACAGCGGAGACGTGGCTGCATCCTGTCAGCTACTGGGACTGTCTCTGGTTTTGAAGCCTGGTCAGTGGATGGGATGGACTTCATGACCTTTGACCCTGAATCTAGGAGATGGACGTCTCAGTCTTCATCAGCTGTGACAGTTGAACGTCACTGGAACAGACAGAGAGTAATGAACGTTGCTTTTAGTTTGTTCATCAGAGAACAATGTCCACAAATGATCCAGATGATTAAATTAAGATCAATAATCCCCAAAACAGGTGAGTTTGATCAACTTACTGATCAACTATCATTAGAATTTCTATTTAGATATTGAGGTTGTTCTTGACAGACTCTAGATCTTCACCACAGTCAAAACTTTCAGTCTTGTCCATGTTGATAGTGAGTGAACAAGGACCTCTAGTGGTCATGTGAACAACTCTGATCATAACTGTTGTTGTTGTCTCATGTTTCTCCAGAGTTGTATGTATTTGGGAAGCCCATGGCTACTCCAGACCGGGCCCTGCTGACATGTCACCTGATGAGTACTGATAGATCCAGTTCACTTCATCTGATCACAGACCAGACCTCCAGACCCATCAGGATCACAGAGACTGGACCAGTACCTGCTGAAGACAGATGTGTGATCTTGAGACTGACGGCTGTGATCTCCCTCCACCAAAACAAATATGGCTGCTTAGTACAAACAGAAGGACACAACACCACTGTCTTCTGGGGTGAGAACTACTGACATTTACAAACTTGAACTAAATGTATCAACACAACTGGCTGCAGCGTGTAGATCACATTAGACCTTCTCAAAGAGGATTAAAAGACGTCTGACTCTGATCTTTACTAATGTTCAATCTTCTAAATGACACAAGTGATCACAATGGCTTCTCACTATCTTCTTTCATTTCAGATGGAAACACTCTGGATGGTACCAACCTTCTTCATCCACCAACTAAACTCTGGAAACTATATTTGATAGCAGTGGGTGGATTCCTCTGTGTTAGGGCTGTAACCAGCATCACATACTGTGCAGTACAAAATCTACTGTATAAACATGGTAAGTTTTGTTATCAGACTTTAAAAAAAATCACTTCTGTCACTAAGATTTTCTATTAAAGACGTGAAACAGTGATTAAAGTGAGATATTCAGGATAACAACATATAATTGTGGTTCATTCACACTTTGTATCAGTTCACTGTCTTAAAGTTCAGAGTGGAAGTGATTCATCAAGTTACTTGTATCAGAATTAATGTTCACACAGTTTATGTTTGATCAGATTTAACTGTCAATGATTCTTATTTTCTCTCTAGTGAAGATGATGGTGATGAGGCTTCAACATCCTCCACATCATCATCAGCAGGAAGAGACGACTGAGATGTTGACGAAGACTGTTTCTTCTCCAGATCAACAGAATTGTTTTGTTACATCAACACAAGGTTCAAAAATACAACAAACGATAGTTTGAGATGAAGAAGATCAAAGATCCAGACTATTATGATCCAGACTTTGCTCTTCAACAACAGTGAAACAAAGAAGATCCTGGGAAACTTTAACATGAAGATTAAAAACATCACTGACTGATGTTTGTTACTGAGTCATGAACAGAAACCTGGAGGTCCAGTCACATGTACATATGTTCATATATTGATGTTGTTGTATATGATGTTTCAGACACATGATCCAGCAGCATCTTGTCTTTTTACATCACGTTAATCAGGAACCAGAAACCTCCACAAGAAGGATGTGACGCTGCTTTAGAAACTGTTTCACTGTTCAGCTCATTGACTCATTTCATTTCTACATTTATCAAAACATTTATCTCCAGGAACTTTAGAATATTACATATGTTTAACACACAGACATATGTTGTATTCACAGACTTAACACGTTTATAATTTATTATTATCATTACTATTAGTAGTAGCAGTAGTATTTACTGTTGTTGCCACTCCCCTTAGCTGCTACCATTAGCACTATATACCGTTATTATGTACTGCTATTATTATTTGCTGTGTATGTGTGTATATCTATATATATCTAGTAATAATATATAATGTGATTAATAGTAACACAACACTTACCAGCTGTATTACTACCATCATCTGCCGCTGCACTTTACCATGTATAAATGTTATCTGCATTTTTTTTCCTTCCTTTTTTCTTTAATCAATAAAACTTAGTGTCTTTGTATTTTCACGTCTCCGTGTTTGATCATTTCCTGCAGATTATCAGTCATAAAACGTTGAAATGTTTGTGTAGATTTACACATGTTGAACTATATTATACTAACACTACTGACACTAGTTCACTCTGATTTACTCTCTAATGCTCCTTGTTGGTTTTAGTTGTTAGAACCACAAGGTGGCGCTGTCCTACCTCCTCACATCAAGTCCTCTTCACCATAAACCCTCAGTCTCCTCTGGCTTCTCTAGCGCCACCTGTGGTGACACAGATCTTTAGGTTTAGTTTGAAACGTTCCACTTCATGATGTAGTTTGTGTAGAACATTGGAACGTTACTGGAACGTTCTATGAGACGAAATGTAACAAGAAATAAGTTTTATTGACATCACAAGCTTTTTGATTTAGCACTTAAAATGTGCAAATGTTTGATAATTATTCAAACTCATTCAAACTTTATTGATATAAAACTGTTGGTACAATAAAGCTGCAGCATGAAGTGTTTCACATATTAAAAACAGTCACCCCTCCACCCTGATCCTTACGATAATGAAACATGTATAAGAACAAACAGAAACATGGCTGATGAAACCAGAGGAAACGCTACCACAGGGAGGTGGTCGTCCAGCAGGGAGACACAACCCAACCTCACACAGGACACAGACAAACTCCACTGCTGTGAGGAGGAAACCTGGACCTCCATCACAACCAGAGGAGGGGGGACCCCGAGCCAGCGCCATGACAACCACAACAAACATCCACCCCAATGTGGAGACAAATCAAATATCAAATATTAAATGTTAAACTATGAAATAAAATAAATGAATCACATGAAAAACATTGAGTATTAAAGTATTTAAGTGCAGGTTGAGTTACGTCTTATTTAAACCAGCCAGTAGTGATGAGACCTGAGTCCTGGACTATGAAGCAATATTTGTTCTTATCGTGGCAACTTCAGGGTTAACTCTGGTCTCCGTCCTATGAAGGTGGTTCACTTCTCACCGGGCTACGTCTCCATGGTAACTGATGCTGAACTAACCTGCTCTGGAGCAGGTCATGTTCCAGATCAGAGATCAGAGACTATAAAATCTCCGCCCTCCGACCAATCAATGCTCTTGAAAATGTCTCGTCCTTTTATTGCAGATCTGTGGAGCTCGGTGCCGGATTGAGAGAGGGTCTCTGAGGAGGACCAGGGTTTTTAGAGACCGGCAAGATTATTTATTGGAGCGTCACTTAAATATCTGTGATCTCCTCAAACTGTACATTGTCAGTGACGCAGTGGAGCTGACTGTCCCTCAGACAGTAGCACTGCTGCGTTATTGACTCCTACAATAATTAACTAGGATATTAAATAACTGGATTTTATTATCGACACATTGTACAAATGTTCCTGTTTGAAGCTGCCAGGGTCCGACGACACACCCTCGTCCTCCTTCATTAACTGAGCTTGTCGTCCTAAACCAGAGACTGACTGACACTGAAACTGGACTTGGACGTATCAGATATGAAAGTTTCCTACTGACACTTTGAATCATGTTCTTATATTTAGTTTTTATTGTTTTGTGCCGCTACGGGTGCAGCTGAACACGAATGTTAAAGTTGTATCAGCATATTCACCTTAACAGTCTAGATTTCAGCAGTTCATTGATTTGATTTTAATTTAATTTCAGTCACATCTACTCGTCTCTGTGAGAACTTGCTTCATAGTACAGGCCTCTGGTCATCAGTCAGAACCAGGAAGTTTTTATTGTCATCACTTGTTCTACAGAGAACAGTTCAATTGGACTGAAAATGCAACAGTAAATTTCTGGCCTCGTTCCAACTGTTAATGTGTAATAACAGCAGTTACTGACCAGTGGGAGGTTTCCAACCAGTTCCTCAGTCACAGTCTCTACTTCACTTCTCTCATGTGTTTTCAGAAGCTCAGAAATGACTTTACAAGATGAAGATGAGGAGAATTAAACTATTAATTCAGTGTTTCCTGTTGTCAGTGGTTGAATGTGGTGAGTGACATTTCTTTAATTTGATCACGTTTCTACATATTTATCCACATGAAACTGTGACTTGGCTGCAGTCGGTCAGAGAGGAGACGTAGCCGCAGATGGAGAGAACAATCCTTCACCTTTATTCTCTTATTCTAATTGTTCCAGGTGGTGTTTTCATACATTGATGAGACTGTGGCGTCATAGTCTAGTTTGCTCTGTCATAGTTTGGACGGTGATAATTGTTCTCTGCTCATTATGACACGTGGTAGCTGTAATGCTAATGCTAACTAATGCTAATGGAGCACGTGTCAACCCTTGTGTGGTGTTCATATTTTCGTTACTTAGCCAGTGTTTGTGGGTCTGGTGGACCCACTGCATTTTGGGTTTTTAATTCAACACAAGCAAATAAAGAGAAAACGAAAAAAAAGATATGAGTGAAAGAAATTCCACAAATTAACAAATGAAGCAAATTTTTAATAACTAATGATTTTTATCTATTTGAACTTTGTTAGAAATTTAACCCATTCACGTCAGTTTACACAAGCTGACTCTCTCTGTTCATCAAAGTCACCATCAGACTCTGAATTTTCAGAAATGTGATTGTCACATTCTGAAACCTCTTCCTCTACGTCTCTCCTCCAAAATCAAAATCATTTCCACGACTCTGAGCAGAGAATCTTTGAGATGCTGCAGTGAAAACTGTTGTTCTATATATATAAGACCTTTATATTGGATGTGTGTCAGCGCTCCTTGTGTTGTACCGCAAATGGCTGCTGTTCAAGTACTATCAACACCCACATACACAAGAGAACAATTCTTTATCGGCTGATAAGAACTTTTATGACTGAACAGGTTAAGAGATTAAAGTGACAAACATGATCAACTTGACTAAACGTGTCTCCTCCCTTGTGTTTTCCAGGTCTCCACTCTCTGGTGTTCATGTCTACAGGACGTGTGCAGCCTGGAGATCGACCTGCATTTGAACAACTAACTGTGTTTGATGGAGTTCCCATCTCTCACTGTGATGGTTCAACTGTAGATCTCAAACCTGCTCTGGAGTCAAAACACCTACCAGATCACTGTCAGGAAGCAGAGTTCAACATCTTAGACTCTATCAAGGAGATACCACAACATGTCAACAACACAATATGTAAGTGTTTAAAATGTGACATGTAGATTTAGTTTGATATTGTTGATAAAAACCAAGACATTAATCTTGTGGTCTTACTTTCTAGCTGTTGTACAGCGGAGACGTGGCTGCATCCTGTCAGCTACTGGGACTGTCTCTGGTTTTGAAGCCTGGTCAGTGGATGGGATGGACTTCATGACCTTTGACCCTGAATCTAGGAGATGGACGTCTCAGTCTTCATCAGCTGTGACAGTTGAACGTCACTGGAACAACAAACAAGAAATGAACGTTGCTTTTAGTTGGTTCATCAGAGAACAATGTCCACAAATGATCCAGATGATTAAATTAAGATCAATAATCCCCAAAACAGGTGAGTTTGATCAACTTACTGATCAACTATCATTAGAATTTCTATTTAGATATTGAGGTTGTTCTTGACAGACTCTAGATCTTCACCACAGTCAAAACTTTCAGTCGTGTCCATGTTGATAGTGAGTGAACAAGGACCTCTAGTGGTCATGTGAACAACTCTGATCATAACTGTTGTTGTTGTCTCATGTTTCTCCAGAGTTGTATGTATTTGGGAAGCCCATGGCTACTCCAGACTGGGCCCTGCTGACATGTCACCTGATGAGTACTGATAGATCCAGTTCACTTCATCTGATCACAGACCAGACCTCCAGACCCATCAGGATCACAGAGACTGGACCAGTACCTGCTGAAGACAGATGTGTGATCTTGAGACTGACGGCTGTGATCTCCCTCCACCAAAACAAATATGGCTGCACGGCACGAACAGGACGACATAACAACACCATCTTCTGGGGTGAGAATGGAAACTTGTCACTAATGACACAAGTGATCAGAATGGGTTCTCACTATCTTCTCTAATTTCCTTTCAGATGGACGGACTCTTGATGGCAGAAACCTTCTTCAGTCGTCAACTGACCACTGGAAGATGTTGGCAGTTTTGTCTGGAGTCACCTGCGTTGGGGTTGTGATCCTCTTGATTTCCTGTGCAACAGTAATTCTGTTTAAATGTGGTACGTCTTTTGTTGTCGATCCTTAACAAGTCAAATTTACGAGGTTACTACAGCAGGGGTTGAATTATAATCGTGATTCTTATTTTCTCTGTAGTGAAGAAGAGGAAGGTTCAACCTCCACCTCCTGATCCACAGCTGGTGCAGCAGTTTGAGGAGTTGATGAAGACTGTTACGTCTCCAGATCTGCAGAGTGTTCTCGCTGCTTTCATACAGAGCACATGGACACATAAAGACGTCGAGGAGCGATGGTTTGAGATAATGAAGATAAGAGATCAAAAATATTATGATCCAGATTACTATGGTCATCAAACGAGGGGCCACTTAATGCGATCATATACTCATGGTAACAGGGAAACAGATGAGATCCTGGTGGTTTGACCATCAGGGACGTTTTCTTTCCTCTAGAACAAAGAAACTTTAGACTTTAACATGAAGCATCATGGACTGATGTTTGTTAGTTAGTTCTCTTTTCAACTAAATCGTTCTATCTTCATTCTCAACTCGACTCCACTCAGTTTGGTACCAGACGCATCGTTCTCCATCACAGTTTGGTTCCTCCTCGACGTTGAGACACAAAAACATCAGTCAACATTAATGGAGGAGATGCTGGACTTGTTGCTGGGTTAGCTTACGACGAGCTAGGCTACGACCACGGATCAGTCTTGTCGCTGTTTATTAAAAATGGAGGTTGATTCAACTTGTGAAGACGCTCACTCTGACCAATCAGTGGCCGGCGTCTGTTCACGTCACGTTTTAGTATCGACTCAGCTCCACTGGTTCCTCCACAGAGTAGGAACTAAAACAGTAGCTGGAACCAGGAACTAGCACCAAGTGGAAACACTAGAAACTGAGTAGAGTCCAGTCCAGTAGACGCTGGTGGAAAAGCACTTTCAGAAAAAACCTCAAGATCCTGAAGTGAAGTGTCATCAGCATTCATGTTTTATCCTGTTGTTTCAATTTTTATTATTATCATCAAAGGCTGATCATGTGGTATTACAGCCATGTCTTTCCTTTAGGTCAGAAATTTATTTTAAGATATTTACATTTTATTTCTACATTTTTTTAAAGAAATTAAATATCATGTGCTGTAGATTTCTTTAGCAATTATCCAGATATACTGTGGATATATATTGGACTATATGATACCAACATTACTGACAGAAGTTCACAGTTATTCAGTTTGTAATTAATGGTTTAGAGGTGATTGTGGTAAAGTTGAAGAGTTTTAAAATATATTTCCGTTTTAATGTTTTACACTTTGTTCTTATAAGATGCATTTAACTTGATGCTATTTCCAAAGCAACCACAAGGTGGCGACATACACTTTTAGCATTTCACGAGTTCAAATGTGTGTCACAAAACAATGGGAAGGATGAGAAATCATATTTCAATATTTCTAAAGTTTTAAAGCCAAGTTCTTCTGTTTAGTAATAAAAACAAACTTTGATGATGGAAATTGATGATTGTTTCAATGGATGAAAAGAAATGTGAATATTCAGGGTTAATTTATTTAATGTAAAGACAAATTAAACCTACAAAAGGCTCATTGTTAAGTCTCGTTTCATTCCACTACGTCATCATCTGAGTTTCTGTATAGGAGACAGATGAATATGCAAATTAGGTTTTAAAAGAGGACTCTGATCTCAACATTTTACATCGTATAACGTGTTTAACTAGTTCTGAAATATTGTGAAGGAGCAGCAATGATTCTCAGTTTGAGAGAAAAAAAAAAAAAAAAAAAAACAGCTGACAACTACAGGCAAGAGAAGCATTCGTCAGGTAAAAATAACCTCTCACTCTTCACACAAGACAAAGAAAAGAGAGATCACTTGAAAGTGAATTAGAACAGAAAATACAAATGCAAAAAAGACAACTTGTGACACCTCACAAGAGGAACCTGTAGCCTACTGAGTTCTACGAGAAAACCTAAACTTTTTTTTTTTTTAAGTATTTTTTGCCTTTAATCAGTGACAGCGTAGAGAGACAGGAAACAGGGAAGAGAGCGGGGAAGGACACGCAGGAGAGGTCGACTCAGTCGGGACTCAAACCGGCGAACAACTGCTCGGCACATACGCCAGCGTGGTTCACCTTAGTCCCTCGGCCATCCAGGAGCCACAAGAAAACCTAAACTTGAGTTAAATCACATAACAAGTCCAGTAGCCTTCTTGCTAACCAACGTAAATTAAATTAAAAGGATCACCTCCATAAAGGGCTCAGCTCAGGTCCCAAGACTGTCACAAGAATATAATCACCTAAATTAATTAAAGAATCGGTCGTAGACATGGATTCACCAACTCCAACTCTGGTTCAACTACAGAAAAACCATCAGGACATTTTAGTTTCCACATCTACATGGTGAGTCTGGAAGTTGGCTCTGTGCATTTTGGGTCTGGGGTGTCCCTGGGTGTGGGGCTGCTTGGTGCAGGTGGGTTGTGGAAGGAAGAGGTTCCACCTTTTTCCCTCTTTGGACTTGCTCTCCCTGGGAGTTGGGGCACTCTGGCCATGCCTCAAACTGTTTTCCCCCACTTTGGTGGTGCTTCATTTACTGGGGGTCCTGGACTATTAGGGCTTGGGTGCAGGCTGGGTTTTTCCTGGATGTGGGCAAGTCTAGGGTCCAGGGTCTGCATCCTTGCAACCAGGTGACCCCAGATGCGGGGGCCAGGTGTATGCTTCTAGGGGCCTTAGCCCTCTAGGACCTGCACCCCCCTCGGTGAAGGGTAGTGCTGGCCCCTGTACTCTGGCAGCACCTCTCCCTGAGAGTTGCTCTGGCCATGTCTCAAAGTGTCTTCCCCCCTTTTTTTTTTCCATCCTGCAGGAATTGGTGCTTCATTTGCGTTTGGGGTCCAGGACTTGTGGGAGGCTACTGGGCCTTGGGCACAGACTGGGGTTGCTTCCTGTATGTGAGCAAATCAAGGGCCAGGGTCCAGATCGGCATATTCAGGTGACCCCAGGTGTGGGGGCCATGTGTATGTCCTCTAGGGCCTGTATTCCCCTTGTGAAAGGGAGGTGCTGGCCTCTGTACTCTGGCGGTACCTAGAGGCATTTTGATTTGGAATTGGGCTGGATGAGAGGAGCCAGCGGTGCCAGTTGGGAAGCTGGTCCTAACTGGTCCCCATGCATGCCTTCTTATGGCCTCCGTTTCCTCCACTGATTAGCTACACTGTTAAGGCCTTGGGGGTCGGTCAGGACTAACTGTGCCAACTATTCTCCCCTGGTTTATGGGCAACTCCCCCCAATTTTGATTGCACATTAAACATTTATGGTCTGGGGGCAGACATGGGTACCTTGCTGGTACCCATACTGTAACAGCGCCCCCAGATTTTTAATTGCAGCATCTTAGGCTTTCATAAATACCAGGGGGTACCCTGGTAGTGGTCTGTGGTCTGGGCCCATTGAAAGCGCCACCACAAAGACTCTCAGTGTCTCTGTTCGGCTTCAGTGAGACTGAACTTATGAAGATATAAACCAGTCTGGGTCCTGGAGACAGGTGCCTCTTTTTTTTTTTTTTTTTTACATTTGATAAAGTTCTGGTTTCTGTTTTTTAGTGTTTAAAGATTAATAAAAACACCTGGTGTCATATTGGACTTGCAGGGTGTATCACTTATTTCTGAATTTAGTTGATCTCACAGTGTAAACATGTTGTCAGACCAGCTCATCAACAAAATAAACAATGAAGCGCTTCGCACGTCACAGCAACAGCACAACAGCACAACCTCATCACCATCTGCACCAGTTCATCCAGTTTTGTCAGAGTTGCACGGAGACACTCAGAGCAACAACTTTCAGTTCGTAGGAACTTTAAATAAGTCTTAGAGGTTTGAGAGCCAAAAAAAAAAAACCAAGAAAGTATGGTAGATTATGACCCCGGACAAGAAGAAAATTATTTTTCTTTGGTTCCTGTTGTCAGTAGCAGAATGTGGTGAGTGACATTTCTTCAGTTACGTGCTACGCTCGACATTTAAATTTTGTAGTTCAGCTTTTTATCTGTTTAATTTGGATGGTGTTTGGATAAATATATGTTTTATGTGTATTTTAACAAAACTTTATTGTGCAGAATTTAATTGTTTATTAAATCCTATTCAGAAGATTCTGGAATGCATTTAGACTATTTGTTTTTTCAGAGATAATGATCTGGACTTAAATCACTGGTTTGTTTTGCAGTAGCTGTTAATATTCTGTTGTAAGAGGCAATAACAATAATTCAAGAAATGTCTAAATGAAAGCGAGAGCAGCTTCTCATAACCTGTCTGGGATTTAAACCATTTTAAAAAGTTTTTCATCGTCTTAAATTGAATAAAAAGACAATAACAAACAATAACAAAACAAAACTAAAACGGAAAAATCAAGCCTGTGTTTAACCCTTTCATGCATGAATCTTTAAAACCTCAGTCCAATTATTTTTTTATCCAAATTATTTTTAGTTTATTGTTCAAGTATTTAAGTGAAATGGAAAATTACAGTGTTGTTTCTACTCAGCCCCACCCCGTCCTGCCCCCTCATTTATCTCCACACCCAACAACACTACTAACTCCTGTTTGCCTGTTTATCATACAGAAAAACAAATGTACAGGTACTTCCCCACGTCAGTCCCCACACGTCCAAAATTCATAGAACTCATCAGACAACCTGTTTGTTGGAGCTCTGCTTTGAATGAAGTCCCATCGTGACAAATCAATTGTCTCCTTGCAAAGTGACACGAAAAAACATGAATCAGAGGCACAAAAAAAACATGTTGAACAATTGTTAATTGTTAATTAATGATTAACAATTAACATGAAGAAATAGTTTTTGCATTTAATCTCAGATCAGTAATGTGGCCACTATCAACACCCACACAGATATTAAAAACCAGCTCTTTAACAGCTGTTCAGTGAAGTGACTGATGTGCATAAAAGGGTTAATAGTTTGATGAGTATTTTTGAAGAAAAGGGAACAGGGACTGATTAGTCGTTAGTTCATTGTCTTTTACTTACCGGTACTAAAAGAAATGAAACAAATGAGACTGTCTCCTCCCTTGTGTTTTCCAGGTCTCCACTCTCTGGTGTTCATGTCTACAGGACGTGTGCAGCCTGGAGATCGACCTGCATTTGAACAACTAACTGTGTTTGATGGAGTTCCCATCTCTCACTGTGATGGTTCAACTGTAGATCTCAAACCTGCTCTGGAGTCAAAACACCTACCAGATCACTGTCAGGAAGCAAAGTTCAACATCTTAGACTCTCTCTATGAGATACCACGACGTATCAACAACACAATATGTAAGTGTTTAAAATGTGACATGTAGATTTAGTTTGATATTGTTGATAAAAACCAAGACATTAATCTTGTGGTCTTACTTTCTAGCTGTTGTACAGCGGAGACGTGGCTGCATCCTGTCAGCTACTGGGACTGTCTCTGGTTTTGAAGCCTGGTCAGTGGATGGGATGGACTTCATGACCTTTGACCCTGAATCTAGGAGATGGACGTCTCAGTCTTCATCAGCTGTGACAGTTGAACGTCACTGGAACAACAAACAAGAAATGAACGTTGCTTTTAGTTTGTTCATCAGAGAACAATGTCCACAAATGATCCAGATGATTAAATTAAGATCAATAATCCCCAAAACAGGTGAGTTTGATCAACTTACTGATCATATAAACACACACTAGATAATGAAAGTGAAACCTTGAATTTAGGTATGTCACTGGTTGTTTAGAGTTATGCTGTTACATCATCTGTGAGCAGATAAAGTTTCTATAAATTTTACATCCAGTTACATTCAATTATATGTAACTTTACCAACCTCATTATAATTTATATCTACACAGATATTGAGACAGAAAATATATTTCACAGTAAACTAATGAAGTCTAATCAGTAGAAACAATCAGAACATGTTGATCAGAGGTTGTTGTTGTTAAACAGGTTGATCTTGGCTGAAACTCAAGAATCTGTCAGACTCTGAACATAGAAGAGATAATGATCTGTCGTCATGACAACACATACTTTCAGTTTTGTCCATTTTCATTATGACTGTTGTTGTTGTCTCATGTTTCTCCAGAGTTGTATGTATTTGGGAAGCCCATGGCTACTCCAGGCCGGGCCCTGCTGACATGTCACCTGATGAGTACTGATAGATCCAGTTCACTTCATCTGATCACAGACCAGACCTCCAGACCCATCAGGATCACAGAGACTGGACCAGTACCTGCTGAAGACAGATGTGTGATCTTGAGACTGACGGCTGTGATCTCCCTCCACCAAAACAAATATGGCTGCTTAGTACAAACAGAAGGACACAACACCACTGTCTTCTGGGGTGAGAACTACTGACATTTACAAACTTGAACTAAATGTATCAACACAACTGGCTGCAGCGTGTAGATCACATTAGACCTTCTCAAAGAGGATTAAAAGACGTCTGACTCTGATCTTTACTAATGTTCAATCTTCTAAATGACACAAGTGATCACAATGGCTTCTCACTATCTTCTTTCATTTCAGATGGAAACACTCTGGATGGTACCAACCTTCTTCATCCACCAACTGATCTCTGGAAACTACTGACAGTTTTGTCTGGAGTCACCTGTGTTGGTGTGGTAACCCTCCTCATATCCTGTGCAACAGTGTTACTGTATAAATGTGGTAAGTTTTGTTATAAGACTTTAAAGTTCAGAGTTGAAGTGATTCATCAAGTTCAATGTATCAGAATTAATGTTGACACAGTTTATATTTGATCAGATTTAAGTGTCAGTGATTCTTATTTTCTCTCTAGTGAAGATGAAGAAGAAGCCTCCACCTCCACCACCTGATCCAATGCTGTTACAGCAGTTTGAGAAGTTAATGAAAACTGTTACTTCTCCAGATCTACAATGTGTTCTTGCTGCATTAACACCGGGTTCAAGGACAAATACAGAGGTCCAGGATCAATGGTTTGAGATGAGGAAGATAAATGATCAAAACTCCTATGATCCAGATTACTTTGGTCCTCAACAGCATCAACACTCCATGCGACCACATGCTGATGATGAAAATGGACCAGATGAAGTCCTGGTTTGACCATCAGGAACAATTCTGGAGTCCAGACCAATGAGACCTCATCTATTATTAAATGAAGATCAGAGTTCAGAGAGAGATCATTTTATTCTTTTCTTTGTTTCTTTTCCATCTGGTCAACAGCTGAACCAAGTGTTTATTGTTGTTGTAATTTTAATTTCAGCCACTAGAGGCTGAAGTGAAGTGAAGCAACATCGATGTTCATGTTTTATCCTGATGATTTCAAACTTTAAACTTTAGAGCTTTAATGAGATTTCAACTCATTGAAGGTTGTAAATATTAACTTTTTATTTCAACAAATAAACTAAATGTCATATACTGTATAATACTGTGAATACCTGGTGCTTCCTGGCTGTCTGTACTTCTTGCCTTTGAGTTGCTGAATTTTTTTTACCAATAAACAAACGTAACTATGTTCTAGTGTGATGTTTATTGTCTTAGATAGACCGTGTCGATACTAATCCCCACCGCTCCAACCCCCACGTCCTTCCTCTCTGTGATAACAGCTGCCGTCCTCTGCACATATTCACACGCTTGAGTAGCAGCATCATCGTCTTACGCATCACAAACAAAACCAGCTGCAACAACAACAACAAAAAAGCCTCGTTTGTTTTGGATGCTCCTTTATTTTGTTTGTTTTTTGGCGACACAAGTCTACAGATGGTAAGAAAACACACGGCAAATAATAATAATAATAATCTAATTTATACTTTTATTTATCCTATATTTATTTATTTAACCCCTTAATGCCGGACACGTCAAACAAATCGACTGTTTTATTTATTTATTTTTAAATCTGAGGTGAAGTTAAATCTTAAAATAATTTATTATATTATATATTTTTTTGTTTTTAATTATTTACCTTTGTTTACTATTTTTAATATATATTTTTTTATTTTCATTTATTTTTTATGAGGTTTATTAAACCTAAAACAAATTATTATATCATATATTTTTTTTATTTTTAATTATTTTACTTCATGTTTTATTTTTAATATATTTTTTACTTTATTTTTTTACTATATTTTTTTCTTTTAATATATTTTTACATTTATTTATTTTTTATTCTGAGATGTTTATTAATTCTTAAAACAAATGATGATATAATTTTTTTTGTTCTTTAACATTTTTATATATATTTTTTAAATTACTTCATTATTATTTGATACAACTTGATCATTTAAATATGATATACAGAAAAAAAAATTAATTAATTATATGATTTTATTGATAAGAAATGATTTCATCTATTAATCTGCAGGTTGATGTTTGTCTGTAACCAGTGTGTTTATGTACATGAACATGTGATTTAAGTGATACATGTGGGATTAGTGAGGAGACTGATGATGATGAGGAGGAGTTTTAGTACGTGAACATGGTTCTGGTGATAATCACCAACAGATTAAAGGTCGACTCTGGACGTAGAGAGTAATCTGACTCTCATGAAATCCTTTGTCATCTGGGTCAGATGCTCTAACATGAGGAGCAGGTCTGTCCACACGAGCACCCAGGACTTACATGTGTGTGTCAGCAGATGGACGAACAAGCGCCGGTCCACGTCCCGGCGTCGTCAGGTCACCACACGGCTCTTCACCGAGCCGCCAGGGTGGGGAACAGCGACGCCGTGGCCGCTCTGATCCACGGAGGCTGCGCCGTCGACCTGCAGGACAGAGTGAGTGTACCGGGGTTAGTGCGGTTGATTAGATGGTTAACGACAGTTCAACAGTCTAAGGTTTAACTGGGAACCGTGTGTGTCTTCAGGATGGTAACACTGCGCTGCATGAGGTCTCCTGGCACGGCTTCACTCACTGTGTCACACTGCTGCTGAAGGCCGGGGCTGATGTCAGCGCCAAGAACAAGGTACATGATGGTCGGTTGGTTAGTGGGTTGGTTAGTTAATGGATTAGTGGGTTGGTTGGTGGGTTAGTGGGTGAGTTAGTGGGTTAGTTGGTGGGTTAGTGGGTTGGTGGATTAGTTATTGGGTTGGTTGGTTGGTGGGTTAGTTGGTGAGGTGGTTGGTTGGTTGGTTATTGAGTTGGTTGGTGGGTGAGTTAGTGGGTTAGTTGGTGGGTTAGTAGTTTACTGGGTTGGTTGGTTGGTTATTGGGTTGGTGAGTTAGTGGGTTAGTTGGTGGATTAGTGGGTTATTGAGTTGGTTGGTTGGTTATTGGGTTAGTGGGTTGGTGAGTTAGTGGGTTAGTTGGTGGGTTAGTGGGTTATTGGGTTGGTGGGTTGGTTGGTTGGTTATTGGGTTAGTGGGTTGGTGAGTTAGTGGGTGGGTTAGTGGGTTAGTTGGTGAGTTAATTGGTGGGTTAGTGGGTTATTGGGTTGGTGAGTTAGTGGGTTGGTGAGTTAGTGGGTTGGTTGTTGGGTTAGTTAGTGAATTAGTGGGTTAGTTGTTGGGTTAGTTAGTGAATTAGTGGGTTGGTCGGTGGGTTAGTTATTGGGTTGGTTGGTTGGTCGGTGGGTTAGTTATTGGGTTGGTTGGTTGGTCGGTGGGTGAGTTAGTGGGTTGGTTGGTTGGTCGGTGGGTGAGTTAGTGGGTTGGTGAGTTAGTGGGTTGGTGAGTTAGTGGGTTGGTTGTTGGGTTAGTTAGTAAATTAGTGGGTTGGTTGTTGGGTTAGTTAGTGAATTAGTGGGTTAGTTGTTGGGTTAGTTAGTGAATTAGTGGGTTGGTGAGTTAGTGGGTTGGTGAATTAGTGGGTTGGTCGGTGGGTTAGTTATTGGGTTGGTTGGTTGGTGGGTGGGTTAGTTATTGGGTTGGTTGGTTGGTGGGTTAGTTATTGGGTTGGTGTTGGTCTAGTTTCATTTATCCTGGTTTTATGTCAGTACAAAGTACAAACTGTGAAACTCTTGTGAAGTTACAACCGCCTGTTATAAATAATTATTTGCAGCATAAAACAGATTCTTTCCTCCATCTTCTGTCTCTGTGTGGTCTTGGTCCAGGCAGGAAACACAGCTCTCCACTTAGCGTGTCAGAACGCACACGCTCAGGCCGCTCGTCTTCTGCTGCTCGGAGGCTCGACGCCGGACGCCAAGAACAACGTGAGCGACACATCATCCTGTAACATTTAGAGACATTTAAAAACAGCATTTATCTGATTGGGTCTGATTTCGGCTCCAGATGGGCGACACCTGTTTGCACGTTGCTGCTCGTTACAACAACCTGAACCTGGTGAAGATGCTGCTGAGCTCGCTCTGCTCTGTGACGGAGAAAAACCAGGTAAACTGAGATTATGAGCTGCTGAAAATTAGTAGTAAATGATGATTAATTTGTGTTTGTGTTTGTTTACCTGCAGGGAGGAGACACGGCGCTCCATGTGGCTGCTGCTCTGAACCATAAAAAGACAGTTCAGCTCTTACTGGAGGCAGGAACTGATGGGAAAGTCAGAAACAACGTAAGATTTGTCAAGATAACAGCTTTAAAAAGATTAAAACATAATGTAAAATATGAAATACATATGTGACGCTCCAGGTGGGAAAAACAGCTCTTGACGTGGCCAGAGACAACAATCATAAAGAGGTGGCTCTACTGTTGGCCAGAGCTCCTCAGGTAAATAACAATAATCACCTGAACCCAGATATTATTGTGTGTTTTTGATCTGATGTTAAGTTTTTGTCTTCAGGTTCATCACTTCTTACGAGGAAGGACGATAAGAAAACGAAGAGGAAGAGTGATCGTGGACTGCAGGTCTCAGTCTGATACTAGAGTGGAAACACAACCTGACAAAGTAGGAAACTACTAAAAAAAAATCTTTAAAATTTCAGATTAAACTTCAGCATTTAAATGAAATATATCTGTATCCAAAGGAGGGCAGCGGTTCTCTGTTGGAGGAGATTTTCACCAACAAACGAGATGATGCTCGACCACAACGGCATCACAAGGAGAGAAGAGTCACAAAACAGGTGGGAGACACCAGGTGTAGCCACTAGATGGCACAACAACAACGTCTGATTCAGAGACGTTGATACAGAGAGTTTGTCCAACTTGTAACCTAATGATGAACAGCAAACTGAACATGTGACAGGAGCCAGAACGTAGAACAAATAGTGACGTATTTTATCTGTATAATGTCTGAAATGTACGAACATGGTGAAAACACATGTAGATATATTTTAGTAAAGATCCATGTTGTTATAAATGGATTATACTGCAAAATCATTGGCCTGGGGTTACAACATGGCTCCAGATATTTATTCTTTAAATATCTACATGTTTATATTTTGTGTTATTCAAGAAAACTGAGGGAGGAAGCAATGCTCTGCACGACAGCGATGTTTCATTTTTAATTTACATTGCCCCGTTCTAATTTTATACTATTAATTATACTTCTAATTGCAGTTTTGCACAATAAATTGTAGCATTCTTGATTATTTTACAGTTTAGAAAACAACTTCCTGCTAGAAAACCTTTATTATGGTAACATGGTACCGTTCAGAAACGGTTTTTACATATCAAAATTAACCGTCTATGGTTCAAATTATGCAGGGATATAGATTTATAGGCCGTATCGCCCACCCCCTATATCCAAGTACACTCTCCATCTGTTGTGCAACCACCATCCCCAACTTCTTTTATTACTTTCAAGGTCTTGAATGAAAACGATCAGAGAAAAAACCAGAGCGACTCCCACATTAAATGGGATCTTCTGTGGGACGACGGTGAAGAAATTTCCGCTCTAAACGGCAAAACTTACCAACTTTACACTCTGTACCGCGACCACGACGGAAACGTCAGGCAGGTTAGTGATGAATTCAAGTTTTACAAACTAAAACTAAAAGGTTTTAAGTGTTGATTTTGTTGATCGTGATCGTTCTCTTCAGGCGCCGGCTCACGAATGTCACTGTCAACCTCTGTTCAAAAAGCTGGAGGGTCAAATCAAAGAGACGCAGAAAGGAATGAGGCAACACGTCTTCAACGTCCAGGAGCAGGTCAACAGCAGACTGGTCAAAATGGACCAAAAGAACAGACACCAGGTCGACTTCTTTAAATCCACTTATACACCTCTTCTATCCTCAGACGACCGGTACTGACTCAGACTTTTCTACTCTTCGGTTTTAGCAGATTCAACTCCTGAGCGCGTTGAATCAGGAAAGAGCAGCAGCAGAGTGGAATAACATGATTTACAGGATGGAGCAGAAAACCGTCCGGGATCGAGAAGAAGCTCTGAGGACGCAGGTTTCACTTCTGAACGTCTCTTTAGCACAATGAGAAATAAACTGACACTTAATCCAGATGTTTGTTTGTCATCAACAGGCAGCGGTGAGTCATGAACTGAAGAGGTGGTGCGTCTCTCACCTGAGAGACATGGACGTCCACTTCCCGCCGCCTGACGCTCATTATTACAAACTCCTCCCGTCGCCGTCCGTGGACCGGTCGACGGCGACCGACGCCAATCTGGAGTCGCTGCCCCTGTTGTCCGTGGTGTCCGGAGAGAGCAGCACTTCGCTGGCGAACTACGTCAACATCCTGCCGTCCACGTCGTCCTTCAGTCTGGGGAGTCAGGAGCAGGAGCAGATGGGGATCGGGACGTATTTTGAAATGAGAGTGGAGAGATCACCGGGTATGAAACCGTTTCATCTTTAAATGAAATATAAAAACTATGTTTTAGGAGGAGGAGTAACAAACAGCTGCTACGTCAGTGGAGATGTGGTTGAGGCAACTAATAAACATCAAAGTAAAATCATTTTAATCATTACGACACTACAAAGGACATTTCTAACTCTAAGACTTTGACGAACGTTAACGTAGCAACAATTTGTTATTTAAAGACTCAAACGGTAGAATAAAGGTTCAAAAGTTCCTCCTTAAGTATTAAAACACTACACTTATAAGTATACCACTAGGACGTTGATATTTATATTTATTACATATTATATTTGGTATATTTAGTGTTTATCAAAGTCTAAAATAGTCGATTGTTGGACCTATTTCTATTCACATTTATTTTCTCAAAAATATAAATTATAAAGAGACAAAGATCAGATGTTTCCATGTTGTTATACTCATTTGTGATTTGTAAACATCACGAGTTCTGCAACGGACTTTAATGAAGACGTCAGACACCATCAGAGGAGTGTGACAGTCTGATTAAACACTTGTTTTCTACCGTTTCAAGTTAGACAGACAGAGTGAGTTCTGCCCTGATCACTTTTTTCCCTCCAATCTTTCTTCTATCAGACGACTATGAGAACACCGCCCTGTTTCCTCTGCCCACCAACCTCAGAGGGGGTCATCTGAACACGTCAGGGTCCGGTGACCTCTGGCGACCTCCAGGAGCGAACGACAGGACGATAGCGGCCGTGATGCCGTTACACGGAGACGGCTTCTCAAGCAGCAGCAGCAGCGGCGGCGGCGACCAGGGAGTCACGCTGATCTCACATCAGGAACACAGCTACAGCAGAAACCGCAGGAAAAGTTTTGGAGAGCTGATGAGCAGCCACACCGACGGCACCCGGACTCTTGAATTCTTCATCGACCGACCGGCTGAGCCGACGTTCAGCCAGGAGAGGAAGAACCTGCACGCTGTGGAGGTGAGGGATGAATTAAACTTCTCAAGATCAGTCAGAGTTAAAAACAGTTTAGCACCTCGTTGCTTTCTTCATCAGGTGACTCAGCGTTTCTTTGAGACGGTGTCGACTCAGATGGAGCTTTGGTACAAGAGGAAGATCGTGGAGGTGGAGCAGCAGACGGAGATCAGAGCTCAGCAGGACAGGAAGCAGCTGCTGCAGCGAATCAACACGTTGGAGGAGGAGCTTCAGAGGCTGACGACCAATGAGGAAGCAGGAGACGGCGAGGACGACATTTGACGACTTTCAGCTGCAACGGGAACAAACACAATAAAGCTGTTTGACCAGAAGATGGCGACGTTCCCATATAGTGAATGTCTATCATTTAAACCACTTTAAGACTCAAAATAACATGTTCACCTGCTTCTTCTGAGACTAAATGAATCCAACAGTCTTTGATATCTGGTCCTGATTTAATCAACAATCTTCTCTAGAATCAGTCTGAACATTTACAAAGTTCAGACACGTTGGTTTGTCTGTAGGAACCGTCTCCTCACTAACACAAGTCACATGTTATTTTGAGTCTGACACTGGTTTAAAACAGACATTTGTCTCCACTCAACTCTATGTCCCTCACACTGTTGTTATGACTCTTTAGGTTGAAATTACAAAAACATGAACTTTTAAATTTTTTTATTTTCCTTTGTTGTTTTGTCGTCCTTTAATTTTCCTTCACCCTGACTGTGGAAGAATGAGTTTACAATAAAGTTATTTCTGTGATGATGATGAGTGTAATTAAAGTACTTTGACCATTTGAGAAAACAGTGGTCGAAGAACAAGAACACAGATTTCAGATGGAGACTTTAAACTGAGAGTGAACTCAGCTTTTTTTGTTGAGTCATTTAGTGACTTCCAGCTCTCACATGGGAGGGGAGGAGGAGGTGGTGTGTGTGTGTGTGTGTGTGTGTGTGTGTGTGTGTGTGTGTGTGTGTGTGTGTGTGCAGCAGCTGATAGGGAGGAGTTTGTGGTTCAACAGAGAGCACAGATGATTTAGCAACATGTTGCACTTTTGGACGTGGAGTCGGGGGCGTAACTTAAAGTTAAATAGCGGTTATACTGCGCTAAAATTAACCAGTCGTCATGGATAACCGAGACCGTCCGGGTGGACACGAAGGAGGAGGAGAAGAGGAAGAAGAGCTGGATAAAGACAAAGATACAAACGATCCTAATGATCCGACTGAATCTCCAGAGACGAGATCGACAGGCGATGAGCATCCGACTCAACCTGAAGACTGTCCCGGCTGCCAGTCGCAGGGCGTCCTGACGCTGCCTTGTGGTCACAAACTGTGTCCGTCGTGTATCGAGTTGAGTCGAGGAGAAGTGGGTCAGTCCGGCTGCACCATCTGCTACGGATCGCAGCTGATGGACTCGGTCCTCCAGACTCTCCTGGACGCTCTGTTCCGAGGCCAACCCAGGAGACACGGGACCACGTCTGGAGCGGAGAAGCCGGAAAGCGACGCGGGAGCAGACGACGGAGGAGGAAACCCTTGGGTTGGGTGTTTGTTGGAGGAGAGGGGAGAGGTGTGCGAGCAGCACGGAGAAACATTCACCACGTTCTGTCTTCAAGAGGAGGAGCTGCTCTGTCGACGGTGTCAAACGGACGAACACGAGGAACACGAGTGCTGCTCCGTCGACGAAGCCGTCCACAACTCGAAGGTCAGAAACCAGAACCAGGACGGAGACGATGACCTGAATAACTGAGCTGCATGAAACACCAGCGTGGTTTAAAGGGACATGACGCCTATTTCACACTTTACTACTCAGTTTATGAACACACATCTATAAAAACTGGCTAATACTTATTTCTAACAGTCTGTTTTACATAATCAAACCTTTTCTATCATTGAGAACAATCATATTTACTCAGTATTAAGTTAAAATAATCATGTTCAAACTCAAACAAATTATATTTTTTAATAATATTCCTTATTTTTAATCCTAAAAGTCCTTAAAATACATTAACCCCCGAGTGTGGACACAGTGGACGCTGATGCTTCTTTCTTTTTTAAAAATTTGGTAAATAAATATGTTAAAAATCTCATTTCATGATCGACATGAAGTAAATATGATCGAATGTCGATAAAATGTCTCGATTGTTACTGTTTTTAGACAATAACGGTGGAGATAAATGGACAATTTAGCTCTTTAGAAATAAATCTACTTATCTATTTCTCTCCATCTGTAAAATAGTCACAAGTTTACCAACTGAAATGACTAATGTTTATTATGATCATGAAGTATCTGATCATGTGTTTGTAGAGGGAACTGCGATCTGCGATCAGAAACCTCCAGGATCAGCTGGAGAGTTTAACGTCCATCAGACAGAACTGGGAGGACGCCGCCGCTCACATCAAGGTAACAAATAGTAGAGAAACGTAACAAATGTAAAGGAACTGAAACCGAATCGAACGTTTACCGACGTGTCTCCAAACCTCATCGTCCAGAGTCAGTCGGTTCAGACGGCCCAGATCCTCAGGGACGAGTTTGAGAAGATGCATCAGTATCTGAACGACGAGGAGGCGGCCATGATGTCGCAGCTGAAACAGGAAGACGACGAGAAGAGTCAGAGGATGAAAGAAAAGATCGAGAAGATCAACGGCGACATACAAGTGTTGACCAGCAGCATCAGAGAGGCTGAAGACGTCATGGACTTGGACGACTTCCTCTTTTTAAAGGTGATTTAAACAGTTCACAACCACAAAACGTTACGTCACTGAAATGATATGAAACCACTAAATCTGAATCTGCTCCGTCTCCTCAGAATTTCAGGAAGACGTCTGAAACGTAAGCTGATATGTTGACACACGATACAAGTCACGCAGACGTTGCAGTGTGATTGTTTTCAATCTTAAATCCTTATTGTTTGTTGCAGAGTTCAGTGCACGGTAGAAGAGCCTGAAGACGAGTCACAAGCTCTGATCGATGTAGCCAAACACCAGAGCTGCGTACAGTACCGAGTCTGGAGCAAGATGCTGAGGAACGTTCAGCACTGTAGGTGAAGCTTTAAACCAGAATAACAGAGAAAGTCCAGCAGGATTGAACCTACATCCTTCTGTTAGAGTCTCTGGGTTAGTGGAGATGTGGTGGTAGCGGTGAGATTACTAACGTTTATGTAAAACGTTGTTGTTGTTTTTTTGTGTCACTAAAGAGCCTGAACGTCTCTTTCACAGTCAGGAGCTTTAACAACACAACACTATGTCTGTTTAACTCCGTAGTGGTAAAGAAACGGTAGAAAACAAGTGTTTAATCAGGTCGTCACACACCTCTGTTGGTTTCTGACGCCTCCGTCAGCATCTAAAGGAGTCGAAGGAGTCGGATAAACGATAAGAGATAAAGACCAGATGTTTCCATGTTGTCATACAGTCATTTATAATGTTGTAATGATTCAAATATTTGACCATAATTTTTTTGAGCAAATAACAACAAAACAAGTTCGAGTTAAGTCTGATTTGAGGCAGAGAATTTTTAACCATCTTTAATGAGACCTCATTTCCAGAAAACAACAACAACATCATCTCCACACGTCTCCTCTTTTGTTCTCGTCTCATTTACATTAAAACGATTTGTTGTTCTAATTAGTTCCAACTCAGACAAACGTCTTCTCTCTGGAGGAACAAGGACAGATGGTAAATAAACAATCAGCCACAGTCGAGGGAGAAACCGAGGGAGAACTTCGTCAGGGCTCACGACCGCGTTGATACGACTGTGTGGCCGCGAAGTACGCAGTGAAAGAGATGTTCAGCCTCTTTAGTGACACAAAAACAACATCAATGTTTTACTTTGACGTTAGAAATCTGCCATGATCACCGCTACCACTATAACTGTTTGTTACTCAGAGGCTCTAACAGACAGATGTAGGTTCAAATGTGACAGAGTTTAACTTAAACTTCAGCTAAATGTCTTTGATTAACTTACCAACAGACGTGATTTAACTTCCTCTTGCTTCCTGTTTTGTCATATTCACTCATTCCTATGATTCTCAAATAGAAAATCATGGCACCTCTGTTTCTTCCTGACGTCTTTTGTTCCTCAGTTCCAGTGACCATGGACCCAAACACAGGATCAGTGTGTTTAGGTGTTTCTCCAGATCTGTCCAGCGTGTATGTGTGTGAGGAGCAGTCTCTTCCCGACAATCCTGAGAGATTCGTGAGTCCTCAGAGCATCCTGGGCTCAGAGTGTTTAACCTCAGGGAGGCATGTCTGGGAGGTGGAGGTGGGCGATAACAGCCACTGGTCTCTCGGCGTGGCCTGTGAGACGATCCACAGAAAAGAAAACTGGTTCAACTCTGATGGAAACCGCCACAGTCCGACCTCAGACTCCAACACGGACCTGTGGACCGTTTCCTTCTCCTCGGGGGAGTACTGGGCCTCGCCCGGTCACGGCGCCGCCCTCAAGCTGAGACGAAAACCACGTAGAGTCAAAGTCCAGCTGGACTGGGAGAGAGGCTGCCTGACGTTCTCAGACGCCAGCGACAACGCGTTGATCTATCGGTTTAAAAAGCAGTGGAGCGGAAACCTGAGGCCTTATTTCTCCACCACATGTTCTAAACATCCACTGAAAGTCACAGCAGGGAGGGTGACGGTCAACATCGAGTAGGATCAGTCACGATATCATCTTATTTACTACAAAATCAAGCACAGACACTAAAAACGAACATATCTTCCTTTAATGGTCGAGTGTTTTCACATGCTCTGCTTCATTATTCCTAAATAAAATACCTGTAAACTGCATCTATGTGTGTGTTTGTCCAAAATGTAAATTAACTGTAACTAAATGATCATAAATATCTATGAAAAGCTTTAAAACATGTGCTGCCGTCTGTCTGGATCCGTCCATGTGCCACTGTTTGAGGAGAAAAACATCATCTGATCTCTTCTGGAAGTGTCGACGCAACATGACACTAATTCACCAACACATTTGGCAAATACATTTATGTGACCTTTTAGATGCACACACACACACACACACACACACAAGCACTCAGCAGTGACCTGGTTTCTAAATATATCCAACGCTCCCTTGATAGAACGAGTCAAGATAAACAGTTCATTTAACCTTGTGACATAAACAACTTTACGTTTCTAACAGTGACGAATAGAAGAGCGTCACGTTGACACACCAAAACAAAACAAACAGAAATATATCGGCTAGCAGCAATGACACTTCCTATTGCCAGCAGGTGGCGTTATATAATATCCAATATCGACATATCCATGTCGCCATTTTAACATAGCACAACATTTTAAAAATTCCTTTACAATCAAACACGAGCAACATCTTGACAACATGTCTGTCAAATTTGACATGAATCTGATGATCCATCAGTGTGTAGTGAAGTAAACTATAACAAGATGACCACTGGACTAAACGACATAACAGCACCATCTGCTGAGAAACAGTAAGAACTACAGTTCAGTAACATAAAATATAAAGTATAAACTTCAGGTCTGGATTCGTCAGCCACATATAAAGGCTCCTTCATCATCTAACCTATAAACATTTACCAATAAACATAAACATGGCACATTAGGAGAGAACAGCTTTTTGAAATATGTAACAAAATGTCTTATCCCCATATATCTTAGATATCTGGATGATTGAGGAGTTTATAAGGATTTTAACAAACAAAATCAGTGATTAATGTACAACTTGCAGTATTTTTTTCTTTATTAAAACTCTGAAATTAAATCCCGAAATAAACTAAACTCTTAATTCACTGTTTTAAAATGAAAAAAAAAAAAATAAAAAAATCAAGTCTACAAAAATACGCAAAAAAACTGACTATATAGTTAAAATAAGCACAAAAAAGTAATAAAACTCTAAATAAAAATCAAATTAATGTTACTTTTCCGAATAAGATATATAGATTAATTTATATTTTAATGTTTAGCCTAATTACATTGGCTTCAGCTCTATAAATCTTACACAAAAACACGTAAAATGTTTTAATTTCACTCGTAGGCCGCCATTGTTGTTTACGTCTGGGCCGTGACGTCAAACGGTTGCGCCGGAAAACCCGAAAATCTGTCGCATAATATCCAACCTGAAACTAACTTCACTACGGTTTAAAACCATACATTTAGACCTTTTATAGTGATAAAAATTAATATCTCGTCATTTATTTTTAGTCCTTTCTTAAAACCAGAAGCACCTATGAGCTTTTTTATCAGCTGTGCTTGAATAAATACCTTAAATACATCAGCCGCGGGTCTTTATGAAGTTGGACTCGTCCACAACATCTTCTTTTCTCGTCGTTATAAAAGCTGTGAAGGTTTATATCTCTTCTCTTGTCGCCTTTCGATTAGAAATGACAACCAGAAGCCGCTCACTGAGCAAAATAAAAGCGATATTAAAATTTTCGGCACGTGTTTCATTTGAGCTGCGTCTTCCCGTTAATTATCCAGCTATTAGAGCGTAGTCTCGCGATATCATGTAGTTCTCGTGAAATCTCGTCCCGCGAGATTTTACTTTGGGGAGATGGGGAGATCTTACCTTTCCTTTATATTGCGGTTACTGCCGCTCATAGAAAAACGTTTTTATTACACTTTTATATCGACACGTCTGAAAAAAACACCTTAATGAGAGCGTAAAATGTTTTAGCCATATTTGATATTTACAGTAGAAACGCAGCTATCGTGTTCCTTCTTCAGCTAGCAACAGGTTAGCTTAGCGCCGTTAGCACGTCATCTACCCAGAATGCATTGCGCACGCTAGAATAACAACAATGGCTGCCTCCATAGCTGATATTGGACAAAATTAAAAAATAAAACACACATTTATTTATTTTTCCTTAATGACACATGTCTAACAAGTAGAATCTAGGTTAACTTTTATTATTTATTTTTTAAAATTTTATTTATTTTATCTCATATTTTTATTTTATTCTTCTTGACTATAAACACTTAAACGTATTTAACGTGTTCTGTCTATTTTATAATTATTCACATATGATTATGAAAGGAAATGATGTACTTTGGTTCCTTGTTGTTAATTTTCTAAACAGAGGAAACACGACAAATTCATTAAATAAGCACATTGAATTTTTTACCAAAAAAATAATGATTTATTCTACAGTCAACATGATCTGTATTTGTATTTATTACTTTCATTATTGCAGATCAATCCGCCTCTGAAAATAGTCCCAGTTTGTCAGAACTCCAGCAGCAGCGTCAGCGGTTCGGTCGAGTTCAGGACGATCTCCTGTTTCTGCCCGTAGACGCTCTGCTCCACCTTCACGTTGGCCTCGGTGCACTTAGACGAGCCGAGCATGAGCTCCCTGCAGGCGGACGCAAGGCTGGAGAAGAGCTGAGCGCCCCTCCACGCCTCGCAGCCGCCTTTATACTGCACCCTCTTCTGCGGCGCCAGCTCGCCCTGCAGGGAGTCCTGGTGGACGAGCAACACGCTCCCAGGAAGATCGAGGACGGACACGGAGTAACCGCCGTCTTTACGGAAAAGTTTAGTGGTCATCAGGCTGTTGGCTGCGGAGAACATTTAATGATTAATTAACTTTTTTAAGGTCATGTTTGAAATGAAAATTAAAAAATAAAAACCAGCGTACCCATTTCAAACGTGACGTCTTCGGTGGCTCCGTGGAAAAAGCACACGTACACAACCATCCCCTGCTGGATCTGAGAACAGAAGATACAAGATCACATCGAGTCATTAAACCCTAGTTCACACTAGTCGACGTTCCAGTGGTGGTGTCTGGTGGACTTGGTCCTCTGATGGTTGGTGAATCATCAGTTAATGATCATAATGTGTGAACAGCCCTAACGACTCCATCAGAGGCCGTCGGGACCTGGTCTGAGACCAGGACGTTAGAAAACACTTTCTACAAAATCCCAGCGTCTGATCCAAATGTTACCTGATCATACGAGTCGTCAACAAGTCTTGTAGTGTGAACACTACAGGTCTCCAGTTGTTGAGACTCCAGATCAATGGTGAAGTCAACTAATGTCAACTAGGATTAAAGATGTGCATTTTTAAAACTTAAACCCTGAGCATTTTTTACCAAAATATTCAAATTATATGAGATTGTAAGAGATTATAAATTGAGTGTAGAGACTTTAAGTAAAGAGACGCAACACAAACAAACAAATCACAACACTCACCTCGGCCCACTGAGCGTCACCTCCGTCCGACGCTGGTTTAATCTTCACCTTTGCTTTGCTGCACTGCTGGATGATGATCCGAGCCTGAGGCCTCCTAGACCTCCGACAAATATCTGGACTAAACACACACACACACAGAGGACTATCAGAACTCTTGTTTAAGAAAAGTAGCAAAAATAAGAGAGCAGGTTTTATTATTTTGTTTCATACCTGTCAGGACGATGTTTATCAGAGACTTGAGAGTCTCTGCTCCTCTTCAACGAGCGCTGGACGCCACCGTGGTTCTGAGGTTGTGACGATGTTTGAGATTCAGACGTTGTCGTCAATCCATTGTTGAAAGTGTGTGTGGACTGTGGAGGTTTAGGAGATTTCTCTGCGTGATCAGATGGTGGATTTACATCCTGGACTTGTTGCGTTCTCGAGCTCGTTTCTTCAGGTTGAGGACTGATCCGAACCCGGACGCCGCTGCAACTCTCTGAGATGTTTGTCTGATGTTCGGAGCGGAGCCGAGCGACGAAGGCGGCGTTACGAGTCCTCGTAATGGGAGTTGACGATGATGACGATTCTCCTGGGATTTAGATTAGAAACATAACAAGCGACGAGGATATCAAGTACAAGTATATTACTGAGAAACCGACTAATGTGGCATCGATATGTCTTCATCACCTTCATCAACGCCTCCACCATCGTCCTCATTTTCGAACGTATCATCCATCACACTGTCGATAAACAGACACAAACATGAGATAAAGTCACAATCTTGATTCGTCGCGGCAGAAACATCGTACCTGTCTGAATCTGAATCGTCACGTATCCGCGTTGACGTCGGCGACTCCGGTCCTCTGATTTCTGTTTGGTTTTCCGTTTTCCTCCTCTTCTTTCTGCTGCACTGAGAGCAGCCGTCGATCCACTGCACCACGTCGGCTTTCATGGTTTTCCAAAAGAACCTGAAGAGGAAAAAAAAAAACAGTTAAACTTAAATGATTAAAACCTTCGTCGTGATTGATCGACGTCCTCTCACCTCTCGTTGAGAAGTCGGAGACACTTGTTGACGTCGAGGTGGTTCAGCTCGTCATGATAATCTCTGAGGGCGACTTCAACCTGATCTCTGCTCCTCAGCACCAAACGCACCCGCTCGCCCCTCGCCATGTGGAGCTGGTCGTCTAGAGAATTAAAACGAATGCATCCGGTTTACAGCAGCAGTGTTTAACTTCCTCTTCACCCTGAACAACACACCAGATGTGGGTGAGAAGAAGACGACGTTAGCTAAAGTCTAGTTGAGGCCAGTCGACTTCACCATCGATCAGTGAGTCTCAGTCTCTGTCGTGATCGTTGGCGACTTGTGTTCCCATGATGTGGAGTCTCAACAACTGGTCTGAGACCTGTAGTGTTCACACTACAAGACTTGTTGACGACTCGTATGACCAGGTAACATTTGGATCAGACGCTAGGATTTTGTAGAAATTAAAAAAAGAAACAAGAAACATTAAAACATCAGACTTTTAAACATGGTTTTGAGTTTGCTAACGTTTAGCATCAGTAACACTTAACTTGGTCGCTAACATTTAGCATTGCTAACTCTTAGCATTGCTAACATTTAGCATCACTAGCTCTTCAAACGTCAGACTTTTAAACGTGGTTGTGAGTGAATCAGTGAGACGGCAGCAGCATTTATCTCACATCCCTCCTCTGATTGGCCGTCGCTCTTTGTCAGTCTCTTCAGACTCCTCCAGTTTTCTAACATGACAGATCCAGTCCCGGTCTCAGACCAGGTCCCGACGGCCTCTGATGGAGTCGTTAGGGCTGTTCACACATTATGATCATTAACTGATGATTCACCAACCATCAGAGGACCAAGTCCACCAGACACCACCACTGGAAGTCGTCTACACAAGACACTTTTGCTGCTGTCGGACAGAGACATTTCTTTCTTTGTATTTCTGATCAGGAAACATCCACAAACCTTTGATGACAAACTTCTTGCAGAATCTCCTAAAGGTGTTTTTCTCAACGTAGCTGAGTCCAGGAGGGTACGTTCGTCTGCGGAGGTAAAGCTCCACCGCGTCATATTTGGCGAAAAACGCCTGGTCGCACATGAGGGAAGAAAACTAAAACGTAGACACAAAACTCTGAGTTAGTTAGTTTATAAAATCATCAGTTGTGGAGGTAAAAACACTCCGGCTTCTTACTGCTGAGTCGTTGTGGACCATCAGCGTGGGAACGGAGCCCGGACGGAGGCCGACCTTCTCCCCGCTGCGGTCGAAGCAGTCCTCGGTGAAATGTGTCGAACAAATGGACGAACGGAGACGAGGATGCCAGTTGTGACGACCGGCGGCTTTTAACCACTGAGCTAACAGGACTGCGTCATGAAGAGGAAACCTGGAGGACGGATATTTAATGATCAGTGATTTCGATGGAGTTGGTTAAAGCTCGTTAAAGATTCAAATCTCAAACTCGGTGACTGGTACTTATGGAAAGTGAGGCCGAGGCCTCTCTCCACCGGCCCGCAGCAGTTGTTGCAGTTGTAGACGCTGCAGCGGAGCCACTTCCTCTTGGTCCTGCTGAGGCAGGTTTGACAGTTTGAGATCCAGCGAGCCAGGTCTCGGGTCATGCTGTTCCAGTAGAAGTGTTTCCCGATCTCACGCTGGCAGATCCCCTGACCGTAGTGACCCTGGTTGTCGTGAAACTGCTGCAGGATCGAGTTCACCTGAAACCAGAAGGAAAACTCTGAGTTACAGATGATAACAAGGACCTAGACTGACTGCAAGATGTATCGTTACCTCCTCTCTGTTGCGTGGTACTCTGAGAGGAGGAGTGACTCTCGTGTACATCAATACTCCGTCTGAAACGAGAGAAAAGTTTCTAAATTAATCCTCAAATCCCTTCAGCTTCGGTAGATTTTAATTCAGTCTGGTTCAGATTAATTCACCTATTAATCCAAAGCGTTTGGACATCCTCCTTAGAGCACCTTTGCTTTTCTTGCTTTGCATCGGTAAAACTCTGTGGCTCAAGTACCTGCAGATAATAAATAAATCAAATAATCAAAAATATCAACACGGACACGTTCGATTAACTGGTTCGATGAATAATCGATCGTTCTCGTGTTGCATTGACCTGGCGATCTGGTTGTAAACCGCGAAGCTCGGCTCGATGACGACCTTCCTCCTCCTCGTCTCCGTCTCTGCCTGCTCTTGCTTCTGGTCCTGGTTCTGGTTCTGGTCTGCATTAGGAGCAGGGAGGCAGTACTGATGCTCCTGCAGCTGCTGAGGTATCTCAGGCCGATCGAAGGACAGATCAGAGAGGTCTCTGGTCTCTGCGGAGGCGGCGGCTGTAGAGAGGAGTTCCTCTAAGGACTGAGACTGAAGGAAGTCGTCATCAGAAGGAACAGGAACCTGAAACAAATCCACCAACGAGGATGTGATTTATTTTGACTCTTTATATTAAAAACAACAGCGAGCAGGCGCGTCGATCTAAACGTCACCTCGTCCTCTCCGGTCGTCGCGGCGACGATGGTCGGCACGGCGTCCGGCGACAGAGTCAGCTGACCGTCGTCGCTCAGCGTGAAGCAGGACGACTTGAAGTGACGCGAGCAGAGGAAGGAATCCGAACGCAGCGAACCTTCGTCCCTCTGAGCCACCGCCAGCCACCTCCGCCGCTGCTCGCCGCTCCTCGGAAACCTGCGCCGCAAAAGAAGAACCACGAGATCTTAGATCTTCTTTAAAAGTGCAAGACGCACCATTGAGTTTTTTGTGGCGTCTGACTTGTGGAAGCTGAGCTCAGGACAAACAAAACTGGAGGCGTCGCAGCCGTAAGCGAGGCAGAACTGGACGGGCGGTTCAAACGATCTCTTCGGCGCTCGGTCGTGACAAACGGCGCAAGATTTGACCCAAGACTTCACCGCCTCCGTGACTCCGACCCAGTAATACATCAGCTGGACAGACGGAGGAAAAACGAATCAGTCTTTAACACTTTTATGTTTTTACAGTTACATCTTCTGAAGACCTGGACTCACCATGATCTCTTTTACTGTTCGATCACGGCCAGCGTGGTTGTTGTCGTCATGGTAGCGAGTCAGGATCTCTCGCATCTCCTCGTCGCTCCTGACAACCTTGAGGAGGCGACCGCGATAAGATCGCCACAGGCAACCATCTGGAAGACAAACAGAGGAACTACAGTCACTTATAAGAAACTTAAGAGATATTCAAGAGATATGTGACGTTGGTTGAAGTAATATCCAGTTTGACCGTCTTTTGTTTTCACAACCAAATAGTTAACAATGAAAGTAAATGGGGCAGTCAGCCAAACGTATCTAAATTGTCATTTTTTAACCACTAATAAAGCTCAAAATATCACTTCACTTCAGCAGTAGCATGAATAGGGTCCCTACACATAAACTGAAGTACTGATAACTTAGTAAGTGAACCCAGAGTTTATTAAAAACACTGTTTTACAAGATTGTTAACTATTTGGTTGTGAAAACAAAAAACGGTCAAACTGGATATTACTTCAACCAACGTTAAATACCTCTTGAGGGGGAGTTTGACTCGTATTCATTGGTTCATGTTACTCTGGACTATAACGTTTAAGTGAATAAAATGAAATAAAAAATGGTGAAAATACCTTTATAGGAGAAGTGTTTACTTGCAGCTTGGATCACCCTCTTTGAGTTTGGATGTGTATCTACAGAATATGTTCGCGTCCGTAAAAAATACTCCAACTTATCCAGAAAATCATAAGAAGGCATCTGGAAATAAAGGAAATGAGGATATTTGTTATTTTATTGATGTGAAAATCTACCTTTTTATTGTGTTTTTATCTCTATATTATCTAATTACAAAGTTAATATATTTAGGCTCTTAACTATTTAATGATTAATTAGATTATTTATTAAATTTAAAATAATGGCTGTTAATAAATTAGAAAATAAAACACTTTTTTTTAAAAATAATTCAACATTTATTGAGTGACTGGTTTTAAAACATAACTTTTGACATTAGCTATATTGATATTAAACAAAACGTATCAGTGTCATGGTTTATAAAAACAGACTTTATACAGAAAAACAGCTAAAGTTGGTGAAGAGTAAAGTAAAAACCGACTCGTACCTCACAGCACCTTGTGTCCCGTCGACATAAATCCTCGTTACACCACCATCAACTTTCAACGGAAATAACAGTTTATAAGCGATGTTTTTTATCGGAAATGTTCCATTAAACAACTCGAAGTTTGTCGCTTTATATAAAAAGGTCATGTAAAGTGTTAAAACTGATGAATTTCGTGTTTAATTCGTGTATAAATGTAGCGCTCGGTGCTACGTAGATTTAAGCTAGTTTAGCAACTTTGTGTCATCCGGTGTTTGGATTTTCAAAATAAAAGCGACGATGCGTTTAAAACTACATCTACGGTTTGTTGACGACGATTAAACAGAAACAAAGCGACTTAAGATAATTTTATTAATTATTTTGAGGGTTTTTGATGTAAAAAAAAATGCTAAATTATTTATATTGTTTAAAACGTTACGCTTTTATTTTAACAGGAAATTGATAAACCGGAAGTTGTGTTTGTGATACTTACGTAGGTTTGATGGCTGTAGCAGTCAAACTACCCTTCCGCTTCCTGAACTAAGATGACGCGCCCCCTGCTGGTCCGGAGGAGGCACGAGACGTAACGTGTACATTTTTTTCTTTATTTATATATATATTAATTATATATATAATATATATATAATATTTGTAAAGATGGCGGGTGTTCTTGTTGCTGTCGTTGCTAAGCAACAGGAGAAGTGACATAAATGTTGGAGCCTCTAATTTGTTAAAAGTGTGTTTTACATAAATATAATCAATAACTAATAATAAAAAAAACAACATTTTTACTCATTCTACTCTAATAATTTACTAGAAGAGATTACATGTGTATTTTAACCTCTTATCTCTTGAAACAGTGTTGATTGAATCTTGAAAACGTTCCTCCACCGCCGCCGTTACACGTCATCACGTAGCGACGACGCGACAAGTCACCATGACAACGCAATGACAACAAACAAGCAAAGATGGCGTCTACAGACTCGTTTCTGTCAGCCAAGTTGGCGATGGATTAAAAACTGACAAGATGTTCGTTTACGTTAATGTCACGTTTAGCTAGCAAGCTAGCAATTGTTAGCTAACGATTTCGCTAGCAATTGCTAGCTTACGATTGCTAGCAAACGCTAACACTGATTAACTGATTAGCGGTTAGCGATAAGTTAGCCAAGTTAGTTGTTTATCGCTGGATTCAGAGTCCAGAGTGCTAACTGTTACACCATGAAACCTAGTTTAGAACAACCAACGCTAATGCTAACATTCAGTTTTACGTGAAATGTGGCTAATGCTAGTTAGCTGTGTAGCTCCATTTACCTGCTAGCTAACAATGATCATTCAAGAGATAAAGGTTTGTCTTTTACTGCTTTTATTGTGTTTAATCCAGTCTGTGCTGAGGTGGTTCTGGTCCTAGATTCTGGTTCTGGTTTTGTGGTGTTAACCGTCACCATCCTCCTTTTCTGCCGTGTTTCTTGTCCTTGTTGCCGTCGGGTCTGTTGTCAGGTCGGTGTGAAGGAGTTTCATGTTTAACCGCCAACATGAAACACTTGATCTTTTCCATCTGTTTGTCCGTGTCGCTCGTCTTGACGCCTCCAGCTCCGTCGAAAAAACAAATCATGTCATAGACGTTGGAGATCGCTCTTTTAATCTCTCCCAGGAGCAGGATTTTGTTTGCCGCTCTTTTCTGGATCTGGTCCCACCTCTCCTCCCAGACTTGGGCTTCGGAGCTTGTTTCCTTCAGGTCAGTGTGGAGCTGAGACAGTTTACTGATCAGTTGTATGTTCTTTGAAACACACAGATCCTCCTGGGCCACTAGAGCTTTCGTGTGCTCGTTCACCTGCTCCTCCACGTCGCTTTGCTTCTGACGGAGTCTGGATCTGACGTGGAGTTGACTCTCCATGTGCCTCACGAGCGAATAGAGATCTTCAAACTTTGACCTTTTCCGGATCTGCTCCATAATGTCCCAGTAGACAGAATATCTCTTCACCTGATCGTCTAGCGTCTGTTGCTTCTCCATCAATTCATCCTTCTCCTTCTTCAGGTTTTCAATCTGTTTTGTCTTTTCAAGCTCCTTGTTCTCCTCCTCTGCAGTTTTCTCTTCCTCTCTCGTCATATACGAGTCAATCCTGGCGCACAGTTTCAGCAGTTCCTTGTCCGCCTTTTTAGTTCGCATCTTCATCTTCTCCAGTTCAGATGTTCGTTTCTCGGTCTGTTCTTGGAGGTCTAACACCTCGCGCCGTTTCTTCAGGAGATTAAAGAGAGCTTCGTTGGTTTCTTGCATCGTTGTAACACCGGAGGGTCTCGTCGTGGAGGTGATGAACCTGGACATGGCGCTGATTTTGGATGGTATCAGGTGTGAAGATGCCCACGTCTTCTGTAGGTCGGTTTGAATAATAATAACTGTTGTTATGGAGACTTATCGCGTCGTCGCCATGTAGCAACTAGCGACGACTTCTGATGACGTACAACAGTAGAGGAACGTTTTCACCTCAACACTTTGGCTGCATCTGAATCCTTAGCACACACTGCTACTACTGAGTCCCTACTACTGGACCGTTACAGTAGTAGCTACTACATATCAAGCTAACTAGCAGTAGCTCCATTCAGACGTACTACAACGCCGCCATCTTGTCTGTTTTGTGACCCGGATGTTTACATCAACGTCATGATTTTACGGCTTGAGGCGGAGGGTTAGCTACCACGGCTAGTTAGCATCGCAGTCATAGCGGCGACTTTTTACTCACATTGGTGACGTGAACGACTATGGACATGTTTTATTTACTGAACAGTCTGTATTTGCGTTTTAATGCAGCTGCTTTTTAAGGTTTGTATAGAAACGGTTGGAAAAGAAGTTATATATCACAGGACATCTGACCCTTTTGCTGCTCCTCCGTTATCACTAAACACATTTGAATAAAATTGTTAAAATATCAAAATAATCTCTCCCTGGTTCTGTCTCCATTCACATTCACTAACAAGCACATAGATGTGGTTGTCGATGACTGTTTACTAGAAGTAATTAATTTATCCAAGTGAGTATCAGATGTCACATTTAGCGGGCGAAGTTTCTTCTTCTACGGTTTTCAACCTCCCGGTGACTTCTGGGATATCGTAGTTAGCGCTTGTATACGGCACAATCCTAGCGGAAGTAGTAAACCATCCGGGTACTTTTCGTTTTCTGTTTTCTGATTCTGGGGACGAGGGTAAAGCTCCTTTCTCAAATGGAGCTACACAGCTAACTAGCATTAGCCGCATTTTACATGAATGTGAATGTTAGCATCAGCGTTAGTTGTGCTAAGGTTCTAAGGTGTAACGGTTAGCACTCTGGACTATAATAATGATTATAATGAACAAATATAATTATACAATTATTAACTTACACACAAACTTATGCATTTAAGGTTTTATGTGCCCAGACAAAACCTCCACAGACACAGATAAAATGAATATTATTACATTATTTTACTTGACTTTGGTTTTGTTGAGGTTCAAAATAAAACATTTAAATCAGAGAGAACAAACAAGCTCCATGTGTAAATATGAATGGTCTGTTGGACCAGTAACTTTATTATACTCACTCATTTTTAAGTAAATTAATAAACAAACATGTAAATAAAGTTCAAATTTAGTTTGTTTTTCTCTTGTTAACGTACAACATGTGATTGGACTGAGGGAGGGAACCGCATCATCCTCAGAAACAAAGACAATAATTATCATTGTTTTTTTCTTTTTTAGTTTTATTTGATTTTATTCCATTTTTTGTGTTTGTTTGTCTGTGTTTAATATTTCTACAAATTTAGAGGCTAGAGTTAGGGTAGTTGGGTTTCAATTAAACAAGTATTTGAATGAATGAAACTAAAATAAAAAAGGCAATTAAATAAAATTAACTGGGGCATTTAATTGAAATATACAAGGTGAAATAAAATAGTCTTTTCAGTCAGAGAAATAACAATAATATTAATATATTTTATTATTATATAATAATCTTTATTTAAACTGTACAGTTACAAACGTCTTTATATGTCTGACACAAGATAAAAAACTATGGCAAATAAAAAATCAATGAAAATAAATGATTTTAGTAATATAAAAAAGATGAAGTTGAGATGCTCCTTAACTGATAAAAACATGATTGAACACTTGTTGCATTTTGTTAAAATTGTTTAACAAAATAGTGATCAAAGATATTTCTATGACATCTGTGCACAGGTGTTACACCATTGATGATACGTGTATCATCAAAAGGTTACTGTTACATGTCACTCAGAGACACCGAGGACCCGACTCCAAATCCGGGGTAGAGAGGTTCAGTGAACGTGCAGCTGAAGGTGGAGGTGGATTAATTTGTCAGAGGAGACGCCGAAGAAGGACAGAGTTCCAGCACACCAGTCAAGATACAACCCCACCCTGTTGAAGGTAGAGGAGGGCGGGTGTAGGACAGTATGTTGGTTGTTGTGTCAAACGGAGAAGTTGCCATCAGAGCAGTGCAGACTCCAGGACTTGTTGTTGCCTCCAAACCTGCAGTCAGCACCTTTTCCTCTCTTTATTCCTCTGTAAGTCACCGCTATGTCGGTGAGTCCTTTCCACTCCACCTCCCAGTAACAGCGGGACATTAGCTCGTCTCTGCACAGCAGCTGGAAGCAGTCGCACCTGTCTGGATGATCAGGATAAACCTGGGGCATCTTCACCTTTGTCACCACTCTGTTGTCTTCTGACAGTTTGAGGTTTCTGTTCAGATCCAGAGTGAGCTGACGTGCATCTGATGGTGAGATAGAGACAAACGGCAGTAGCAGTTTATGATCCAATCAATCAGTGATAAGAAGTTCATCAGTTTATTATTTTCGTTAATCAAACTTACATTTCTTCAGGACTGGTTTCATCCGTTTCTCTCTATAGAGGTTCACACTGACATGAGACAAGAGGGGAAGGCTGAGGTCAGTGTCAGAAAAAAATGTTTGAAAAATAAACTTGTTTGTATTTAGTGACGTCACAATGACCTTGACTTGAAGGTCACACCAGTTGTACCAGATACATGATTTTACAGCTGTGACTTTGAGCGTTTTAGTGATGAAACATGATTAGTTCTCACCTTTGCAGAACTGAAAGGTATTCATCTAGAAATGCCCTTTTGTCTCCTCTTTATTCTAAAATATAACACACAGTGAAAACTTAGATTAAATACAACGCAACATATAAAATAGACATAAAATCTAAAATGAACCATTAAAACGTTCCTCTACAGAAACAACAAAGTTTTGCTGCTGTTGATCAGACATAAATGTAACACACCCAACTAGATGTCATCAAGGTCCATTCGTTTCATCAGAGGCCGAGTTAAAACCCAGACTTAAACCTCATGGAAACACATTTCCTAGTAAAGTAAAAAATGTAAAGTAAAAAAAACATTTCCAAGTAAAAAATGCCATTTACTGCCTCAATCCAGGATCATTTAGAAAAGGTTGTAACACACAGACATGGGGCTGAAAAGTGTGTACAGGGTGAACCTGGTCAGGAGCTTCTCAAATGTTCCCTCCACCATCCAATGACATCTTGAGTCTGTCAGCAGTTCCCCTCCCTGGTTGAAGACTGGGCTAAGCCTTGTTTCTCCTTCCTGAGGTCTCTTATGTCTTGTCACAACCTCCTCGAGAACATCTGAATGTCCTTCTCCATGACCTCCTCAATTCCTCTCACACCCAGCTCCAATGTACCTATGTGCTGCCTCCAGAGACCCTTGGGACACCATTCAGGCCTGAAAGACCTCATTCTTCAGCCTGACAACCTCCACGACAACACACCAGTTCAGATCAGACAGGCTTCTTTCTCCCAATTATTCACCTCCACCTTTCTCCACTGATGAGGTCCTCCAGGAGGTCTTCATGGTCTCTGTGTACAGAAACAGATAACTTTATTTATCCCAGAAGGACAATTCAGTTTCCACTGTCCAACTACATACGACCACTCACTCAACATAAATTCAAGTGTCAGAGGAAATACCTAACCCTAGACTTCCTTCTGTTTAGTCGGTTTAGTCATGAAACATCATTAGTTCTCACCTTCGCTCAGCTGAAAGGTATTTATCTAGTACTTCCAAGCAGTCATCCAGTGAAAGGTTTTCCCCTTTACCTGAAACACAGAAAAAAATTATATTAAACAGTGAACATTTAAATCTGATTAAATGCAATGGACTGTATGAATGAACATAAAAATATGAAGTATATGTATATGTGGTTAAGTTTGGTTGCATTCAGTCCAACCAACCACAAGTTTCAGCTGCACCACCATTAGTTAGCCTCGGCAACTTTTCCCAGGGTCACTTATTTTCACTTGTCATCCCATGTATAGCAGCTACATCCAAGATCTTCTCAGTGACAGAGAAATCCACCTTTATGTTTCTTATAAAAATGGACAGATGTGCTGTAACAGCTTCACAGAGTGAAGAGACCATCTCTCCACTCCGTTACATTTTCCATATGTACAGGGTATGATCCCTGCTGCTTGTCAGGGTACATGGAAATTTCCTTGAGACACACCGGCTTGCCTGGCCATGCCCCATCGCGTAGCTATAAAGCGCCTGCGCTGGAATGTAATCACTAAAGGTTTGAAGGGAACGTGTCTCCGAGCGGGCTAAGGACTGGAGAGATACTCTCTTCACTCAGAGAACCAAGGTTACAGTGTAACCACGTGTTCTCTATCATCTCGAGACTATCTCTCCACTCTGTTACATATTCCATATGTATGGGGTAGATCACGTAGAACACCCCGTGAGGAGACAGCCCACAATCCCAAACCACTAAGTCCAACAAATGAACTATTTACAAATGTACACTATATGCAGCTCACAGGAATAGGCCCCACAAGGCGCTAGGGCCAGCCCTGAGAGGGAAAGGGCTGCCAGGGAAGCCCGCAAGACTAACCACAGGGGGGACAGGTAAGGGTCCCACAAGACGCAGAGGCCTGTTTGTTCGCAGAGCACCTGCTCGATCAACACGCAAGATGCATGGGGGAGGGGAGACATAAGTAGACTATTGTCGGGCCACGCCCAGCACATGCTCCCTAAACAAGGGGCTGGTGGCCACATTGAGACAGTGGAACCTAGTGAAGGTTGACTGAGATGACCATGTAGTTGAAGAGCATATGGAAGCGAGGGAGGCCCCCCACCACAAGGCCGTTGAGGCAGCCACACCCCGAGTGGACCCCTAATTGGAACCAGCACACCTGACAGCACATAAGCCTGCTGAATAGTGTCCATGACCCAGTGTGACAGCCTGGATTTCCACAACGGCCTGGCCACACGCCCAGAGTCATAGCACATAGCTGGTTGGCCCTCGGACATCCTGAGTACACTGGATATATGTTGTCAAGGCCCTGACTGGAAACACAGCAGTGCCCTCAACCTCCTCGTCAACACTAGAGGAGGAGAGGGACCTAAGTTCAACTGACTGAGACAGGTGGAATTCATTGAGGACCTTAGATAGATAGATTATGATAGATCACTGGACCCAGAGCCTGGCCCACTTGGATGTTTGCCGGGACCTTCCACCACTGAAGGGGCCTGTGAAGCCTCCAAGAGACCACCACTTTGGTCTTGTGGGACCTCTGAGGGCACAAACCCAAGCTCAGCAGACATCTCTTCACAGGTCGCATGTGCAAGAGGGCGAGAGGGACCACCTGCACCATGGCTGCCATCAAGCCCATGAGGCGAAAACAGAGTCCCCAGCTGACCAGAGCACACAGCTGGAAAATGGTGAGGCAAGTCCTGAAAGCCTGCTGCCTCCCTGAGATCAAAGCAACCGTAGCCCTCCTCGAGACCATCCCCAGGAAGTTCGTCACCTGGGATTGCTCAAGCCTACTCTTCCTGTAATTCCTGCACAGACCTAGGCCCTGAACATGATCCAACAGCAAGGCTACGAGGTGATGGCACTGCTCCTCTGAGACTGCACAGACCAGCCAGTTGTCAAGGTAGTTGAGGATCCTGATCCCTCTCTGCCTCAGGGGGGAGAGGGCTGCATCCATGCAATGGGTAAAAGTTCATGGTGCCTGCAAAGCCGAACCGTGGGAACTGCCAGTGACCCCTCCAGATGGGTATCTGGAAATATGCATCTTTTGGGTCTATGGTGGCAAACCAGTCTCCTGTAGTAACTGCCAGTCTCACTCTGGGGACTGTCCAGCCTCCTTAGTCCGAGCAGGCAAAATAAAACAGTCCATGCATGACTGAGGATTTTCTTTTGAAACCTGAGCGTGCTCGTGACCCAAACGTAGCACATAGCTATCATGCCCATCCTCTAGGGGCATGGCCACTCCACAGCCGACACAGCAATGTCCCTCATGATGTGCCATACTGGCAGGTACCGCGAACCAGAAGTACTTCGCCACTTCCTGTTTACCTTTATATCCGTTAGCACTCGCAGCTAACTTGTTTTCTTTTTATTCTTTTTAAGTGTACCCTGCGTGTCGGCTGCCGTGAGAGCCATACGCTTATGAGGGGATGAACGGGAGAGTGCTTGAGCTGGGAGAGACTGGGAGCAATGCTCGCCGCCGGCATGACAGCCCACGAGCAATACACCGGGGAGAAACACTGTCAAGGCCGGACAGAGACCTCCAGCTCAAACAGACCGGGACAACCAGTGCTCAGTGTGGACCCCACTGAGCATGTTAGCTCAAGAGCTGCAAGCATTACGCCAGGAAGAACACACAGCCACCAAACAAACCAGAAAGATACAACAATCCAGGGAGGCTGCCAAAGACAGACGCCCCAACTTACACCAGGTAGGGCATTAAATAGCTGTACACCTTCTCTTTCACGCAACTCAATTTTTCCAACTTGGATAGTGGCACTGCATCCTGACGCACAAGTGGAGATCAAACTATCAGTGATTACACGCCAGCGCAGGCACTTTATAGCTACACAATGTGGTGTGGCCAGGCAAGCTGGTGTGTCTTGAAGAAATTTCCATGTACCCTGACAAGCAGCGGGGGTCATATCCCGTACATATGGAAAATGTAACGGAGTGAAGAGATAGTCTTGAGATAATAGAAAACTGCGTGTCTCTTCATGTTGTCAGATTTCCTGTTAGCTCCTTAACACGATCTGGTGTTTCTTAACAAACTGACATTTTTAAAAGTTTGTATCTGATCGGGGCAAACTTGCTCACACATCTTTAGCATGCACTGCATCAAATATGAATATCTGAAAAAACACTTTGAAGCTTGGATGATTTCTTCAGCCAAAAATGAAGCTTTTTCTCCTGAGGTCACCGTGGCTCCTTTCCAGGACAGTTAGGACCTGAATGTATTTAGTGACGTCACAGTGACCTTGACCTTGACTTGAAGGTCACACCAGTTGTACCAGATACATGATTTTACAGCTGTGACTTTGACAGTTTTAGTGATGAAACATCATTAGTTCTCACCTTCGCTCAGCTGAAAGGTATTTATCTAGTACTTCCAAGCAGTCATCCAGTGAAAGGTTTTCCCCTTTACCTGAAACACAGAAAAAAATTATATTAAACAGTGAACACTTAAATCTGATTAAATGCAATGGACTGTATGAATGAACATAAAAATATGAAGTATATGTATATGTGGTTAAGTTTGGTTGCATTCAGTCCAACCAACCACAAGTTTCAGCTGCACCACCATTAGTTAGCCTCGGCAACTTTTCCCAGGGTCACTTATTTTCACTTGTCATCCCATGTATAGCAGCTACATCCAAGATCTTCTCAGTGACAGAGAAATCCACCTTTATGTTTCTTATAAAAATGGACAGATGTGCTGTAACAGCTTCACAGAGTGAAGAGACCATCTCTCCACTCCGTTACATTTTCCATATGTACAGGGTATGATCCCTGCTGCTTGTCAGGGTACATGGAAATTTCCTTGAGACACACCGGCTTGCCTGGCCATGCCCCATCGCGTAGCTATAAAGCGCCTGCGCTGGAATGTAATCACTAAAGGTTTGAAGGGAACGTGTCTCCGAGCGGGCTAAGGACTGGAGAGATACTCTCTTCACTCAGAGAACCAAGGTTACAGTGTAACCACGCGTTCTCTATCATCTCGAGACTATCTCTCCACTCTGTTACATATTCCATATATATGGGGTAGATCACGTAGAACACCCCGTGAGGAGACAGCCCACAATCCCAAACCACTAAGCCCAACAAATGAACTATTTACAAATGTACACTATATGCAGCTCACAGGAATAGGCCCCAAGCAAGGCGCTAGGGCCAGCCCTGAGAGGGAAAGGGCTGCCAGGGAAGCCCGCAAGACGCAAGACTAACCACAGGGGGGACAGGTAAGGGTCCCACAAGATGCAGAGGCCTGTTTGTTCGCAGAGCACCTGCTCGATCAACACGCAAGATGCATGGGGGAGGGGAGACATAAGTAGACTATTGTCGGGCCACGCCCAGCACATGCTCCCTAAACAAGGGGCTGGCGGCCACATTGAGACAGTAGAACCTAGTGAAGGTTGACTGAGATGACCATGTAGTTGAAGAGCATATGGAAGCGAGGGAGGCCCCCCACCACAAGGCCGTTGAGGCAGCCACACCCCGAGTGGACCCCTAATTGGAGCCAGCACACCTGACAGCACATAAGCCTGCTGAATAGTGTCCATGACCCAGTGTGACAGCCTGGATTTCCACAACGGCCTGGCCACACGCCCAGAGTCATAGCACATAGCTGGTTGGCCCTCGGACATCCTGAGTACACTGGATATATGTTGTCAAGGCCCTGACTGGAAACACAGCAGTGCCCTCAACCTCCTCGCCAACACTAGAGGAGGAGAGGGACCTAAGTTCAACTGACTGAGACAGGTGGAATTCATTGAGGACCTTAGATAGATAGATTATGATAGATCACTGGACCCAGAGCCTGGCCCACTTGGATGTTTGCCGGGACCTTCCACCACTGAAGGGGCCTGTGAAGCCTCCAAGAGACCACCACTTTGGTCTTGTGGGACCTCTGAGGGCACAAACCCAAGCTCAGCAGACATCTCTTCACAGGTGGCATGTGCAAGAGGGCGAGAGGGACCACCTGCACCATGGCTGCCATCAAGCCCATGAGGCGAAAACAGAGTCCTCAGCTGACCAGAGCACACAGCTGGAAAATGGTGAGGCAAGTCCTGAAAGCCTGCTGCCTCCCTGAGATCAAAGCAACCGTAGCCCTCCTCGAGAAACATCCCCAGGAAGTTCGTCACCTGGGATTGCTCAAGCCTACTCTTCCTGTAATTCATGCACAGACCTAGGCCCTGAACATGATCCAACAGCAAGGCTACGAGGTGATGGCACTGCTCCTCTGAGACTGCACAGACCAGCCAGTTGTCAAGGTAGTTGAGGATCCTGATCCCTCTCTGCCTCAGGGGGGAGAGGGCTGCATCCATGCAATGGGTAAAAGTTCATTATGCCAGAGATATACTGAATGGCAGCACCTGAAACTTGTACACCCTGCCTGCAAAGCTGAACCGTGGGAACTGCCAGTGACCCCTCCAGATGGGTATCTGGAAATATGCATCTTTTGGGTCTATGGTGGCAAACCAGTCTCCTGTAGTAACTGCCAGTCTCACTCTGGGGACTGTCCAGCCTCCTTAGTCCGAGCAGGCAAAATAAAACAGTCTATGCATGACTGAGGATTTTCTTTTGAAACCTGAGCGTGCTCGTGACCCAAACGTAGCACATAGCTATCATGCCCATCCTCTAGGGGCATGGCCACTCCACAGCCGACACAGCAATGTCCCTCATGATGTGCCATACTGGCAGGTACCGCGAACCAGAAGTACTTCGCCACTTCCTGTTTACCTTTATATCCGTTAGCACTCGCAGCTAACTTGTTTTCTTTTTATTCTTTTTAAGTGTACCCTGCGTGTCGGCTGCCGTGAGAGCCATACGCTTATGAGGGGATGAACGGGAGAGTGCTTGAGCTGGGAGAGACTGGGAGCAATGCTCACCGCCGGCATGACAGCCCACGAGCAATACAGTGTGGACCCCACTGAGCATGTTAGCTCACGAGCTGCAAGCATTACGCCAGGAAGAACACACAGCCACCAAACAAACCAGAAAGATACAACAATCCAGGGAGGCTGCAAAAGACAGACGCCCCAACTTACACCAGGTAGGGCATTAAATAGCTGTACACCTTCTCTTTCACGCAACTCAATTTTTCCAATTTGGATAGTGGCACTGCATCCTGACGCACAAGTGGAGATCAAACTATCAGTGATTACACGCCAGCGCAGGCACTTTATAGCTACACAATGTGGTGTGGCCAGGCAAGCTGGTGTGTCTTGAAGAAATTTCCATGTACCCTGACAAGCAGCGGGGGTCATATCCCGTACATATGGAAAATGTAACGGAGTGAAGAGATAGTCTTGAGATAATAGAAAACTGCGTGTCTCTTCATGTTGTCAGATTTCCTGTTAGCTCCTTAACACGATCTGGTGTTTCTTAACAAACTGACATTTTTAAAAGTTTGTATCTGATCGGGGCAAACTTGCTCACACATCTTTAGCATGCACTGCATCAAATATGAATATCTGAAAAAACACTTTGAAGCTTGGATGATTTCTTCAGCCAAAATGAAGCTTTTTTCTCCTGAGGGTCACCGTAGCTCCTTTCCAGGACAGTTAGGACCTGAATGTATTTAGTGACGTCACAATGACCTTGACTTTGACTTGAAGGTCACACCAGTTGTACCAGATACATGATTTTACAGCTGTGACTTTGACAGTTTTAGTGATGAAACATCATTAGTTCTCACCTTCGCTCAGCTGAAAGGTATTTATCTAGTACTTCCAAGCAGTCATCCAGTGAAAGGTTTTCCCCTTTACCTGAAACACAGAAAAAAATTATATTAAACAGTGAACACTTAAATCTGATTAAATGCAATGGAATGTATGAATGAACATAAAAATATGTAGTATATGTATATGTGGTTAAGTTTGGTTGCATTCAGTCCAACCAACCACAAGTTTCAGCTGCACCACCATTAGTTAGCCTCGGCAACTTTTCCCAGGGTCACTTATTTTCATTTGTCATCCCATGTATAGCAGCTACATCCAAGATCTTCTCAGTGACAGAGAAATCCACCTTTATGTTTCTTATAAAAATGGATAGATGTGCTGTAACAGCTTCACAGAGTGAAGAGACCATCTCTCCACTCCGTTACATTTTCCATATGTACAGGGTATGATCCCTGCTGCTTGTCAGGGTACATGGAAATTTCCTTGAGACACACCAGCTTGCCTGGCCATGCCCCATCAGCAGTAGCTATAAAGCGCCTGCGCTGGAATGTAATCACTAAAGGTTTGAAGGGAACGTGTCTCCGAGCGGGCTAAGGACTGGAGAGATACTCTCTTCACTCAGAGAACCAAGGTTACAGTGTAACCACGTGTTCTCTATCATCTCGAGACTATCTCTCCACTCTGTTACATATTCCATATATATGGGGTAGATCACGTAGAACACCCCGTGAGGAGACAGCCCACAATCCCAAACCACTAAGTCCAACAAATGAACTATTTACAAATGTACACTATATGCAGCTCACAGGAATAGGCCCCACAAGGCGCTAGGGCCAGCCCTGAGAGGGAAAGGGCTGCCAGGGAAGCCCGCAAGACGCAAGACTAACCACAGGGGGGACAGGTAAGGGTCCCACAAGACGCAGAGGCCTGTTTGTTCGCAGAGCACCTGCTCGATCAACACGCAAGATGCATGGGGGAGGGGAGACATAAGTAGACTATTGTCGGGCCACGCCCAGCACATGCTCCCTAAACAAGGGGCTGGCGGCCACATTGAGACAGTGGAACCTAGTGAAGGTTGACTGAGATGACCATGTAGTTGAAGAGCATATGGAAGCGAGGGAGGCCCCCCACCACAAGGCCGTTGAGGCAGCCACACCCCGAGTGGACCCCTAATTGGAACCAGCACACCTGACAGCACATAAGCCTGCTGAATAGTGTCCATGACCCAGTGTGACAGCCTGGATTTCCACAACGGCCTGGCCACACACCGAGAGTCATAGCACATAGTTGGTCGGACCTCGGACATCCTGAGTACACTGGATATATGTCGTCAAGGCCCTGACTGGAAACACAGCAGTGCCCTCAACCTCCTCGCCAACACTAGAGGAGGAGAGGGACCTAAGTTCAACTGACTGAGACAGGTGGAATTCATTGAGGACCTTAGATAGATAGATTATGATAGATCACTGGACCCAGAGCCTGGCCCACTTGGATGTTTGCCGGGACCTTCCACCACTGAAGGGGCCTGTGAAGCCTCCAAGAGACCACCACTTTGGTCTTGTGGGACCTCTGAGGGCACAAACCCAAGCTCAGCAGACATCTCTTCACAGGTCGCATGTGCAAGAGGGCGAGAGGGACCACCTGCACCATGGCTGCCATCAAGCCCATGAGGCGAAAACAGAGTCCCCAGCTGACCAGAGCACACAGCTGGAAAATGGTGAGGCAAGTCCTGAAAGCCTGCTGCCTCCCTGAGATCAAAGCAACCGTAGCCCTCCTCGAGACCATCCCCAGGAAGTTCGTCACCTGGGATTGCTCAAGCCTACTCTTCCTGTAATTCATGCACAGACCTAGGCCCTGAACATGATCCAACAGCAAGGCTACGAGGTGATGGCACTGCTCCTCTGAGACTGCACAGACCAGCCAGTTGTCAAGGTAGTTGAGGATCCTGATCCCTCTCTGCCTCAGGGGGGAGAGGGCTGCATCCATGCAATGGGTAAAAGTTCATGGTGCCAGAGATATACTGAATGGCAGCACCTGAAACTTGTACACCCTGCCTGCAAAGCCAAACTGCGGGAACTGCCAGTGACCCCTCCAGATGGGTATCTGGAAATATGCATCTTTTGGGTCTATGGTGGCAAACCAGTCTCCTGTAGTAACTGCCAGTCTCACTCTGGGGACTGTCCAGCCTCCTTAGTCCGAGCAGGCAAAATAAAACAGTCTATGCATGACTGAGGATTTTCTTTTGAAACCTGAGCGTGCTCGTGACCCAAACGTAGCACATAGCTATCATGCCCATCCTCTAGGGGCATGGCCACTCCACAGCCGACACAGCAATGTCCCTCATGATGTGCCATACTGGCAGGTACCGCGAACCAGAAGTACTTCGCCACTTCCTGTTTACCTTTATATCCGTTAGCACTCGCAGCTAACTTGTTTTCTTTTTATTCTTTTTAAGTGTACCCTGCGTGTGTCGGCTGCCGTGAGAGCCATACGCTTATGAGGGGATGAACGGAGAGTGCTTGAGCTGGGAGAGACTGGGAGCAATGCTCACCGCCCGGCATGACAGCCCACGAGCAATACAGTGTGGACCCCACTGAGCATGTTAGCTCACGAGCTGCAAGCATTACGCCAGGAAGAACACACAGCCACCAAACAAACCAGAAAGATACAACAATCCAGGGAGGCTGCAAAGACAGACGCGCCCTAACTTACACCAGGTAGGGCATTAAATAGCTGTACACCTTCTCTTTCACGCAACTCAATTTTTCCAATTTGGATAGTGGCACTGCATCCTGACGCACAAGTGGAGATCAAACTATCAGTGATTACACGCCAGCGCAGGCACTTTATAGCTACACAATGTGGTGTGGCCAGGCAAGCTGGTGTGTCTTGAAGAAATTTCCATGTACCCTGACAAGCAGCGGGGGTCATATCCCGTACATATGGAAAATGTAACGGAGTGAAGAGATAGTCTTGAGATAATAGAAAACTGCGTGTCTCTTCATGTTGTCAGATTTCCTGTTAGCTCCTTAACACGATCTGGTGTTTCTTAACAAACTGACATTTTTAAAAGTTTGTATCTGATCGGGGCAAACTTGCTCACACATCTTTAGCATGCACTGCATCAAATATGAATATCTGAAAAAACACTTTGAAGCTTGGATGATTTCTTCAGCCAAAATGAAGCCTTTTTCTCCTGAGGGTCACCGTGGCTCCTTTCCAGGACAGTTAGGACCTGAATGTATTTAGTGACGTCACAGTGACCTTGACCTTGACTTGAAGGTCACACCAGTTGTACCAGATACATGATTTTACAGCTGTGACTTTGACAGTTTTAGTCATGAAACATCATTAGTTCTCACCATCGCCATCCTTCCCGTGACCTGAAACACAGAAAACAATTCACATTAACACAGTGAACACTTAGATTGACTGACTCCACCCTGAAGAAGTGACAGCAGAGCAGTATCGTCTGAAAACTAGTCAAGAAAACTCTCCTCTTTAAGAGACCTGCAGCTGTCAGTATATCAGATAAAAATCAACACAGAGAGAACACAACGTTGTGAGGAACCTGTGTTAGAAACCATGGTTGTAGACGTGACGTCAGTGGTTAAAACCTGCTGTGTCCTGTCTGTTAAAACCTTTAAAAACACATTAGAAACTGATCAGACACATTCAAACTACAAACTAGTGTCTCAGTTAAAACCATTGACACTAATAATGTGCTTGTGTTGATCAGCACAGTGATGAAGTGCAGCCATAGATGTGACCTCCTGTCAGGCTGACCTAAGGTCACATTTACATATTGTTTTTCTATTGTTTCACTAGACTTCCTTTTGTCTTGATCTACTTCAGCCCTGACCTCTCTAGATGGAGCCTTTTTCTCCTGAGGGTCACCGTGGCTCCTTTCCAGGACAGTTAGGACCTGAATGTATTTAGTGACGTCACAGTGACCTTGACCTTGACTTGAAGGTCACACCAGTTGTACCAGATACATGATTTTACAGCTGTGACTTTGACAGTTTTAGTCATGAAACATCATTAGTTCTCACCTTCTCTGCAGTTCTTCAATCTTCCTGAAACACAGAAAACAATTCACATTAAACACAGTGAACATTTAGATTGAATCTGATAAAACACAACATATGAATGAAGATAAAAACTAATGTGAACTGTGGAGCATCCAAGTAGGTGACCACAGGTTTTATTTTCTTATTTTTTCTTCTTTGTTTATTCACTACATTGGTATTTCTATGTTGTTCATCTAGAACAGCACTATGTCTAGTAGGACTGAGTGACGCAGACACGTTCCACCTGAGACTGTTTTGGGGGCAGACCCCACCCTCACTTCAGAAGCAACTTTGGGACTAAACGCTGAACATCTGTGTCTGTCTGCTCCTCATTTTATTACCACCTGTCTTACAGACCAAAACTATCTTTTGTTTCCTCGGTCCCGGTGACTGGGACCTGAAACAGAACCAACTAAATGTTGAATCTAGATGTTTAGAAGATCTCTGGTGGAAGAGAAGGTCACACCAGTTGTACCAGATACATGATTTTACATCTGTGACTTTGACAGTTTTAGTCATGAAACATCATTAGTTCTCACCATCGCCATCCTTCCTGTGACCTGAAACACAGAAAACAATGTACATTAACACAGTGAACACTTAGATTGACTGACTCCACCCTGAAGAAGTGACAGCAGAGCAGTATCGTCTGAAAACTAGTCAAGAAAACTCTCCTCTTTAAGAGACCTGCAGCTGTCAGTATATCAGATAAAAATCAACACAGAGAGAACACAACGTTGTGAGGAACCTGTGTTAGAAACCATGGTTTTAGACGTGACGTCAGTGGTTAAAACCTGCTGTGTCCTGTCTGTTAAAACCTTTAAAAACACATTAGAAACTGATCAGACACATTCAAACTACAAACTAGTGTCTCAGTTAAAACCATTGACACTAATAATGTGCTTGTGTTGATCAGCACAGTGATGAAGTGCAGCCATAGATGTGACCTCCTGTCAGGCTGACCTAAGGTCACATTTACATATTGTTTTTCTATTGTTTCACTAGACTTCCTTTTGTCTTGATCTACTTCAGCCCTGACCTCTCTAGATGGAGCCTTTTTCTCCTGAGGGTCACCGTGGCTCCTTTCCAGGACAGTTAGGACCTGAATGTATTTAGTGACGTCACAGTGACCTTGACCTTGACTTGAAGGTCACACCAGTTGTACCAGATACATGATTTTACATCTGTGACTTTAACAGTTTTAGTCATGAAACATCATTAGTTCTCACCTTCGCCGTTCTTCAATACTGCTGAAACACAGAAAACAATCTACATTAAACACAGTGAACATTTAGATTGAATCTGATAAAATTCAACATATGAATGAAGATAAAAACTAATATGAACTGTGGAGCATCCAAGTAGGTGACCACAGGTTTTATTTTCTTATTTTTTCTTCTTTGTTTATTCACTACATTGGTATTTCTATGTTGTTCATCTAGAACAGCACTATGTCTAGTAGGACTGAGTGACGCAGACACGTTCCACCTGAGACTGTTTTGGGGGCAGACCCCACCCTCACTTCAGAAGCAACTTTGGGACTAAACGCTGAACATCTGTGTCTGTCTGCTCCTCATTTTATTACCACCTGTCTTACAGACCAAAACTATCTTTTGTTTCCTCGGTCCCGGTGACTGGGACCTGAAACAGAACCAACTAAATGTTGAATCTAGATGTTTAGAAGATCTCTGGTGGAAGAGAAGGTCACACCAGTTGTACCAGATACATGATTTTACATCTGTGACTTTGAGAGTTTTAGTCATGAAACATCATTAGTTCTCACCTTTCCAGTTCTTCAATTTTCCTGAAACACAGAAAACAATTCACATTAAACACAGTGAACACTTAGATTGACTGACTCCACCCTGAAGAAGTGACAGCAGAGCAGTATCGTCTGAAAACTAGTCAAGAAAACTCTCCTCTTTAAGAGACCTGCAGCTGTCAGTATATCAGATAAAAATCAACACAGAGAGAACACAACGTTGTGAGGAACCTGTGTGTTGGAGCTATATTAGTTTTACTTTTTGTAGAGGTTCATTTTGTCAACTAATTTATTTATTATTGTTATTATCATTATTCTTAGCTCACATTAGCAATATTTAGACAATATTCTTTTTCTAGTTATTTGTTTAGTTAATTGTTTTGCTTTGTATTTTCAGTCTTTATTCTAGTTTATTTACTAATTACAGTTCTTGGTTGTAGACACTTGGGGGCAGTAGTGGGCACAGGTAAAGGTGACATAGGCAGGAGGTGGCAGACAGCCTATATGAACCTGGGTGGTGGCCTGATGTTTTTACTGGAGCAAGAGACAAAGAACCTGTGTTGTTTGTTCATGTGGATCAAAACATAAACCACCTCAAACGCAGTGATACAGCGTGGACATGATACTTTAGCCTGAGCACATTACCTGCCCCGGGGCGCAAGAAGTCGTTTGATTTAGTTTGTTTTATGTTTTTTTTTTTTTTTTGTTTTTTGTTTTAATTTCATTTTTATTTGGGAGGTCATTCACATATACACGCACTTTCACCCAAACACACACAAAAGATAAATACAAAAAAATACATAATATCTTCTTAACTCAAATGTCTGTGTTATGTTTCATCTACATCACAATGTATCTTTTCCTGTTGATCTCCCTTTTTTTTTTTTTTCCTTTTGCATTTTTATCTTTAATTATTTGAACATTTGAACAAAACAATGTCACACATACTCATTAATTCTTGCAAATATGTCTGTTATATCAGTCTCTGTAATAGATCACTGGAGATGGCAATGTCCATCAAAGCAAGTCAGGTCTCTGTGTGATGATGTACTTCACCCATTTTTCCCACATCTTCTTAAATGTTTCTGTTTTCATTTTTAAAGCGAATGTTAACCTTTCCATTATGTAGATATGATAAATAATTTTAAACCAGTCCTCTAGTGATGGAGCGTCTGGTTGCAACCACTTCTTAGTCAGCCCCTTTTGTATAATCTAGATATTATCTTACTTCCACTCCCTGTTTTATAGGTCCACACAAATATATTTATAATGCCATTGTCTGCTTTCTCCAGTCCCTCATTCATTACTTCATTCACTCTGTGTCTCATTTGTAAATACCTAAAGAAATCTTGGTTCTCCAATCCATATTCTTTTTTAAGTATCTCGAAACTTTTAAATGTTCCCTTATCGATACAACAACAGTATGCTGTGAGCCCTTTACTCGTCCATGATTTAAATTTGGTATCCGTTTTATTTGGGATAAAATCTGTATCATATGCACATCATCGCAATATTTTCTCTGCACCATTGAGATTGTACTTTTTAACTATTTTCTGCCAGGTGTTGAGGGCAGTTTTTGTCCATGGGTTGATCTGGACTGTAAGGGTGTCTATCAATTTACCATCTGCAATCATAGCTTGTATTGGTGGTCTTACCAACTCAACTTCTATTTCCTTCCATCTTGCAATAAACTGTGAATTGCAGAGGCATATTAAAGGTCTTGCCTGGGCTGCATAATAGTAGTCTTTTAGATTTGGCAATGCCTCCTTTCTCTTTTGTTAATTGCATTACTTTATATTTTATTCTTGGTTTCTTACCCGTCCAGATATATCGAGAAATGAACTTGTCCCATTCTATAAACTGTTGTTTAGAGATTTCAATAGGTAGGGACTGGAAAAGATATAACAGGCGTGGTAAAATAACCATCTTAATTGATTCAATCCTTGAGGTGAGACTGAGGAAGGGCAGGTGATTCCACCTGAGAATATCTGACTTCATTTTGGAATTAAGAGGTATAAAATTAGCTTCAAATAATTTTGTGATATCCTCTGTAAGATTAATTCCCAGATATTTCATTGACTTATTAACACCTTTTAAATCATATTTTTCTAATAGGTGCCTTGGTGGAATATAATTAAAGGTCAGAATTTGGGTTTTTTTGTACGTTTAATTTATACCCCGACAATTGACCAAATTTCTGCAAAGATGACATTAACACTGGTAAGGATACTGAAGGTTGAGTCAAAAATATTAGCACATCATCTGCAAACAATGATAATTTGTGATCTTGTCCTGCTATATTTATACCCCTGATTCCTTCAGTTTGTCTAATATACTGGCTAAGAGGTTCTATAAAGAGAGCGAAGAGGAGTGGGGAACAGGGACAGCCCTGTCTACATGAGCGCTCCAGTATAAACGGTTCTGAAAGGCTCCCATTAATTTTAACCCTTGCTATGGGATTGTTATATATTGCTTGAAAGGCATCAATAAGGCTTCTGTGGAAGCCAAATTTCCCCAACACCTTATACAGGAAGGTCCATCTGACTGAATCAAACGCCTTTTCTGCATCCAATCCCATAAACATTGCTTCCGCTTTTATTTCGATGTATTTCCCACATAATGTGAAGCGTCCTCCGTAAACTATCTTGAGTTTGCCTCTGATGGATGAATCCTGTTTGGTCCAGATGAATAAGAGATGGTAGGATTTTTTCTCTTCTTCTAGCTAATATTGAGGTGTAGATCTCATAATCCACGTTTAGAACAGAGATTGGTCGATATTATTTACAATCTAATCCATCTTTACCCTCTTTTGGTATTGTTGAGATTATTGCTTCCCTCCATGATGGGGGGATCTCTCCCTTATTGAGCGCCCAGTTACATGCCTGACGTAGTCTTTGAGTTAAATCTTCACTGAAGATTTTCTACCACTCTGCTGTAAAACCATCAGAACCTGGGCTTTTACATGGTTTAAGTCTAGTTATTGCTGACTTCACTTCTTTATCTGAGATTTCAGTAATTAGTGATTTATTTTGATCCTGTGTGACTAAGGGTAAATTCAGAGATTTAAGGAAATTGTCTATTTCATTTTCATTGTCTAGCCTTGGTTGTGAATATAATTTTGGGTAATAGTCTTCAAAACTTTGTTGGATCTCCTCTAATTTATACTTTATTTTCTTAGTTTGCTGACATCTTATTTTATCTATAGTTTTGTCTGCTTGCTGTTTTCTTAATTTATATGCCAATAGTTTCATAGCTTTACTACCTGGTCCGTTTGTTGTCCGTTAGCTTCCAGGTGGGTTTGAAGTTTTATTAATTCCTTCACTACCTCTTCCACGTTTTGTATCCTCTCCTCTGTGTTTAAGATCCGTTCTTCAGACTCATCGAGTCGCTGTTTTGTTTTGCTGATCTCTTCTTTAATTTCTGTCAGTTGTTGCTTGTTGTCTTGTCGGAAACTTTTTATCTCAGCAAATATAGTGTTCAGACTGACCTCTGAATGTATTTAGTGACGTCACAATGACCTTAACCTTGACTTGAAGGTCACACCAGTTGTACCAGATACATGATTTTACATCTGTGACTTTGACAGTTTTAGTCATGAAACATCATTAGTTCTCACCATCTGTTAGATTTCTTCAACATCCTGAAACACAGAAAACAATCCACATTAAACACAGTGAACATTTAGATTGAATCTGATAAAACAACATATGAATGAAGATAAAAACTAATATGAACCAACTAAATGTTATAATCTGGTGTTTTCAGTAGATCTGGTGGAAAAGAACAATAACTAAGAACATAACATCTCATCTGACCAGCTGATGAAATATGTGAGTGATGAACTCAGACATGACACATTAGAAACATGAATAGAAAATGTTAATTATAATGTTGATGAATACATACCACAGTAAGTGAAGTGCTGAATCGCGTCTGCAGGAAAAGAAGAGAATCAATAAAATGACTTGTTCCTCATCCAGTTTCATCATGAATCCTCACATTAGATCAACACAGTTCAGCCACTGACTGGTCTCTCTTGATGTGTCAAAAATACTTCAAGTTATTCAAAAATCACTGTGAGTGGACGAGACACCGTTATGTTTTAGCTCCTTACTGTATTTTTAAAAATAACACATTAACACAACAGATGAAGGTCACACCAGTTGTACCAGATACATGATTTTACATCTGTGACTTTGACAGTTTTAGTCATGAAACATCATTAGTTCTCACCTTCTCTGCAGTTCTTCCTCCAACCTGAAACACAGAAAACAATTCACATTAAACACAGTGAACATTTAGATTGAATCTGATAAAAACAACATATGAATGAAGATAAAAACTAATATGAACTGTGGAGCATCCAAGTAGGTGACCACAGGTTTTATTTTCTTATTTTTTCTTCTTTGTTTATTCACTACATTGGTATTTCTATGTTGTTCATCTAGAACAGCACTATGTCTAGTAGGACTGAGTGACGCAGACACGTTCCACCTGAGACTGTTTTGGGGGCAGACCCCACCCTCACTTCAGAAGCAACTTTGGGACTAAACGCTGAACATCTGTGTCTGTCTGCTCCTCATTTTATTACCACCTGTCTTACAGACCAAAACTATCTTTTGTTTCCTCGGTCCCGGTGACTGGGACCTGAAACAGAACCAACTAAATGTTGAATCTAGATGTTTAGAAGATCTCTGGTGGAAGAGAAGGTCACACCAGTTGTACCAGATACATGATTTTACATCTGTGACTTTGACAGTTTTAGTCATGTAACATCATTAGTTCTCACCTTCGCTGTTCTTCAATACTCCTGAAACACAGAAAACAATGTACATTAAACACAGTGAACACTTAGATTGCATCTCTACATCCAAAAATCAACTATACCACCCAACAGCATCGACTCATGAGTATACTTATTATAATTAGACAGTATTAGATTAGTTTATGAATACTATTGATGATTGAAATATTATTGAGCTGTTTTGCTTTGCCATTGCTAAAAATAAATATTCTAAATTGCATTTAAAGCAGAAATTGTGGACATTGAATCATTATACCCTTCTCAGACAGTAATGTAGAGGCTGTGTATGTTAATAATATCCAAGGTTCTGACAGGTTGTTCTAGTTCTTTAAAATTAAAACGTATACTTGTGATAACCCAGGTCGCAGAAATATATCCTAACAACCATATCAAGTGCACTGATTGTTTAGGGGAGAGCTGTAGTTAACGGGCGTGGCTGGTGGTGTCCAGTGACTCGAGGGCTGCTTAGTCTCGGGGCAACATCAGAGTAAGAGGGATAGGCGCTCGGATGTATACAGTGAGTAGTGAGGCGAATCTCCTCACACCAGCTTAAGCGGACTAAACGCTGAACATCTGTGTCTGTCTGCTCCTCATTTTATTACCACCTGTCTTACAGACCAAAACTATCTTTTGTTTCCTCGGTCCCGGTGACTGGGACCTGAAACAGAACCAACTAAATGTTGAATCTAGATGTTTAGAAGATCTCTGGTGGAAGAGAAGGTCACACCAGTTGTACCAGATACATGATTTTACATCTGTGACTTTGAGAGTTTTAGTCATGAAACATCATTAGTTCTCACCTTGCAGTTCTTCCTTCAACCTGAAACACAGAAAACAATGTACATTAACACAGTGAACACTTAGATTGACTGACTCCACCCTGAAGAAGTGACAGCAGAGCAGTATCGTCTAAAAACTAGTCAAGAAAACTCTCCTCTTTAAGAGACCTGCAGCTGTCAGTATATCAGATAAAAATCAACACAGAGAGAACACAACGTTGTGAGGAACCTGTGTTAGAAACCATGGTTTTAGACGTGACGTCAGTGGTTAAAACCTGCTGTGTCCTGTCTGTTAAAACCTTTAAAAACACATTAGAAACTGATCAGACACATTCAAACTACAAACTAGTGTCTCAGTTAAAACCATTGACACTAATAATGTGCTTGTGTTGATCAGCACAGTGATGAAGTGCAGCCATAGATGTGACCTCCTGTCAGGCTGACCTAAGGTCACATTTACATATTGTTTTTCTATTGTTTCACTAGACTTCCTTTTGTCTTGATCTACTTCAGCCCTGACCTCTCTAGATGGGCCTTTTTTCCCCTGAGGGTCACCACATTTCCAGGACAGTTAGGACCTGAATGTATTTAGTGACGTCACAGTCTGACCTTGACTTGAAGGTCACCTTGTACCAGATACATGATTTTACAGCTGTGACTTTAACAGTTTTAGTCATGAAACATCATTGAGTTCTCACCTTCGCCGTTCTTCCTCCAACCTGAAACACAGAAAACAATCTACATTAACACAGTCATTTATTGAATCTGATAAAAACAACATATGAATGAAGATAAAAAACTAATATGAACTGTGGAGCATCCAAGTAGAGTGACCACAGGTTTTATTTTCTCTTATTTTTTCTTCTTTGTTTATTCACTACATTGGTATTTCTATGTTGTAGAACAGCACTATGTCGTAGGACTGGCAGACATTCCACCTGAGACTGGACAGACCCCACCCTCACTTCAGAAGCAACTTTGGGACTAAACGCTGAACATCTGTGTCTGTCTGCTCCTCATTTTATTACCACCTGTCTTACAGACCAAAACTATCTTTTGTTTAGGTCCCGTGACTGGGACCTGAAACAGAACCAACTAAATGTTGAATCTAGATGTTTAGAAGATCTCTGGTGGAAGAGAAGGTCACACCAGTTGTACCAGATACATGATTTTACATCTGTGACTTTGACAGTTTTAGTCATGAAACATCATTAGTTCTCACCTTTGCTGTTCTCTCTGTGACCTGAAACACAGAAAACAATGTACATTAAACACTTAGGGTTTTTTCGAACTCAGTCCCCTAAAACTGGACCATAAAGTGGACCAACAGAAAACAGACTCAGTTCTGTTTCTGTTCACGTTTTGAAAGAGGTCTGGCTTCTCGTTCTGGTCCATTTAAGCAGTGATGAGGTCTCAGTCCTCTTTCTGTTCACACTTGCTTCTCTAGAGCTCTCAGACCTTCACTGCTTTGCATTGTGGGTAGTTTTCACCCAGGTCATAAAACCAGGGGAGGTCACAGAACCACATCAGATGTGTTTTGTAGAGTTTTTTGCTGCTTTTTTTCACACAACCCAAGAAAAATGAACTGTGACATTATAGTCTTGGATTCACATTATCATGAATAAAATGTGTTTTATCTGGAAGCAGCTACTGGTTTGATTTACTGATATTAGTTGCACTATTAGATACATGTCTACAGCTGCTGCACTGATTGACTGATGAAACCAGCAGGTGGATCGTCGTCGTCAATCAAACAATATATTTTCATGATCAGTGTTGAATCATCAACTGTGACCATAGAGATGACGTCTTTAAGTTTAAGATGATGATGATCTACTTACTCTGCATTGCCCATGGTTGACTGGATCAGTCTGGATCAGTCTGGATCAGTCTGGATCAGGTTGATTCTAAACAGTGAGAAGAACAAGTGAACATTGAGGAGATAAAGCAGTTTCTCTCTGTTCACTCATGGTAAATGTACGAGTTGTTAAATTAGTAAAACACAAACAATGATGACTTCACTGTTCATCATCTGATAAAACACTGCTACCGTCCACTAGATGTCCTCACTGAGTTACTCAACAGGACAAAGCTCAGTTTTCACAACTTGTATTTGTATTTTTATATTATATTATATATATATATGTGTGTGTGTGTGTGTGTGTGTGTTCGTTCTCTGTTGCATTTTTATTTTACATCTACTCTGTTTATTCATCACATATGTTATTCTGATTATTTTCAGTCCAGACAGTTTGTTTGTTAGTTAGTTTGTTGTTGGTTTATTTACTAAAGTCAATGAATCTCATTAAAATGTTGTTTGTGCACTAATTCTATTATATTGATTGATTATTTTTATTTTCCAGTAAAACTCTCGTCTTCTCACTTCTCTCTTCTTCTTCTTCCTATAATTTAATAATTTCTGGTCACTCTTTATAAACACAGATCACATTAAACACAGTGAACATTTAGATTGAATCTGATAAAACACAACATATGAATGAAGATAAAAACTAATATGAACCAACTAAATGTTATAATCTGGTGTCATCCAACCTCACCAGCTGCTGTTAATATGTCACTGATCAACTCAGTTCATTGTCACCTTTGATCAGGAGAATGATCTTTATTACTTTATTAAATTACTTAATTACTGTGGATTCTTTGACCAGTCAGTCTCCACAGACACAGATCTGGGATCAGGATCAGTTTCTTTTTACATCTTTTCCCTGAAACAAACACAGTAAATCACTGACACTTCAGACCAGGACATATTGTATATGATATCTTCTCATATTGAACTCAGACTCTGAATCCCCAACAAACATTATCGACCTGATATTAGCATAATTGTGTAATATCTGTTCGGATCGGTATCGGTTTTTCCTCCCATAATAAAAACCCGATAACGTAGGTTAAAGCGCGAGTTTCACCAACTAACTTGGTATTTATGCAGAAAAATCATTGTTGTTGTTGTTGTTGTTTCCCAGTAAATCAGTTGTAATAAAAACTGAATTTTGGATCAACAAACTGTGCAACAATGAATCAAAACGGCGACTGAACAGATTTCTACATTCTTATATCGCCATGTTTGTGCGGAGTTTGTTGTTTTTTTCCAGTGGAAAATAAATAAATGAACAAATAAATATATTGAAAAAACCATCACTAGAACAAAGTTTCTATCAGAAAACGGTACCGCAGCAGGAATAACAGTAAAGATGTTCATGAAATTAAAAAGTTTCTTACCTTCAGAGTAAAAACAACCTGTGTCACGAGTGAGACGTCGACTAAAGTTAGAGGAAGTTCTGCAGTCGACCTTTACTCAGCTACAAAACTGAACCTTGTTCTCATCTACTTTTTATGAGGTTGATAAGGTACAAACCCACTGATACTAAGATTTATTTTATATGAAATATATATATGTGTGTATATATGCACGTGTGTTACATCTTACTCATAAATACATCAAACAAATGTGTATGTCCACAAATCACTGGGGTATAAGACGTCACTGAACATCTTCATCTTCTCCAGTCCAGATGTTCGTTTCTCGGCCTGTTCTTGGAGGTCTAACAGCTCGCGCCGTTTCTTCAGGAGATCAAAGAGCTTCGTTGGTTTCTTGCATCGTTGTAACACCGGAGGGTCTCGTCGTGGAGGTGATGAACCTGGACATGGCGCTGATTTTGGATGGTACCAGGTGTGAAGATGCCCACGTCTTCTGTAGGTCTGTTTAAATGGTTACTGTTGTCATGGAGACGCGTCGCGTCGTTGCCACGTAGCAACTAGCGACGACTTGTGATGGCGTACAACAGTAGAGGAACGTTTTGGCTGCATCCGAATATCCCTACTAGTCTACTACCTAGTAGCAAAAATGAGTAAGCGACGCTCTAGTACGTCTGAATACCTTAGTATCTTTCAGTAGTAGGTGAAAGGTTCCCGGATGGTTTACTACTTCAGTAGGATTTTGCAGTATGCTAGCGATGTACACTACGCTAACTACGCTATCCCAGAAGTCACCGGGAGGTTGAAAACCGTAGAAGAAGAAACTTCGCCCGCTAAATGTGACATCCAAAACTTACGGGGATAAATTAATTATGTATAATAAACAGTGATCGGCAACCACATCTATGTGCTTGTTAGTGAATGTGAATGGAGACAGCGGCCAGGGAGAGATTATTTTGATATTTTTACAATTTCATTCAAATGTGTTTAGTGATAACAGGGGAGCAGCAAAAGCGTCAGATGTCCTGTGATGTTTAACTTATTTCCCGACCGTTTCTATACAAACCTTAAAAAGCGATTGTATTAAAAACGCAGATGCAGACTGTTAAGTAAATAAAAGCCACGTGTACTTCAGTAAATAAAACATGTCCATAGTCGTTCACGTCACCAATGTGAGTAAAAAGTCGCCGCTATGACTGCGATGCTAACTAGCCGTGGTAGCTAACCCTCCGCTTCAAGCCGCAAAATCATGACGTTGATGTAAACATCCGGGTCACAAAACAGACAAGATGGCGGCGTTGTAGTACGTCTGAATGGTGCTACTGCTAGTTAGCTTGATATGTAGTAAGCTACTACTGTAACGGTCCAGTAGTAGGGACTCAGTAGTAGCAGTGTGTACTAAGGATTCAGATGCAGCCTTTGTTTCTAGGGACGAGGGTAAAGCTCCTTTCTCAAACGGAGCTACACGGCTAACTAGCATTAGCCACATTTTACATGAACGTGAACGTTAGCATCAGCTGATGCTAACACCCTCGGTGCTAACAACCTGTCATTTTCATACGCTGCGACTCAATCAGTACATTTAGTTTCATTTATTCTATTTTTTATTTTATTCCATAATATTCTTTCACAATTTGTGAAAACCAGACAAAAATGTCTTCATTAGCTAAGCTAAGAATTAGCATGCTTAGCATTAGTGTTATAGCCATTTTTTATTTTGTGTGAAATTAATAAAATACATTTTTTTTATTAAGTTTAAGTTTTTATACTAATTTACAACAACTTTCTGATCATCTTTTTTTGACAAATGAACATAATAAATGATTTTTGCAACAGAACAAAGGATTGTACATCTTTCATCACCCATGGGATTTTGGATAAAATGGTCACTACACTAAGTGTTTGCAGCTCTGTAAGTTTTATATATGCCATGGATTAGACATGCTAAGTGTTAGCATGCTAAGCTTTAGATGCTAAACATTAGCATGCTAAGTGTTAGCTGTTGTAAGATGCTAAACTTTAGCTGTTATGAAAAGACAGGAAGTGACTACATCAGTGATTGTTTTTATTTGAATTCATAATTTTATACGACAAAACTTTCACTTTAAATGTGACATATGAATGAAGATAAAAACTTATAAGAACCAATGAAATAACTGACTGGTCAGTCTTCATGGTAACAGATCTGGATCAGTCCAGGATCAGTTTCTTTTTCCATCTTTTCCCTGAAAGAAACACAGGAAATCACTGACACTTCAGACCAGGACATATATCCTGATTTAACAATTTATCAGTTTCACTTGTGACAAACGTTGATACAGTTAGACTCATGAAACATAACAAGTGAAGACACTGAAGGAATGACTATATGTTTTGACTAGTATTACATATCAACAGGTGTAATTCCAGTTGACTTGTTCACTTGATAAAGCTGAGGTCACACCAGTTGTACCAGATACATGATTTTACATCTGTGACTTTGACAGTTTTAGTCATGAAACATCATTAGTTCTCACCTTCTGTTAGATTTCTTCATCATCCTGAAACACAGAAAACAATCTACATTAAACACAGTGAACATTTAGATTGAATCTGATAAAACACAACATATGAATGAAGATAAAAACTAATATGAACCAACTAAATGTTATAATCTGGTGTTTTCAGTAGATCTGGTGGAAAAGAACAATAACTAAGAACATAACATCTCATCTGACCAGCTGATGAAATATGTGAGTGATGAACTCAGACATGACACATTAGAAACATGAATAGAAAATGTTAATTATAATGTTGATGAATATATACGGCAGTAAGTGAAGTGTTGAACAGCTTCTGCAGGAAAAGAAGAGAATCAATAAAATGACTTGTTCCTCATCCAGTTTCATCATGAATCCTCACATTAGATTAACACAGTTCAGCCACTGACTGGTCTCTCTTGATGTGTCAAAAATACTTCAAGTTATTCAAAAATCACTGTGAGTGGACGAGACACCGTTATGTTTTAGCTCCTTACTGTATTTTTAAAAATAACACATTAACACAACAGATGAAGGTCACACCAGTTGTACCAGATACATGATTTTACATCTGTGACTTTGACAGTTTTAGTCATGAAACATCATTAGTTCTCACTTTGTCTGCAGTTCTTGAATCATCCTGAAACACAGAAAACAATCTACATTAAACACAGTGAACATTTAGATTGAATCTGATAAAAACAACATATGAATGAAGATAAAAACTAATATGAACTGTGGAGCATCCAAGTAGGTGACCACAGGTTTTATTTTCTTATTTTTTCTTCTTTGTTTATTCACTACATTGGTATTTCTATGTTGTTCATCTAGAACAGCACTATGTCTAGTAGGACTGAGTGACGCAGACACGTTCCACCTGAGACTGTTTTGGGGGCAGACCCCACCCTCACTTCAGAAGCAACTTTGGGACTAAACGCTGAACATCTGTGTCTGTCTGCTCCTCATTTTATTACCACCTGTCTTACAGACCAAAACTATCTTTTGTTTCCTCGGTCCCGGTGACTGGGACCTGAAACAGAACCAACTAAATGTTGAATCTAGATGTTTAGAAGATCTCTGGTGGAAGAGAAGGTCACACCAGTTGTACCAGATACATGATTTTACATCTGTGACTTTGACAGTTTTAGTCATGAAACATCATTAGTTCTCACCTTTGCAGTTCTTCCTGTGACCTGAAACACAGAAAACAATGTACATTAACACAGTGAACACTTAGATTGACTGACTCCACCCTGAAGAAGTGACAGCAGAGCAGTATCGTCTGAAAACTAGTCAAGAAAACTCTCCTCTTTAAGAGACCTGCAGCTGTCAGTATATCAGATAAAAATCAACACAGAGAGAACACAACGTTGTGAGGAACCTGTGTTAGAAACCATGGTTGTAGACGTGACGTCAGTGGTTAAAACCTGCTGTGTCCTGTCTGTTAAAACCTTTAAAAACACATTAGAAACTGATCAGACACATTCAAACTACAAACTAGTGTCTCAGTTAAAACCATTGACACTAATAATGTGCTTGTGTTGATCAGCACAGTGATGAAGTGCAGCCATAGATGTGACCTCCTGTCAGGCTGACCTAAGGTCACATTTACATATTGTTTTTCTATTGTTTCACTAGACTAATATGAACTAATAATATAACTATATCAGGGATCAGGATCAGTTTCTTTTTCCATCTTTTCCCTGAAAGAAACACTGGAAATCACTGACACTTCAGACCAGGACATATATCCTGATTTAACAATTTATCAGTTTCACTTGTGACAAAGGTTGAAATAATAAAACGTCTAGAAGAGACTCATGAAACATAACAAGTGAAGACACTGAAGGAATTAAAAGGTCTGGACTATATGTTTAGAGAACTACTAGTATTACATATCAACAGGTGTAATTCCAGTTGTACTTGTTCACATGTTCAGTCAATAAAGCTGATTGTGACAGAACAACAACTGTAGCCATGACAGGAGACAGTGTTGCTGCAAAGAAGATACAAAACCTAAACCATTCATGACTGTCAGTCATCCAACCTCACCAGCTGCTGTGATATGTCACTGATCAACTCTCTTCATTCTCACCTTTGATCAGAAGACGAGTCTTCATCACTGAAGAATGGAGGTGGAGTCTTTGACCGAGACCTTCTTGTTCCACCACTTCTGAAACACAGAAAACAATCTACATTAAACACAGTGAACATTTAGATTGAATCTGATAAAACACAACATATGAATGAAGATAAAAACTAATATGAACCAACTAAATGTTATAATCTGGTGTTTTCAGTAGATCTGGTGGAAAAGAACAATAACTAAGAACATAACATCTCATCTGACCAGCTGATGAAATATGTGAGTGATGAACTCAGACATGACACATTAGAAACATGAATAGAAAATGTTAATTATAATGTTGATGAATACATACGGCAGTGAGTGGAGACCTGGTGGAAATGAATAGCGTCTGCAGGAAAAGAAGAGAATCAATAAAATGACTTGTTCCTCATCCAGTTTCATCATGAATCCTCACATTAGATCAACACAGTTCAGCCACTGACTGGTCTCTCTTGATGTGTCAAAAATACTTCAAGTTATTCAAAAATCACTGTGAGTGGACGAGACACCGTTATGTTTTAGCTCCTTACTGTATTTTTAAAAATAACACATTAACACAACAGATGAAGGTCACACCAGTTGTACCAGATACATGATTTTACATCTGTGACTTTGACAGTTTTAGTCATGAAACATCATTAGTTCTCACCTTCGCTGTTCTTCCTCCAACCTGAAACACAGAAAACAATGTACATTAACACAGTGAACACTTAGATTGACTGACTCCACCCTGAAGAAGTGACAGCAGAGCAGTATCGTCTGAAAACTAGTCAAGAAAACTCTCCTCTTTAAGAGACCTGCAGCTGTCAGTATATCAGATAAAAATCAACACAGAGAGAACACAACGTTGTGAGGAACCTGTGTTAGAAACCATGGTTTTAGACGTGACGTCAGTGGTTAAAACCTGCTGTGTCCTGTCTGTTAAAACCTTTAAAAACACATTAGAAACTGATCAGACACATTCAAACTACAAACTAGTGTCTCAGTTAAAACCATTGACACTAATAATGTGCTTGTGTTGATCAGCACAGTGATGAAGTGCAGCCATAGATGTGACCTCCTGTCAGGCTGACCTAAGGTCACATTTACATATTGTTTTTCTATTGTTTCACTAGACTTCCTTTTGTCTTGATCTACTTCACCCTGACCTCTCTAGATGGAGCTTTTTTTCTCCTGAGGGTCACCGTGGCTCCTTTCCAGGACAGTTAGGACCTGAATGTATTTAGTGACGTCACAGTGACCTTGACCTTGACTTGAAGGTCACACCAGTTGTACCAGATACATGATTTTACATCTGTGATTTTGACAGTTTTAGTCATGAAACATCATTAGTTCTCACCTTCTCTGCAGTTCTTGAATCCTCCTCCTGAAACACAGAAAACAATCCACATTAAACACAGTGAACATTTAGATTGTATCTGATAAAACACAACATATGAATGAAGATAAAAACTAATATCAACCAACTAAATGTTATAATCTGGTGTTTTCAGTAGATCTGGTGGAAAAGAACAATAACTAAGAACATAACATCTCATCTGACCAGCTGATGAAATATGTGAGTGATGAACTCAGACATGACACATTAGAAACATGAATAGAAAATGTTAATTATAATGTTGATGAATACATACGGCAGTAAGTGAAGTGTTGAACTGCGTCTGCAGGAAAAGAAGAGAATCAATAAAATGACTTGTTCCTCATCCAGTTTCATCATGAATCCTCACATTAGATCAACACAGTTCAGCCACTGACTGGTCTCTCTTGATGTGTCAAAAATACTTCAAGTTATTCAAAAATCACTGTGAGTGGACTAGACACCGTTATGTTTTAGCTCCTTACTGTATTTTTAAAAATAACACATTAACACAACAGATGAAGGTCACACCAGTTGTACCAGATACATGATTTTACATCTGTGACTTTGACAGTTTTAGTCATGAAACATCATTAGTTCTCACCTTCTGTTAGATCTCTTCATCCTCCTGAAACACAGAAAACAATCCACATTAAACACAGTGAACATTTAGATTGAATCTGATAAAACACAACATATGAATGAAGATAAAACTAATATGAACTGTGGAGCAACCAAATGTTATAATCTGGTGTTTTCAGTAGATCTTGTGGAAAAGAACAATTGGTATTTCTATAACATCTCATCTAGACCAGCTGATGATGTCTAGAGTGATGAACTCAGACATGACACATTAGAAACATCCAATAGAAAATGTTAATTATAATGTTGATGAATACATACAGCTGGAGACCTGGTGGTAATGAATAGCTTCTGCAGAAAAAACGCTGAATCAATAAAATGTCTGTTCTCATCCAGTTTCATCATGAATACTCACATTAGATCAACACAGTTCAGCCACTGACTGGTCTCTTTTGTGTCAAAAATACTTCAAGGTGACTCAAAAATCACTGAAACAGAACCAACTAAATGTTAGCTCCTTACTAGATTTTTAGAATATCTCATTAACACAACAGATGAAGGTCACACCAGTTGTACCAGATACATGATTTTACATCTGTGACTTTGAGAGTTTTAGTGATGAAACATCATTAGTTCTCACCTGTAGATCTGTATGACGCTGCTTCTTCCTCCAACCTGAAACACAGTAAGTTTTGACTATTTAATAAGAAAACAAATTAAACACAGTGAACACTTTTAGATTACACTGACATCCATGATGGAAAAAGTGCACTGTTTGTGTAGTGTATAAGTCTGAAAACTAGTCAAAGAAAACTCTCCTACCTAAAGAGACCTGCAGCACAGTATATCAGATAAAAATCAACACTCAGAGAACACAACGTGACCCACGAGGAACCTGTGGCAAGAAACCAAACAAATTGAGACCAGAATAATACATCAGTAAAACAAAACCTGCTACAATGTCCTGTCTGTCACAAAACCTTTACCAATACATGATTAGAATCTGATCAGACACATTCAAGTGATGAAACATCAGTGTCTCACAGTTAAAACCATAATCAACCTGAAACACAGAAAACAATCCACATTAAACACAGTGAACATTTAGATTGAATCTGATAAAACACAACATATGAATGAAGATAAAAACTAATATGAACCAACTAAATGTTATAATCTGGTGTTTTCAGTAGATCTGGTGGAAAAGAACAATAACTAAGAACATAACATCTCATCTGACCAGCTGATGAAATATGTGAGTGATGAACTCAGACATGACACATTAGAAACATGAATAGAAAATGTTAATTATAATGTTGATGAATATATACGGCAGTAAGTGAAGTGTTGAACTGCGTCTGCAGGAAAAGAAGAGAATCAATAAAATGACTTGTTCCTCATCCAGTTTCATCATGAATCCTCACATTAGATCAACACAGTTCAGCCACTGACTGGTCTCTCTTGATGTGTCAAAAATACTTCAAGTTATTCAAAAATCACTGTGAGTGGACGAGACACCGTTATGTTTTAGCTCCTTACTGTATTTTTAAAAATAACACATTAACACAACAGATGAAGGTCACACCAGTTGTACCAGATACATGATTTTACATCTGTGACTTTGACAGTTTTAGTCATGAAACATCATTAGTTCTCACTTTGTCTGCAGTTCTTCCTTCAACCTGAAACACAGAAAACAATCTACATTAAACACAGTGAACATTTAGATTGAATCTGATAAAAACAACATATGAATGAAGATAAAAACTAATATGAACTGTGGAGCATCCAAGTAGGTGACCACAGGTTTTATTTTCTTATTTTTTCTTCTTTGTTTATTCACTACATTGGTATTTCTATGTTGTTCATCTAGAACAGCACTATGTCTAGTAGGACTGAGTGACGCAGACACGTTCCACCTGAGACTGTTTTGGGGGCAGACCCCACCCTCACTTCAGAAGCAACTTTGGGACTAAACGCTGAACATCTGTGTCTGTCTGCTCCTCATTTTATTACCACCTGTCTTACAGACCAAAACTATCTTTTGTTTGTTTCCTCGGTCCCGGTGACTGGGACCTGAAACAGAACCAACTAAATGTTGAATCTAGATGTTTAGAAGATCTCTGGTGGAAGAGAAGGTCACACCAGTTGTACCAGATACATGATTTTACATCTGTGACTTTGACAGTTTTAGTCATGAAACATCATTAGTTCTCACCTTCGCCATCTTTCCTGCAACCTGAAACACAGAAAACAATGTACATTAAACACTTAGGGTTTTTTCGAACTCAGTCCCCTAAAACTGGACCACAAAGTGGACCAACAGAAAACAGACTCAGGTCTGTTTGTGTTCACGTTTTGAAAGAGGTCTGGCTTCTCGTTCTGGTCCATTTAAGCAGTGATGAGGTCTCAGTCCTCTTTCTGTTCACACTTGCTTCTCTAGAGCTCTCAGACCTTCACTGCTTTGCATTGTGGGTAGTTTTCACCCAGGTCATAAAACCAGGAGGTCACAGAACCACATCAGATGTGTTTTGTAGAGTTTTTTTCTGCTTTTTTTCACACAACCCAAGAAAAATTAACTGTGACATTATAGTCTTGGATTCACATTATCATGAATAAAATGTGTTTTATCTGGAAGCAGCTACTGGTTTGATTTACTGAGGCAACTTATGATATTAGTTGCACTGTTAGATACATGTCTACAGCTGCTGCACTGATTGACTGATGAAACCAGCAGGTGGATCGTCGTCGTCAATCAAACAATATATTTTCATGATCAGTGTTGAATCATCACCTGTGACCATAGAGATGACGTCTTTAAGTTTAAGATGATGATGATCTACTTACACTGCATCGCTCATGGTTGACTGGATCAGTCTGGATCAGTCTGGATCAGTCTGGATCAGTCTGGATCAGTCTGGATCAGTCTGGATCAGGTTGATTCTAAACAGTGAGAAGAACAAGTGAACATTGAGGAGATAAAGTAGTTTCTCTCTGTTCACTCATGGTAAATGTACGAGTTGTTAAATTAGTAAAACACAAACAATGATGACTTCACTGTTCATCATCTGATAAAACACTGCTACCGTCCACTAGATGTCCCCACTGAGTTACTCAACAGGACAAAGCTCAGTTTTCACAACTTGCAGCAATGTCATGAAAGACAAGTAAAGTAACAGAGACAAAGTAGAAGTGAAACTGCTACATCCTGTTACACACTAGAGGTTTGTTCAACAAACACATCACTGAACATTAAGACATAAATATAACACGTTACAGTGTGTGTTATATTTTATATATATTATATTTTGTTTATATATATATTTTTGTATTATGTGTGTGTGTGTGTGTGTGTGTGTGTGTGTGTGTTCATTCTCTGTTGCATTTTTATTTTACATCTACTCTGTTTATTCATCACATATGTTATTCTGATTATTTTCAGTCCAGACACAAGTTTACATTGTGAATAATAATAATAATAATAATAATAATAAACTTAGATCTTTAACTGTTTAATTCAGTAGTTTGTTGTTGGTTTGTTTACTAAAATCAATGAATCTCATTAAAATGTAAAACCGTCATAATAAACCGGAAGTTTAGAATTTAACTGCGCAACTTAAAATGATCAAGATGGCGACTGAGAAGAACATGAAGCCACAATGTTGAAGAAATTACTTTCACTTTAGTTTAACAGCCTCACGTCGTTTACATTCACAATAATGTCTCAACTTCTCTCTAAATCTACATTTAACATTATTAAATATGAATATTTGAGCAGACGTTTGTTTTTTTTCCTGCAGAAATAAATTAATTAACTAAACAAATATATCGAGTGAGTTAATAATAAAACACGCTACCGCTGCAGGAATAACAGTAAATATGTTGATGAAATTAAAGAATTAAAAAAAAAAATTAGTTATAAGACACAGTTTATAAGTTACAGACCTTTTCAGGAGATAAACCAACCCTGCGTCAGTGAGACGATCTGCTGAAGTTTGAGGAAGTTTAGTTTTATTTCAGGAAGTGACTTGACCTGTTGCGCATGCGCATGTGGTTTAATCTGACAAAAAGACGTGAGAACACAGTGTAGAAACAACAACAACATATAGACATTATTTATATTTTTTATATATTTATAGTGCTAATAGTGTTAGTGCTCTTTCACTAATATAATAATATATATGACTTACAAACATAAAAAAAACGTAGATAAATTTAAAGATATAGAGATAAAACTATATTTATATGACACCATATGTATAACAAGTACAGGTGTTAGCGCTGTCACCTCCTATGTACCAGTATGGGTTAGTTAGTTAGTAGTTAACATGAAAGATTCTAATAGTTTTAAAGTGAACTAAAGTGAAGAGATTTGGTTACGAGTAGTGCTGTCAAAAACATCACATAATTAACGGGTTAATTTTTTAATCATGAGATCAAAGCTCTTTGTGAACTTGTAAAATTTCTCATACTTCTCACTTTGTAATTTTATTCTATCGCTCTGTTTTGAAGGTTGTTGAGGGACTGTTTTTGTGACCAAGTGTTTATTATGTTGTCATCTGTTTACTGATGATAAATGATAATTCAAGGGACATTTCGAATAGATAAAAGTGTGCGATTAATCACGAGTTAACTACGACATTCATGACATTAATAGTGATTAAATATTTTAAAAGACTGACGGCTCTAGTTAAGAGGATCTCTTCTTCTTCTTCTTCTTCTTCTTCTTCTTCTTCTTCTTCTTCTTTGTTCTGAAACAGACTGGACTGACTCAATTAAACACACTTAAACATGTGAATGGACATAAAAAGTAATATGAACCAATATAATAATTTCTGGTCACTCTTTATAAACACAGATCACATTAAACACAGTGAACATTTAGATTGAATCTGATAAAACACAACATATGAATGAAGATAAAAACTAATATGAACCAACTAAATGTTATAATCTGGTGTCATCCAACCTCACCAGCTGCTGTTAATATGTCACTGATCAATTCAGTTCATTGTCACTTTTGATCAGGAGAATGATCTTTATTACTTTATTAAATTACTTTATCACTGTGGATTCTTTGACCAGTCAGTCTCCACAGACACAGATCTGGGATCAGGATCAGTTTCTTTTTACTTTTTACAATACTTTATATATGGTTGTCAATAGATTGAAAAAAAAAAAAACTAATTAATCTTGCATTTTGAAATTAATCCATCTAGATTAATTGTGATTAAAAGTTTCTGGGGAGGTCAGAGGTCAGAGGTCATCACACACTGGAATTAAACAAAGTTGTGTTAACGGTGTTAAATTATTTTATCGAGTTAATCTCGGTCATATTACTCACAATGAGACTAACTGCAAATACCTCATCAGGCAACCAAACACCAAGTGTTTCCTTTATCCACCTGGTAGAGATCCAGCAGACTAACGATTAGCATAGTTAAAACTTACAACTGCTACCATTTAGCATCGCTAATGTTAACAATTATCTGTTTTAAGATCTATGCTAAGCATTCGAGATACTAAGCATTAGCATGCTAAGTGTGAGAGATGCAAAATATTAGCATGCTAAGTGTTAGCGAAGCTAAACATTAGCATGCTAAGTGTAAGAGATGTTAAACATTTGCGATGCTAGGTGTTAGCTATTGTAAGTTTTATCATTGCTCTGCATTAGAGATGCTAAGTATTAGCATGCTAAGCATTAGGTGCTAAACATTAGCATGGGAAGTGTTCGCTATTGTAAGTTTTATCTATGCTCTGCATTCAAGATGCTAAGTGTTAGCTATTTTGAAGACAGGAAGTGACTACATTATTGATTTTTTTTTTTTTTATTTGAATTCATAATTTTACACAATAAAACTGTCCCAGACTGAAAAAACAAGAATCAACAGCGCCACCATCAGGTCAGAACTCCATCAGATGTGTGTATGGTCCATTGGTGTCCATCTTTAGTACTTGTCTGTTTCCGTACGTCCCGTGTTTAACCGTCACTTCGGCCTCATTCGCCGCCGCCGCCGTCGTCAGCTCCTTCTCACACAGAGAAACGAAGGCGTCGTACAGACGCAGTCCGTCCTCTTTGTTGATGTTGTTGTGATACTGCATGGCTCGACCTTTGACCTTCCCGCCCAGCGTGGCCTGGGGGACGATCAGGACGCTGCCGGGAAGCTCAAGCACCGACACCATCTTCCCTGAGTCGGACTCGCACAGACGCAGGTTGAGGAGAGTGGACACTGAGAAACAAGGACGCAATGTTTACCCATGAAAACCAAGTCACAGAGATAGCGAAGTAGCCTTTAGCTACACTAGCCCTACATGTACTCTACCGTTAATTAACAGTACAGTTACAGTACTGCTCAAGTATGAGAAATTGTCCTTGAAAGTCTTTGAAAAGTGCTTGAATTTGACTGGATAAAGTGCACCAACCCTGATTTTTCAGATATTTATATTAAACAAAGGTCAAAAGTTAAACTGACCCATCTTTGGTAGGATGTCGTCTGTGGCTCCTTTGAAGAAACAGACGTAGATCACCATCCCTCTATCGATCTGGGAGCAGGAAACATAATTAATTAATTATCTAACAGAATAATTGATGACTTAATATTCAGAAACACTCAATAATATTACGAGAATTTATATAAACTTACACAGTTTAACCACTAGATGGCGGTGAATTATTTTAAAAAGGAAAAAAAAAAAAAAAAAGACTTTAAGTTGAATAAATAACAGCGGGTCTCACCTGGACGAACTCCGCCTCCGAGTGCTCCTCCGCCGGCTTCACCTGCAGCGTGGCCCGGAGACACTGCTGCAGCACCGTACGAGCCACCGGTCCTCCGCCTTTCTCCGTCATCACCACCGGGGCTGCGGTAACTTTATCTCCCGTCAGATGTTCACCTCCTTCCCGCTGCTGCGACGTCTCCAACCGAGAGAAAAACCGTTCAATGGATGAGGAAGAAAACAAGTTTCCTGCAACTTCCGTATTGATGACGACACAGTTGACGTCGAGCCGCTCAAGGCTGCGTGACATTTACGCACACCACGCACGTATGCGTAATCCGACGTCAACCTGCGGAGCATCTAAACAGACGAACATGGCTCAGTTCACTTACAGCAAAGTGTCACATTTATTGAGAATATGTGTGAATAAACCTTCTGTTTTACGAGCGGGGATAGAAATAAAACACGGGCCCGCGTGTTGTTTGCAGTTCACGCGCTGCCAGGTGAGATTTTTACGTCTGTTTGTCTTCGTTACGACGCCGCTAACTGCTAGCTAACTAGCTAGCTAGCCGCTCGTCGAGTTCGATGACAGGAAAAAACAATAACACCGGAAGTGTGTCAAAATAAAAGCGTCAAAGTGGGACAAAATAATCAATTATGTTTAAAACAATATTTTATTATATATTAATTAATTACTTGTTTTTTTCTCGTCTTATTATAATGTCGAATGTATTTATGTGGTTATAATTAATTTTATTGATACCTACAGTTTTATTTTGAATAAGACGACCGGAAGTGTGTTTGTAATCGTTTGGTTTTGACTTTGATATTTTAAAATGTATATTTTTATACACATTACGACACAAAAAACAGTTATTAGCTAATAACGTAGTGTTTAATTTAAAATAATTGGGTGTAAGTGAGCAATTGTTGTTTTCTATATAATTAAAATTAGTTAAATAAACAATTTGCATCACTTTCTTGCACATGTTGCAGAATAAATGCTTAATTAATTGTAATTTTTAGATTTTATGAGCGTTGATTACAGTGAAAGTAATATTGTAATTGTATTTTTAGCCTTATTTTAATATTAGATAATGAAGGAATTGAAGTTCCTTGTTCCATTGTGGTTTTAGAAGCAGGTTTTCTGACTTTTTCTTGTTTATTTATGTGTTAATTGCAGAGGTCAGTGGACAGTAAGACGTTACAGGAGAGACAGAAGCAGCACATGGCCAGAGGTCTTCCCAAACAGAAGCCAGTCACTGGGGTCAAACAGGTCGTTGTCGTGGCGTCGGGGAAAGGAGGCGTCGGCAAGTCGACCACAGCAGGTACGACGTCACATCTGTCATAAAACATGATTAATTTACGACAATAACATCAGCATCAGTTTTCTCTGTGTCTCTGTAGTGAATCTGGCTCTTGGTTTAATGGCCAACGATCCGGTGAGAACCTCTTTTTTCTCTCTCATCATCATCTCTCATATTTCTGTTCTTTATTTATTAATTTCTTGTCTCCTTCAGTCTAAAACCGTCGGTTTGCTGGACGCCGACGTTTACGGGCCGTCGATCCCCAAACTGATGAACCTGAAAGGAAACCCGGAGCTCAACGACAGTACGATCACATCAACGTATTGATCAAAGATTCAGTTATTACTTTGACACAGACTTAAACTACTTTGATCTTTTCTTCCAGACAATCTAATGATCCCTCTCACCAACTACGGGATCCCCTGGTGAGTCCAAACTCCTCCTCCTCCTCTTCTTCCTTCTCTTTATTTCTGTTAAACTCCTCTTCCTCCGTCAGCATGTCCATGGGTTTCCTGGTGGAGGACGTGGCTCCGATCGTGTGGCGAGGGTTGATGGTGATGTCGGCGATAGAGAAGCTGCTCCGACAGGTGAAGATCGGAGACCAGATGATCAATTTATCATTTAGTTTTTGACCCACAAACTTTCTAAATGTCGTCAGCCAGAGGTCAAAGGTTAAAAAGAGGCGTCCACTGTCGTATTCGTAGGTGGACTGGGGGTCGTTGGACTATCTGGTGGTCGACATGCCGCCCGGGACCGGAGACGTCCAGCTGTCAATCACCCAGAACATCCCGATAGCAGGTCGGTCACAACATGAAACACTGAGCTGAACCAGGTCTGGATTTACCTGATTTCACGGCAGATTTTCTAAAATATTTGTAATGAAAGTTGTGATGTTTTTAGATGTTTTGCTGCGATAAAGTTGCCGTGTTTTCTTTACTTTAACATCTCGTCAGCCTCCAGTTGACGTCCGTTAATCTCTTGTTAATCAGGCGCCGTGATCGTGTCGACGCCGCAGGACATCGCTCTGCTGGACGCTCGCCGAGGAGCCGAGATGTTCAAGAAAGTCAACGTGCCGGTAATCTGACAATCCGCTAATCTGACGTGATGACGTCACAGGAAGTTGAACCTCGTGTTTGTGTTGTTCTCTACGTGTGTGTGTGTGTGTTCAGGTTCTCGGTCTCGTCCAGAACATGAGCGTCTTCCAGTGTCCGAACTGTCGCCATCAGACTCACATCTTCGGCTCGGACGGAGCTCGAAACCTCGCCGACACTCTGGGGGTCCCGTTTTTAGGTCTGACACTTTTTTTATTCTCTGTCGCTGATAAATAAATAAATAAATAAACAACTCAGGTGTTATTTTGGTTTTAACGTCGTCGTCCGTCCGTCCAGGTGACGTTCCTCTGCACCTGAACATCAGAGAGACGTCAGACAGAGGACAACCGGTGGTCGTCTCGTCCCCAGACAGCCCCGAGGTTCCTGCTCCTCTTTATTCTCTTCTGTTCTGATCCAATTGTTGTTGTCGTGGTTGTCATGGAAACGTGTGTGTGTGTGTGTGTGTGTCCAGGCCGAGGTGTACAGGAAGGTGGCGTCCGCCGTCGTCCAAAGACTGGAGGAAGTCGGCGTTTGATCGACGTCGGCGACACGGGACACTGACGTAAACAAACAAACAAACATGTAAACAAAACAACACAAGTAGAAAAACTTCTACACAAACTTCTCTGCTGTCACGACGCACAATGAACTTTATAACAATGTGATTTATTTAGTTATGTGATATTTAATAAAAAGAAAAGTGAACTTGAATCTGTTTGTTTCATAAAATGACAACTTGATGATTCAGTGACCAGCAGGGGGCGCCGGGTGAACACGTTACTATTGTTCCTGGATCAACAACCACATCAGTAGTCCAGGGTCCAGGATCCAGGACTAACAGTTCTAGTGGTCCAGGATGAACAAGGCTCAGTAGAGGACCTGGACTAAAAATTTAGAATGAGTCATGTTTATCCTGGACTCATTAAGTGTTAGTCCAGGACCATTAAGTGTTAGTCCAGGACCATCACCTGTTAGTCCAGGACCATTAAGTGTTAGTCCAGGACCATCACTTGTTAGTCCAGGACCATCACCTGTTAGTCCAGGACCATTAAGCGTTAGTCCAGGACCATCACCTGTTAGTCCAGGACCATTAAGTGTTAGTCCAGGACCATTAAGTGTTAGTCCAGGACCATCACCTGTTAGTCCAGGACCATTAAGTGTTAGTCCAGGACCATTAAGTGTTAGTCCAGGACTATTAAGCGTTAGTCCAGGACCATTAAGTGTTAGTCCAGGACTATTAAGCGTTAGTCCAGGACCATTAAGGAATAGTCCAGGACCATTAAGCGTTAGTCCAGGACCATCACTTGTTAGTCCAGGACCATCACCTGTTAGTCCAGGACCATCACCTGTTAGTCCAGGACCATCACCTGTTAGTCCAGGACCTTTAAGGAATAGTCCAGGACCATTAAGTGTTAGTCCAGGACCATCACTTGTTAGTCCAGGACTATTAAGTGTTAGTCCAGGACCATTAAGTGTTAGTCCAGGACCATCACCTGTTAGTCCAGGACCATTATGTGTTAGTCCAGGACTATTAAGCGTTAGTCCAGGACCATTAAGGAATAGTCCAGGACCATTAAATGTTGGTCCAGGACCAATAAGTCTTAGTCCAGGACCGTTGACTGTAACAATAAATGTGTTAAACTGTGATTCTGCAGCTTCATGAATCTATTTCTAATCTCAAATGTCATCAAAACATTTTTTTTTTTCTTTTTAACCCGAAATTATGTTTCATTTCATTTCTGAGAAACTGAAAACATTCAGGTTGATGTCGTGTTTCAAGCGTGAGTCACCGGGAGGAGAAGGTGTTTGTTTGAAGCAAATAATTCACGATATCATGTTTTACAATTCTAGTCAAAACATTTCAACATCTCGGCTCTTTTTCTCTTTTTCTTTTTAACTTTAATGTGACTTTGTATGTACGGTGTGTGTGTGTGTGTGTGTGTGTGTGTGTGTGTGTGTGTGTGTGTGTCCTTGGCCGTCCCCTCCTCGAGGAGGCAAACTGCCAGTCACACCACCCGCCAGGAATCAAGAGTGTTGGCTGACACACACACACACACACACACACACACACACACACACACACACACATATATATATATATATATATATAAACACACAAAAGACTGAAAGATTTTCCCAGATGAGGCGAGTTATTGTCTGCTCATTCCTGTCACCTTTCCAGATAAACCTCCCTCCTCTCTCCCTCCTCTGTGTGTGTGTGTGTGTGTGTGTGTGTGTGTGTGTGTGTGTGTGTGTGTGTGTGTGTGTGTGTGTGTGCGTGCTCCCAGGACACGGGTGTGTTGTTCTGCGCCCACACAGTGAGACGTTTCACAGCTGTGGTCAACAGTTTCTGGCAAAGAGTGTGTGAAGAAGAAGAAAAACCAAATAAAACGTCTGGTGACATCACTGACTCCGCCTCCTGGAGACTGGAGTCATGTGACTTCGTCTGAACCAAAACAAACAACACACTCATATCTGTTTGAATGAGCCACTGATAGAGAAGTTCAATATGTCGACTGTAGCTGGCGGCGTCATTCACAGTCCAACCTCAGTTAGCTGAACTAGCTAAGTTAGCTAAGGTGTCATAAATTAGCTAAGTTAGCTGAGGTTAAGTTAGCTTAAACAGCTACATTATATAAGATATCAAGGCTAACTTTTGTATCTAATTAGCTAAGTTAACTAACATAGCTAATTTAGCTGTAGCAGCTGAGCTAAATTAACAGTTAGCTAAGTATCATATATTAGCTAAGTCAGCTTAAACAGCTAAATTACATAAGATATCAAGGCTAACTTGTATCTAAATTAGCTAAGTTCTAGTGTAGCTAAGTTAGCTGTAGTAGCTCAGCTATATTGACAAAGTTAGCTAAGCTATCACAAATGAGCTAAGTTAGCTAAGATGGCTTAATAAGCTAAGGCAGCTGAAGTAACTGAGTTAGCTTGAATAGCTAAATTACACAAGATATCAAGGTTAATGTGTATCTGAATTAGCTAGGTTAGCTAATAGGTTAATTTATGAGGCTAAATGAGGCTAAAAACAGGAGCTGTGTTAGCTAGCTCAGCTAAGTCAGCTGAGATAACTAAATTAACTGATTAATTATGTAGATACAAACTTTAACTCATGAATCTAACTTAGCTAAGTCAGCTATAGTAGCTAAATTAGCTAGATTAACAAAGTTAGTTAAGGTATCAAAATGAGCTAAGTTAGCTGTAGTAGCTAAGTTGGCTGTAGCTTAATTACCTATATTCACAAAGTTAGCCAAGGCATGAAAAATTAGTTAAGTTAGCTGAGGTGTCAGAAATTAGCTTGGTTAGCTGAGGTGGCTAAATAAGGTAGCTGAAGTAACTAACTGAAGTTAGCTTAAACAGCTAAATTGTGTGGATATCAAGGTTAATTCATGTAGTTAGTATTAGCTAAATAAACAGAGTTAGCTAAGGTATAAAAATAGCTAAGGTAGCTAAAGTAACTAAATTAGCCTAAATAGCTAGATTACGCAAGATATCAAGGCTAACTCATGTATCTAAATAAGTTAGCTAATGTAGCTAAGTTAGCTGTAGTAGCTAAGCTAAATGAATAAAGTTAGCTGGTTATCTAGGTTAGCTAACTGAGTGAACCAAGAGTTTATTTAAAACACTGTTTTACAAGACTTACCCAACGTCTGGTTTTATAACAACTGGTGATGAAGGTTGTTCCACATCAGCAGATTCATCATTTTCCTGAACAACAAGAAAAATGATGAATCTGCTGATGTGGAACACCCTGCATGACAGTTTAGATACGTTTAGCTGACTGCCCCATTTACTTTCATTGTTAACTAATCGGTTGTGAAAACAAAAGACGGTCAAACTCGATATTACTTCACACAAACTTTTATCTGTGTATTTGTGAGTGAAAGTCAGTGAATTTGAATATTTTGTGTTCGTATTTGTGTGTTTGTGTTTCCTTCAGCGCTGTGATGAAATATAACTCCCTGCGTTGTTGTGTAAACCACATCCTGCATTCCCAAATTAGAAGAAGAAGAAGAAAATGAGTGGGAGACCATTTTACAAACACAGAAACAAACTGCTTCTTTCTTCTTCTTCTTCTCAGTGCAGGTGAAGACTCAGACTTAGCAGTGACAGAAAGAAAAAATGTTTGGAGGAAGAAGATGAGAGCTTACATGTAGGAACCATAGATTTATGAAAATGTGTTGGACCCACAGGTTTCTGATGACATGTTTAGAAGTCTGGGATTTCTTTTTTTTCTTGTTTATGTGTCTTTCTCTTAAATTAGAGACAGAAAATGTTTAATCAGCAGGCGGTTTGGAGGTGATTTGTGGCGTCTGATGCCTCCAGGCTGCGACGAGTAGATTCAGGAAACGCTGCCGAGATTTTATATCTCATCCGGTCTGAGGACGCCTCAGGGTCGACCTGGAGGAGGTGGACACCTGGACTTCACTGATTAACCTGCAGCGTCTGGTAATTATTTATGAGCTGGAAGGATTTTTAATTTGAAAGGACACAGCTCCAAGTCTTAGGCTGCAGGTGGCGACAGTAGTTCAAACACTCTAGCCTAGCATTAGCATGCTAGCTGTTTAGCAGCTAACAGCTAACAACGTCTGTTACTTTAATTTGAGGCTAAAAGATCTGACTTTATTCTGAAAACCTAGACAGGAAGTTGTGCTTCTTCTCCAATGATGCTAAGTGTGTAAAAACCTTAATTTAAAAGGACGCAGCTGCGTGCCTTAGCCTGCAGGTGGCGACAGTCGTTTAAACACTCCAGTCTGCAGCTACAGTTAGCATTAGCATGCTAGCTGTTTACTAGCTAGCATGCTTCATTCTCCTCCATAAGTTTAACTGAAAAGGTTGAGGTGAAAAAGATCTGATTTTATATTGAAAACCTAAACAGGAAGCTGTGATTTCTCTCCAACGACACATTAGCACGCTAGCTGTTTAGCCGCTAATAGCTAACAACAAGCTAGTTAGCTGAGACTGAACACAAGTTTATCTGAAAAGTCTGTCCCTTTAATTTGATGCTAAAAGATCTGATTTTATTCTGAAAATCCAGACAGGAAGTTGTGACTCTTGCTAAGTTTTGTTTACAAAATATTTCTGAACATTTCGACAGAATTTTCATCTAAATATTTTACTTTGAAAGGTCAGGACGGGTTGGCTGCAGCTCCACGTCTCGGCCTCTGTGTGGCGATGGTAGTTCTGATCCAGAACCAGAACCAAAACCAGGACTCTAGAGTCCAGCTGCAGTTAGCATTAGCATGCTAGCTGTCTACCAGCTAACAACAAGCTAGTTAGCTAAGACTGAACTCAATTTTCCTTCACACATTTATCTGAAAAGTCTGTCACTTTAACTTGAGGCCAAATAATCTGAGCTAATTTGATTTTATTCTGAAAATCCAGACAGGAAGTTGCACGTCTTTTGTTTACAAACTGTCTGAACATTTTGAACAAAGCTGTTATTTGTTTATCAGGTGTTTCATGTAAAGATTTTAGCGCGAGTGGCTGCAGCTCCACGTCTTGACCTGCAGGTGGTGGTGCTGGTTCTGATCCAGAACCAGAACCAGGACTCTAGAGTCCAGCTGCAGTTAGCATTAGCATGCTAGCTGTCTACCAGCTAATAACAAGCTAGTTTGGAGAGACTGAACATTTTAAACTATTACGTTTATTGATAAATGATGTGGATTCTTATCAGACCCACTCAGACCTGATCCAGGACTTTAGGAGACTTTAGTTCCTTCTGGTGTTAAAATTAAATAAAGCTTGTTTAAATTGTTGTTTTCCATCGAGGGGGGGGGTGGGGGGTCGTTGGAGCCGAACGTAATTAAAAACACAATTTGAAAACTTTTTTCATCAGACGCCGACTTTAATCACCAGAATAATAATAATAATGATGATAAATAACAACAGGAGCAGGAGGGAGGTTTTATTTAATTTTATATTGATCTGTAATTACCCAACAAACATTCTCGATTTTATGAGAAGTTTAAATCATCGTTCAACTTGAACTCAAAGTTTGAACTTTCGTTTCCTTCGTTTTCTTTCTTTTTCTGCTTCACCAGAGTCTTCACACATTTCAAAACACTCGTTGACCTTGCGATCGTTGCTTTTCGGCCCCCGAGCGTTGCCTCGCTGCCATGGCGACGCAGCTGTAGAGCTCGTGGTCGAGATAAACAGCAGCAGCTGGTTTCAATTGTGCAGCGTCACTGTGTGTGTGTGTGTGTGTGTCCTTTCATTAAGGCGGCACCTCCTCACTCCTCCACTCGTTTGTCTTCTTCTTCGGCCAGAACAAGGTGAAACCTCCTCCTCCTCCTCCTCCTCCTGCTCTTCCTCAGTCCTAATATCTTCCCCCTCCCCCTCATCCTTCATCCGCTCTCAAATATTTGTCTACAGCCTCAGCCGAAGACAAAGTCGCTGCATCGTTTTCCATCTTAAAAACGAAAAAGTTCTACGAGGTTCTAACAGATGTCGATGAGGTTCTCGGGATGTTTGACGATGATGTTGTTTAGTTGTCAGTTGTTGTAGTTTTATGGTTCTAGTGTTTGTTTGGGAAGGTTCTGAATATAGTTGCTGTGATTGTTCGGGAGGTTTTAGAAGTCGGAGGGGAAGGTTCTAGAACGTTCCAGAGGGTTCTAACAGTCGTCCATGACGTTCTGACAGATGTCAGGTATGTTTCAGGATGTTGGTGATTATAGTTCCTGTTGTTGCTCGTGCTTCAGTAGGTGTTGAGAGGGTTCTAGTGTTCTTTAACGAGGTTCTACTGGTCGACGAGATTCTTGTGATTGTTCGGGATCTTCTAGTATTTCATGGGAAGATTCCAGAAGGTTCTAATAGTGTTTAGGTTCTAGAGTTCCTTTAGGTTATTTTAGGTGTTGTTCATGCTTCAGTAGGTATTGAGAGGGTTCTACTGTTCTTTAACGAGGTTCTAATGGTTAATGAGATTCTTGTGATTGTTCAGGATGTACTAGCGGCTGATGGGAGGTTCTAGAATGTTCCAGAGGGTTCTAACAGTTGTTCATGACGTTCTAACAGATGTCAAATAGGTTCGAAGAGTTGTTAGATGTTGGTGGTTAAGTTCTAGAGTTCCTTTAGGTTGTTATTACATGAGTTATGTTATCACTGTTGTTCCATTTGGAGGTTCTACTGGTTGAGGAGGTTCTTGTGATTGTTCAGGATGTTTTTGTAGTTAATGGGAAGGTTCTAGCAGTTCTTTAGATTGTTCTAGGGTTTGTTTATGAGATATAAGGCATCACTGTTCAGGGTTCTAGTGTTCTTTAACGAGGTTCTACTGGTTGAGGTGGTTCTCAGCATTGTCCGGGGTGTTTTAATGGTTGACAGGGGTTCTTTAAGATTGTGGTCACTGAGGAGGTTGGTTGTTGTAATTGCCTGGTTCTAGTAGTCGTTTAGAGGGTTCTAATAGTTGTTCATGACGTTCTAACAGATATCAGTGAGGTCCCAGAACACTTTAGATGTTGGTGATTCGGTTCTAGAGTTCAGTTAGGTTGGTTTTAGGGTGCTTTAAGAGGGTTCCTACTAGTTTTCTTAGGTTGTTCTAGAGGTTCTGTAGAGGATTTATTTGGTCACTAAGGTGGTTGGTCGTCATATTTTTTTTCTAGTAGTCATTTAGAAGGTTCTAGTGGTTCTTTTATGAGGTTCTGGTAGTTTTTCTTGGACGATGGTGGACTATTTTATGAAATAACTGATGCTGAGTCCGTTTTAATCAATATATGGTCGTCATGTGCTCCAACAATACAGATAAGAAGCTGAACATCCACCTGGAGGTCGGACTCTCTCATATTTCACTATGAAACTTCCTCAAACCGTCTTCACTTTCCCCTTTTCTTTTTCTTTCAACCTCTGTCTGTTTAATAAACTTAATTGCCGGAGTCGCAGGTTGATTGACTCCGACTCTTTCAGGGGAAATCGGACTTGAGAACCTTCTCTGTTCTTATTTCCCATGATGCCGTGCGCTCCACTGGTTTGAAACAGAACAGAAGATGGAGTACAACACCCTGTTCACTTCTCCTGTCAAAAGATGGAGCCTCCCTTTGTCTTGTTAAAGGTCTGTGTGTGTGTGTGTGTGTGTGTGTGTGTAGTGAGAGTGTGTATTCATGTGGCTGTCGATGCATGGATTCATTGTGTTGAGTGTTTGTGTGTGTGTTGGGAGGTTAATAAGCTCTGTGGTTCACCTGAGTCTCTTGAGCCTCGGGACAAACGGCCAGACGTGTGTGTGTGTGTGTGTGTGAATAATTTATAGCTCTTGAGAAAACCACAGTTCCATGTTTTTATATCTTTATAATTGTGTTTTCTGAGTTTAATCCATAAACACAACCATACAAACATTATACAGAATCACGTTAGCAAACACGTTGCTAGTAAACAAACAGTGAAGCTCCCGTCGTTCGTGGTTTGTCTGATTTCCATCGCGTCGGAAGCGTCGACCAACCCCGACCTCAAAATCCAACATGGCTGCTCTCTGCGTCAACAGTCGGTGAAACTTGTCGTGACTCTGACTTAGAAAGCTTCAGCCGTTGTTGTGTTTGTAAGAAAATAAGTTTTAATACGTCGTCTGAGCAGCGCTACGTCTTCGTGGGCTAGCTTGTTAGCATGCTAACTTTAGCAAAAGTTTGTTGTTGTAAAAGACATTGAAACAAAGAAGCAACATTGTTTTTATGTTATTCATTAGCTAGTTTGCCTTATTATTCAGGGATTAAACCAAAAAAATGAATTGAATTTAGTTTCCAGGATAGAAACGTTAGCTTAACGTTAGCTTAAATTTTGAGGATTTTGAGGACAGTGAACATCTTTACTGAGGACGTTTAGACACAAACACATGCAGCACTGATTTTGTTGTTGTTGTTGTTGTTTAGCTACAGTGGTGCTGTGGTTTAGTTGATTAAAGTGTCTTGTAAACAGAAGATCCTGGGTTGAAATCCCAGCAGCACCTTCAACTTTGATACATCAGAGGATTAAGGCTGCGTTCAAGATGCAGGATATGTATTTAAATGTTTAATTGAAACATGACACCAGACTATTTACAATGGGCGGGGTTTATATACACGTTGGCTCTGATTGGGTAACTCCTGGACCACGGCGACCAAATGGGAGAAAACTGGACAAGACTGTTGAAGATCGTTGAACTAAACATGTAGTTTCATCAAGAAACTGTAACAAAACGTAGCAAAACGTAAATGTAACAAAATATGAACGTAGAAAAATGTAGCAAAACTTAAACGTAGCAAATGTAAACATAAATGTAACAAAACAAAAATGTAGCAAATTGTAAACGTTACAAAATTGTATCAAAACGTTAAATTCAACAGAAACAGAGGAGCCGAACGTCCGTTACAACGACTTACAACGTCTTTTTTAATTGGGCGGTGTTTATATACACGTTGGCTCTGATTGGGTAACTCCTTAAACATGGCGACCAAACAGCCAAACTTAAAACTCTTGCATGGTGCAGCTTTAAATATAAGATATTAAAGCTCTGTTAGAAGGCGTAACATCCTCAGACAGTCGGGGTTTTCTACAGGTGCTGTGGCTTAGCTGGTTAAAGCGCCTGTCTCGTAAACAGGAGATCCTGGGTTCAAATCCCAGCAGCACCTTGAAGATGTTGTTCTCTGAAGGTTTGTGTAGCTGCAGAGTTTTGCTCCAGATCACACAGGTTGATCAATCAGCTGCCTGAAGACTGAGATCAGTTAATTAACTGAGTCAAGTCTGGTGTGTTGCTGCTGCTGCTGCACACGGCTCTTTGTTGAGTTGTAGAAACATGTCTCAATCCATGTATTGTTATTATTATTATTATTATTATTATTACACTCACACTTCCTGTTTTTCCTGTTTTTTTTAGAGGCTACGTAGCAGAAGAGGAGGAACCAGAAACGTGTTTGAAAGGTATTTTATTATTATTAAAGATTGACGGTGGAGAGAGGGTGTGTGTGTGTGTGTGTGTGTGTGTGTGTGTGTGTGTGTGTGTGTGTGTGTGTGTGTGTGTGTGTGTGTGTGTGTGTGTGAGATGAAAAGCGATGCAGACTTTTGGCCTCGGGCTCCAATTAAAACCAGACTGAGGTTGCTATGGCGATACAGGTGAAATGATTTTGAAAACCGTCCGACAGAGAACAAGGACGTGTCATAAAAATGTTTCTTTATTTCAGAGGAAACCAGATGTTTTATTTCTTCTGCTTCTGTAGAGTTTTGTTCCTTCTTTTCATAATTTTAACTCACTTTTGTGACTTTAACCGAACAAAGTTCATGTTTTCCTCCGTTGGTGATGAAAAGTTGGAGTTTTTATTTTTTATTTTTAATTCTTCTGCTTTCACTTCCTCTCTTCTGTTCTTCTCCAAAACTTCTGTATTTTAAAGCCTTTAAAGCGGATGTACCGTTAGCAACCGTTAGCTAACTGAAGCTAACATTAGCTAGCAGATTGGTGCGATGACTGCAACGTAATGTGTTCATTGATACAAACTGTGAGTTTTGTTGGTCGTATACGTCGCAGGCAACTAGTAGGCAGCCATGACACTGGGGACCATTAGCTAGCATTAGCTAATAGCTAGCAGATGTTTGCGATGTTAGCGACATCATGTGTGAGGTCATGTGAGCTGTAAACTGAGTTTGAAGCAAACTGTGTTGACAGACTGAAATGAATAATTTAACTAAGGTCAGAATTAGCTGTTAGTGGGAGTAGCTAAGTTAGAGGATGTGACTAAGTTAGCTGAAGTAGCTTATTTAGCTGAAGTAGCTAAGTTAGTTGATGTAGCTAAGTTAGCTAAAAGGGCTAATTTAGCTCATGTAGCTAGGCTAGCTGAAGTAGCTAATTTAGTTTATGTAGCTAAGTTAGCTAAAGGGGCTAATTTAGCTCATGTAGCTAGGCTAGCTGAAGTAGCTAATTTAGTTTATGTAGCTAAGTTAGCTGAAGTAGCTAAGTTGGCTGAAGTAGCTAAGTTAGTTGATGTAGCTAAGTTAGCTAAAGGAGCTAATTTAGCTCATGTAGCTAGGCTAACTGTAGCAGCTAAGGTAGCTGATGTAGCTAAGTTAGCTGAAGTAGCTTAGTTAGCTCATGTAGCTAAGTTAGCTGAAGTAGCTAGGCTAGCTGAAGTAGCTAAGTTAACTGATGGAACTAAGTTAGCTGAAGAAGCTATGTTAGCTCGTGTAGCTAGGTTAACTGATTAAACTAAGTTGGCTAAAGTAGCTGAGTTAGCTCAAGTAGCTAAATTAGCCAATGTATCTAGGTTATCTGATTGGTTACTTAAGCTAAATTAGCTGAAGTAATCAGTAAAAGCTTAAAGCTAAATTGGACCATAATGCTATGAAGCTATCGCTAACTGACCCAAGCTCTGGTCTGAACCAAACCAACCTTAACAATGTGTTTTCATATCAGATGTTCATTAGCACAATAATACGCGCTTAAATCAATACGTGGATCGATATCAGTCGTCCAGTTGATATTGATCAGAACGTGACGTCATGATACAAATCAGGAGGGATTTCTTTTTTTTTTTTTACCCAGCGACTGTATCGACCAATAATCAAGCAGCGTTTCCAGAACACAGCGTTTTTTTTTTTTTTTTCTTCTTTTACGATTTCTGGACACTGTTACAAGGTTGAATGGTTTAATGTGCAGCCTGGTGGTGATGGTGTTGGGTGGATGAACATCACTAGAGTCTTTGTTGTCACTGTTGTGGTGGTTGATTCATGCAGCTGTGAGTGATGGAGGCTACAGACTAAGTCTTTACAGGAAACAGACAAACACAGTCAAGTGATTCATTACAGCTTTTGTCTCAATTATAAAACAAGTTTCCTTCTTCACACACTCGGTCTCTTCCCGTCTGTTGGTTTATTATTCTACAGCTGCATTTACTGTCAGAGTGTGTGTTTACTATAGTTTAAATCTTCTTTTTTTAGCAAAGCATCTATAGTTTTAGTTTGATATTTTAAAGTTTGCAGCGTCACATGAATTTCATTAATTTTATGGTAATTTCTGAGTTCACAACATCTTTTTTTAGGGATGGTATGATATAGAAAACCTGCATGAATATTCAACACGTTAATGAGCTTGACTCTGATTGGCTAACAGCTGCTAATGAGAACCTGTTAGCTGTTAGCAACTTTGTTTACTGAGCAGTTTGAGAGTTTAGGACGTATATTTCTGCACGTGCAAGGTCACATGTTGTTTTATGTGAAGCATGATGTGGTAAACAATCGTTAGCTGAGTTTGTTTTAGCCCGTCAATGGCATTTTTCATTGTGTGTTAGCATTAAGCTAGCAGGACCACTCGCTAGATGTTTCCACATTATATGTTAAAAAATGTTTTTGACATTTAATGTAGAAACAACTCTGCTAGCTTCATAAATTAGCATCAAGCATGATGTTGATGTGTTAGCATTAAGCTAGCGAGTGGTCCTGCTAGCTTGATGCTAACACATAATGGAAAACACCATAGGCGGGCTAAAACAAGTGAATTTCTTTGATGATCGTTATTAAAGTTGAACTGTTTCTTGCCTCACACACTCATAATAATGTATTGTGCCAAAAATATTTTTATTACAACACACACACACACACACACACACACACACAGGCTGCTGTTAATAGTATCAGGGACGGCCAGCTGCTCTGCACTGCAGCAAAGACCCCCTGTGGATGCTTGTTAAACCTCTGTGTGTGTTTGTGTGTGTGTTTGAATGTGTGTGTGTGTGTGTGTGTGTGTGTGTGTGTGTGTCGTCTCCACCCTCATACTAAGCAGATAAAGTCATCACATCCTGATGAAAATAACCAAACAGGTCACAAAAAAATGTTTTTCCTCTTTCCTCTGTGCTCTCATTCTGCTGCACTATGAGTGTGTGTGTGTGTGTGTGTGTGTGTGTGTGTGTGTGGAGGAAAATTAATGGTAATGAAAGGAAATGAATGTTTCTTCATTGTTGTTCCCTCTGCAGCGACTGTATTAAATATCCACAGCAAACTGAGGCTGAGGATCCGTCAGAGGAAAGTTTGAAGTTTTTCAAAAAGGCAGAAATATTCAGAACTGCTTCTTTTTAAATATTCATCAGGATTAACACCATCATTGTGCAACGATGTTTGGCGTGTATATATATATACATATGTAATATGGGGTATAACTGGGGTCGTGACCTTTGGTTAAAGGATACAAACCAAAATTAGTTTCCTCTGCAGGAAGTCTGAGCTGGATCTGGTTGAGGTGGATCATCTGATTCTAGTTGTCTCCAACTAGTAGGAACGAGGTCTTGGTGTAGACCTAGACCTAGACCTAGAGGTGACATTCTGGACTTGTTTCCTTCATGTCAAAAGGAGTCAGTTGAGGTCAGGACGTCTCCTCATGTGTGGACGCTCTCAAGACCTTGGTGTAGACCCGGACCTCATTAGAAGTGAGCCAACTGGTCTAGAACGGGTCTGAGAGCAGATAGAAACTGAACTACTTTTCTTTAAAGAATTCAACCCATGTCAGGAGGTTGAGGTGGTTTCTGGTAGTTCAGACGCCTCCTCGTGGAGGTTTTCTAGTTGTGTCCAACTTGTAGGAAGGCGGTCTTGGTGCAGAAAACCCTCAAGAGGAGCTAGAAACCACTGCTGAGCAGAAGGAGGCCTTGACTTGAGTCAGTCGAGGTGGTTCATCTGACGCCTCCTGATGGAGGTTTTGGTCGACCTCCTGATCGACTCAAACCTCACTGCAGAGATTATAGATCTCATCTAGTCTGGGATCAGCTCAGGATCCTCCAGGAGGACCTGGACCTGGACGACCTTGATGATGTGTTGACCCTGGATCAATCTCAGAAGCTGAGCCCAGACACAAACTGACTTTAATTAATCGGCCTCATGTTTTTGGTCTTTACCTACAGGTAAATTATCATCTCATTCTGGTTGTGTACAATATATTTTCTATTAAATTAGATAAAACTCCACTCCAGGCAGAGCCGTGGAGAGAGAGAAAAAAGAAGATAAACCAGTTTTTAATTTGATTTATCTTGTTCTTCTACGGTGAATCTCGCTACGTTCAACTCTACTTTTTTCTTAAATTATGCAGCAGCCAGACTTCATGCAGAGGAAGCGATGATTAAAACAGGAGCAGGAGATACACTTCGCCTCGGCAGCTCCAGGCTCACGTCTTCATGAGGCGACGCTCGGTGTCCCGCTCCACCGCCTCCTAAATAAATATCGTCAAACTCTTTCTTATTGGACCAACTCCAGCAGGAAGAAAAGAAGCAGAATCTTCACTTCTAAAGTAATAACAAAGTCCACTAGTTTTATGACGTCACTGATCGTTAGATCGTTGGACTTTGACGTCAGAGATGAAACTGTCTCAGACGGAGGAAGCGGTGTCGCTTTATTTGACTTTTATCTGTCACAGTTCGTAGACTTTAACCTTTGTAAGTGTAACACAATCTACTCCACTATCCCACCGCGCCGTAAAACATCCATCCGACTTTGTTTTGACGGATTGATTCTTTAATCTAAGTCTAGTTTACAACTTTGTTTTTAAAGCTTTCGACCCCGTTCGCTCTTAAATCTTAGAAGAAAACAAATGAATGTTAAAGATTCCTGCTGTTATTACAAACGTTTCAGGTATAAAACAGATAATTCAGAGACTTAAACTTCTTCACTGACGATTCTATTATTTTTTTTGTTTAGTTTTTGTTTTTCCAGATGTGTTTACGTCAATAATAATGACATCCACCGTATCTGTGTTTTATCTATGTGTTTGTGTGATAAAGTTGCTCCTCGGGGACAATAAAGATGCTGAAATTCCAGTTCTGATTTAAATCCCAGTCCCAGTTCTTGTCTTTATCCAACCTCAAGTCAATAAATGTGTAATTTCTTAACATTTATTTACCGACTCGTCTGGGACGAACATTGTGAGTTTAACGTCAAATTTCTCTTGTTTACCTGCGACAATATTTTCATTTTAATACTTTTTTCTTCTTGTGTCAGTGCTAATGCAACAACTTTATCTCTATCTCAACTTTATAATATTTTTAAAAATATTTTTAAATTTATTAATTCTATTTATTTTGATTATGTTTTATTTAAAATATTATTTGTAGTTATTTATTTTTTGCTTCTGTGTGTATTTTTTTTTTAATTTTTTTTTTTATTTTTTTACTTTAATTTATCTCTAATTTTTTTATATGAATATTTATTTTTTATAATTTTTTTGTAGCGTTTGTTGGTCACCACCTCATGTCCTGGTGCAGCAGTGAGGTCATTTATAAAATGATATCAAAGAGGAAAAATAATGATTATTTTATGTCTCTGGTTATTTTGGAAGAAGCCATTAACCCTCCTCCTCCTCCTCCTCCTCCTCCTCCTCCTCCAGCAGCCTCCCTGCCGTGAACTCAGTGGCTGCAGTTAAAGTTTAATCACTTTGCTTAACGAGTTCATAAATGTTGAATAAATGTCCAGAAAACTGCAAATGTAACCTCATTTGTATCTTACTTTTTCCTACACAGCCAACGTTAGCGTTACTAGTCTAGAAGAAACACGGAAAACAATGCTAACGCTAACGCTAACCCCTGTTTTACCTACACTGACGTTAGCAAGTTTGCTAACAAGCTAGCCTTACATAAAAACTAGACGTAGACGTGTTTAATCGTATTTAAATCAACGTTTAAATAATGTTTAACATCGGTAACACTTAATGTTGCTAAGTTTTGCTATTGCTAATATTTAGCATTGCTAACTTGCAACATTGGTAACATTTAATGTTGCTAACTCTTGGTACCGCTAATATTTAGCGTAGCTAACATTTAACATCAGTAACACCCAATATTGCTAACTCTTGCCATTGCTAATATTTAGCATTACTAGCGCTTAATGTTGCTAACTCGCTAATATTTAGCATCACTGGTGGTTAGCATTGCTAATTTTAAATCGATCACATCAATATATTGCGATTAAATGTGCATTTAGCCTTTGCTAAATAACATGTATATGTGAAATTTAGAAACAAACATCAAACATCAGAAGAAGTAAGTGACACAACGATGATTTTAAACTGAAACTGATCCTGACGTTGGACTCGTTTGTTGTATTGTTGAGAAAGAAAAACAAAAAAACAAAGACAGCGAAGATATAAATACACGACGACTTCCTGCTTCTGCTTCGCCTTCGCCGGGGTTCAGTGTTACAGCTGAACACACACACACACACACACACACACACACACACACACACACACACACACACACACAATAGACCAGGACCAGACTCTGACGCTGGTTTTGAAAGAGGCCTTCATGAAAAGGATTATCACACACACAGTTTTTCATTCAGAGCGTGACGGGCACGAAGACAAAAAGTGTTTTATTAAAAAAGAAAAAAGAAAAAAAAAAGTTAATGAAGTCAAGTTTTAATGAAGTTTCACTGTCACTGCAGCAGCTGCTCGGATGGAAAAATTAAATATTTGACAAACTAATGCTCATATAACATAACACTTCACGCTTAGCAACACACGAGGAAGCCAGAGGACGTGTCTTTGACCAATCAGAGTCTTGTTATTTCTTTATTTCTTTTTATTTTTTTTGTATTTTCAGGTCGTCTGCAGCTGCTCTCTTTCTCTTCTTTTAAAATAGACGCAGCCAATCAGATCGAAGCGAAGGCGACAGAAGAACAGAAGGTCGGATCCACCTGGCAGCAAACTCCAACCATCTGTATTGACTGTGAGTCGTTGTTGTTTTAACCTCCTACAATAAATTCACTCAGAATTAGATGAATTTATAAGGTTTTTATTGGATCTAAAACACTTCTGGTTTTCAGAGTCTGGAAAAAGTATTAGATGTAAATATCTTGATGATTAATCGAGAAAATGTCACAATTAGAAATGAAGGTTTAATTTATTGGTCAAAGGTTAAAGGTCACTATGACCCCTAGAAACACATTTTTCAGTCTAGTCGACTTCACCATCGATCAGTGAGTCTCAGTCTCTGTCGTGATCGTTGGCGACTTGTGTTCCCATGATGTGGAGTCTCAACAACTGGTCTGAGACCTGTAGTGTTCACACTACAAGACTTGTCAGTGATTGACTCCCGATCACACCGTGACGTCACCAAACTCTACGTCTGGTCACGTGAACTAGACAGGATGTAGCCGCTGCTTCTCACCGTGATTTACAGCCGTTTATTGTTGACGAGCACCGGTGAAGACGCTGCCTCCGACACAGACTAAACCGCCGCGTTCGGGTTCGGCTCCTCTGACGTGGAGACGCCAACGAGACGACGATCTGGACGACGACGACTCCGACGCACTGACGGTACCGAGGACGCTGCAGAGAAAACAGGAAGTAGAGACGTTTAGATGTGAAAACACATGAAAACAATCCTCTTACTCATTGATCAGATCCTCCAGGATTTAATGACGTTACAATCACAACTATTAACACTAATTCAACCAATCATTGTGGATATTCCTGAGGTCTTTGACTGGTGACTACCTATAGCAGCTACAGTCAAGGAGACTGGACTTACACATTAAAATAATCTTATGATGGAAACTGTTACTAAATCAGCCAAAAAGCATGAAAATGTCAGACTTTTAAATGTGGTTCTGAGTTTGCTAACACTTAGCATTGCTAACGTTTAGCATCAGTAACACTTAGCATTGCTAACTCTTAGCATCGCTAACATTTAGCATCACTAGCTCTTCAAACGTCAGACTTTTAAACGTGGTTGTGAGTGAATCAGTGAGACGGCAGCAGCATTTATCTCACATCCCTCCTCTGATTGGCAGTCGCTCTTTGTCAGTCTCTTCAGACTCCTCCAGTTTTCCAACATGACAGATCCAGTCCTGGTCTCAGACCAGGTCCCGACGGCCTCTGATGGAGTCGTTAGGGCTGTTGACACATTATGATCATTAACTGATGATTCACCAACCATCAGAGGACCAAGTCCACCAGACTCCACCACTGGAAGGTCGACTGGTGTGAGAGTCTTGAGTCTGCAGGATAAATATTAATATAAAGTAAACACGTCCAGTGGACGCTGCATCACGACATGAGGGGATATCCTTTTATAAAACACCATTCGACCCTGTTAACGTCAGAAACTGTGACTGAGCTGCAGGCGAGGACAGGATGTCCTCAGCCAATCTCATGTCTTTTTTATTTTTTTATATAAAAGCTCTTTCACCCTCCAGGCTTCATTTTGGGAATGGATTTTAAGGAGATTTTCCCCCAAAAGAAGAAGAAAAAAAAAAGCTGTTTCATAAGCCCCTGGAGTGTTACTTCTCAGTGATGAGAGAGAGAAAGCTGGAAGCGTCTCTGTCTGTCATTAACTGTGTTTCAGAGCTGTGGTGTTTTATAATCTTTATATTTTCACCGCTGCAGCAGCAGCAGAAGCTCTGCAGGGTTCAGGGTGACGAGCGGGGCAGGAAATCAGCCGATAAATCTTTAAAATCCAACCCTCGCTGCTTCCCCTCAGCAAGGAGAGACTTTATTTTTAACAGCGGTGAATCCGAACAGCGTGGAAGAAAATATTATTTTATCGTCATATCTCGTTCCCTAAAACTGAAGCCCAAGTTTGTTTTAAAAAAAATTACTTTATTAAATAAATTTTTAAAAAAGAAAAATAACAACCATGTATGTTTTTTTATTGCTAATTTAATTTATTTTTATTTTAAATGTGTAAAATAAAACAAATTATTTATTACTGAAATTTCAAAAAAAAAGAACGAAAAAATTCAAATAAAATAAAAATATAAATTTACTTTATTTGTTTTATTTATTTGTTTTATTCATATTTTATTTTGTGACTTTTAAAAACTGTCCAAAAATTAAAACAAAAATAAATTAGAAATAAATTTAAGATAAATAAATTCATTAATAAAATATAAAAAAATAATTATATAAAAATACATTTTAAAAATAATAAAATTATTGCTGGAAACAAATACATTTAAATAAATAAATAAAATATTAAAAAAAATATATAATATAATAATATATTTATATCCATCCATCTATTTTTTCAACAGAGTAATTAATTAGTAATTAATTAGTGATTGATTAGTGATTAATTAGTGGTTAATTAGTGGTTAATTAGTGGTTAATTAGTGGTTAATTAGTGGTTAATTAGTGGTTAATTAGTGTTCCTCCTGTGACTCTGTCCTGATCTAACCTTAAATCTCGGATGTTTCCGTCGTAGACGAGGATCGGCGTTGACTTGTCTCCTCAGCTTCGGTTTTATCACCGTTTCTCTCTGCACCTCAGCGGAGAAAAAGCAGCGTCTGTAACATTTGCGGCACTAACGACTGTTAACGAGCCGGATGGGAGTCATCGTGGTACTTTTATACAATATGCTTTACATTCTCGTTACGAGCGCGGAGGGAAACGTGGTGTTGTTTCTAGAATAAAACCAGAATGTCGCAGCGTTGTTTACTCAAGAAGAAAGAGACGACACTTTGAGTTTAAATTTAAGTCACTAATACTTTTAGAATAACATCAGGTAACATGTCAGAAGTGATCATTTATCAGTCAAGACGAGACATTTCCTGTTTCTCCACCTGCAGTTGTATGTTTTGTCCTGCAGATGGCGACAGACGCTAGCTCTGGGTCTTGTCTAGTCGCAGTTAGCGCGCTAGCTGTTTAACACCTAACAACTGGCTGGTTAACGAAATAAAAGCGATATATCTAAAAAAAATTGTCAAACGTATGAGCTGTAATTCTCGTAAAGAGTCGTGTTACGATACTTGGTTGCAGTTAGCATACTAGCTGCTAACTGGCTCGTTAACAGAAGTTGTGTTTATGTTACAGTTTTTTGCAAAATAAAAGCGATATTTCTAAAAATGTGCAACTTGTAGGAGTCGTCCATCTTCAACGTTAAATCTCACCCGTTTAGATGAGATTTTACTGAGAATTATGGCTCAAACGTAAAACGTGGCGACAGACGCTAGCTCTGGTTCTTCTCCAGTTGCAGTTAGCGTGCTAGCTGTTTAACAGCTAATAACTGGCTGGTTAACGAAAATAAAAGCAATATGTCTGAAAGTTTAAAAAACATATGACCCGTTAAGTGTCGTCTTACGATATTTGGTCGCAGTTAGCACGCTAGCTGCTAATTTGTGGGAACAAAAGATGGTCAATGCGAAAAATTGAAACATATATTTCACTGAATGTCCAGTTTTTATGAGTTAAAGTTGGTCGTCGTTGGTGGTTTTCATCTGGATCAGGTGCTGACTCTGACTCTGACCCACATTTCCACAAATGCTATTTTTGTTGAAGGGCATTTTGGGAAATGTAGTAAATCAACACTGGAGCTTGAAGTTGCTGAGGAGGTTAATGTGTGTGTTATATAGTGTGTGTGTGTGTGTGTGTGTGTGTGTGCATCAGCGCTGCCACGGGCGAACCCTGCTGCACCATCAGCACCTCCGTGTGGAATCTGCAGATTTTTCACTTTCTGTCGGCCTTTCATGTTTCTCACATTTCTAGTTTGTAAAAATCCTGACGGAGCGTTTCTGTTTTTTTTTTATTCTCTTTCCTCAGCACCGATTCAGATTCGTCTTTAAGTTTGCAAACGGCGCCCGATTCAGCATGAGGGTCGGACGGAAACTAGAAGAAGAAACAGGAAGTTGAAGTTCAGGTTGTTTTATTTGATGTTATCCAGAAGAACTTGACCTAATAGTAGATCTAGTAGTGGTTGGTCTTTATTATCTAGTGTAAGAGGAAGTGAATGTAACTGCAATAAAACACAACAAATAGGATGTTGGGAAAATCTCTGAAAGTGTCTTAATCAATCAGATTATTAATTAATTGATAATAAAGACTGAACGTTTGTTTGATAAACAAACGCATTTCCTGATTCTCCACCTGCAGTTCCATGTCTTTTCCTGCAGGTGGCGACAGACGCTAGCTCTGGTTCTTCTCCAGTCGCAGTTAGCGCACTAGCAGCTAAAAACTGGGTCGGTAACAGAAGTCGTGTTCACGTTACAGCTTTTCGCAAAATAAAAGCGATGTTTTTAAAATTTTGCAAAAAGGTCGTTTTGCATGTGAGCCGTAATTCTCGTAAAAATCCCGTCTAGCCTCGCGAAATTTCACTTAGAGGAAGACGAATGAAACCATCTTGCGTTTCCATGGTTATTGGGGACAGTGATCTCAATTCTTGACATGTAAATGCGACAAAAAAAAGTGTTTCATTATTAGTGAAAAATGCACAAAAAAGTCTAAATATTGTAATTATCGTGAAGTCTCGCGTGACTAGACGGGATTTTATGAGAATATCACCTAAAACTTTTGCGATAAAAACTGTACAGAGAAACACAACTTCTGTTAATGAGCCAGTTGTTAGCTGTTAGCAGCGCTAGCACGCTAACTGCAATCGGAGAAGAATCAGAGCTAGCGTCTGTCGCCACCTGCAGGACAAAACGCGGAACTGCAAATTTTACGTATGAGCTGTAATTCTTGTAAAATCTCGTCTAGTTTTGCGAAATGTCACTCTGAAGAAGTATCTTGTGTTTCCGTTGATGTGTAAATGCTAGCAAGAAATGCGTGAAATGTAAATATCGCAATTAAAAAAGGAAATGGAAACACCTAAATTTTGAGAAACATCGCTAAAATATTTTGACGCTCTCACGACAGGGTTTTTCAGACATGTCAATATAAAAGTCTATCAAAAACGGGAAAATTTTTTCGCAATTACATGTCACCGGTTTTCGTTTATCTTCGTCAAAGTGAAATCTCGTGGGACTAAACTTTACGATAATTATGACTCGTGCGTAAAAACTCCTGTAAGTAGCAAATTCTTAAAAATAACGCTTTTATTTTGCAAAAAACTGTAACGTAAACGCAACTTCTGTTAATGAGCCAGTCGTTAGCTGTTAGCAGCTAGCATGCTAACTGCGACTGGAGAAGAACCAGAGCTAGCGTCCGTCGCCACCTGCAGGAGAAAACGTAGAACTGCAGATTTTACGTACGAGCTGTAACTTGTGTAATCTTGCGAGATTTCACTTTGAGGAAGACGGACGAAACCATCTTGCGTTTCCGTGATTTTTGGGGACAGTGATCTTGATTGTTCATGTGTAAATGTGAGAAAAAAGTGAGAAATACACAAAAAAATGACTAAATATCACAATTATAAAATATATAGTAATGGAAACACTTCAAGGGTGATCCACATCAGCACATTCATCATTTTCTGTCAATGAAGAACAAAGAAAATGTTGAATCTGCTGATGTGGAACATCCTTCATCACCAGTTGTTATAAAACCAGACGTTGGGTAAGTCTTGTAAAACAGTGTTTTTAATAAACTCTGGGTTCACTTACTAAGTTATCAGTACTTCAGTTTATGTGTAGGGACCCTATTCATGCTACTGCTGAAGTGAAGTGATATTTTGAGCTTTATTAGTGGTTAAAAAATGACAATTTAGATACGTTTGGCTGACTGCCCCATTTACTTTCATTGTGTTTGATTGGTGTAATTTTTCCATTTTTGTGCTGTGGGAGAAATTCGACCTATCATCCATCTTTATCTTTATCTTTTTTGCTTTTTGTTTTTCCTGGTGATGATATATGATACGCGATCGTAGGCGTTTTAGACTCAAACCCGTCTTCTTTCTCGTCTCGTCTCGTCTCTGCTGCGTTATACAAATTGGTCCGTGCCTCGTCGTCCCTGATGGACTCGTCCCGGTGGGATTGTTACATCACCGGCTGCAGAATGACACTTTTCTTTCTTTAATTTTGATGAACTGAACACTAAAATATATCTTGGATATTTTCATTTTTATTGGTATCTGGAGATTTCAGGAGGGAGATAAGTCTTTAAGGGATTTATAACAGCATCAAAGAACCATAGATGTCCTTTAATTTCATCATGCGCTGGGTTAATTTTAGATTTCTGACCCATCCCCACTGACTCTTTTTCTGGGTGAGCATGCTTTCTCTTTGAGCTCTGAGGCTCATTAACGCAGCATCTCACTCGGGGGAATCCACTGGAACCAGCGGCCCATATTGATCCCAAACCCAGAACAACTGAAATATAAATGAAGGATTTTTCACCGCGGACTCCTTTGTGCACCCACGGTTGACCATTATCTAACACAGAGCATCCGCTGCGTTTCTTTTCATTAGTGTCAATATTGTAACTGGAACATCACAGAAACTCACTTTTTAAAGAGACAATAAAATTAAAAATATATACAGGAAGGTGGTTTTTAACAAGCAACTCGCTGATCACGATGAAACAGATACAGTCTTCGTTCCCTTTCTAGTCAGGAACATTATACGGTTCATAAAATAAAAATAACCCTAACATGATTACATCACAGTGAGAGTTTTTAATTGGTATTTAGATGCTTTGGCAACATTTATGCCAATAAAGAGGAGGATTATTACTGAAATGAGACATAAAAATGTTTATTATATATTTATATAAACTGGATCAGAGAGACGGTGACGTAAAATATAATCAAATTAAAATACTAACAATAAGATGCCCCTAAAAGTACTGTAAAATTATATATATATTTTAAAATCTTGCGCGCCTAAGTTAGTTATCTTGGCTAGGCTAGCCAACACAATGCTAACTCAGAAAAGATTGTGTGGGAAATTTTGCGAGCTAACTATCTGTTACTGTGTCTAACAACAGAAGCTTTGTGAGATCGTGCAAGACAAGCTAAGCTAGCTACATGAGCTAACTATCTAACCTAGCCAAATTTTGCGTGATCTATATAGAAGCTATATATACTACTACAATATAAGTAAATTGTCTCGTAAACCAAGCTAAGCTAACTATATAAGCTAACTATCAAGCCACGTTAAGCTAACTATAGGCTAAATATATCGCAAGCCAAGCTAAGCTATTAGTTTACTATCTCGCAATAGAAGCGAGCTTAGCTATCTTAGCCAAGCTTAGCTAACTAAATAAACTAACTGTGCTGCATGCTTAGCTAACTATGTACGCTAACTACGTCACAAGCTAAGCTAAGGTAACTATATAGCTAACTATCTCACAAGTCAAACTAAAGTAAATATAAGCTAAATATCTTGCAAGCCAAACTAAGCTAACTATGTAAGCTAACTGTCACAAGCTAAGCTAAGCTAACTTTATAAGCTAACTATCTCGCAAACCAAATTAAGCTAACTACATCACAAGCTAATCTAACTATCTCACAAGCAAAGTATATAAGCTAACTAGGGTCAAAACTAGGCTAAGCTAACTATATAAGCTAACTATCTCGCAAGACAAGCTAAGCTAACTATCCCACAAGCTAAGCTAACTATATAAGCTAACTACGTTACAAGCTAGGCTAAGCTAACTATCTGGCAAGCTAAGCTAACTATCTAAACTAGCCAAGTATTTTTTTTGTATTAATTACTGTTTTAGTAAATAATTGATAATTAATCAAAGTAAATGATTATAAGTGTGTGAAGTGACATGATAATAAATGTGACCTGAGAGAGAGAGAGAGGGGCTGAATGGAAAGGTAGAGCGACATAGACCAGACACGGAGGGGAGCGCAGAGAGAGAGAGTCGCCATTACTGTGCTGGCAGTGCAGCTGAGGGGAGGGAGCTCGGAGAGACGAGCAGGTTTCGTCTTTCAAGCTCAAACCCGCTTCAACAAACAGCGAAATACAGTGAAATCCTTTGGTTGAACCGGCGGCCGGGGACTGAAGCGGACTGCGCCTCCTTAGACCCGGACTTTGGATCTATCTTAGTCTCTTCCTGGGACTCTTAAATCACCGCAGGTTGTGGATTGTAAAAGGAGAAGAAAAAGGGAGTTTTTTTTATTTTTATTGTTTTAATTTTTGTGGATTTCTTCTTTAAATGTGGGAATGCTCTCCTCCTTTCCGTGGTATGTGGATCTGGGAGCGACCATGTTAATAGGTGGGTAAGGGAATGTATTTGTACTGGGATTGGGGACTTCATTAGCTTTTTTTTTTTTCTTATTAGCTTGTGGGGCGAAACCCGGTCGGACCAGGTCTACGCTGGTCCGGGTTGAAGGGAAAGTAGGAGGTGGTGTCTCTCTCTCTCTCGCTGTGTGTGTTTGAGTCCGGGGAGGTTGTTAAATTAACCCCGGTGGTGAATTTTAAACCGCTTTTCCACCCCTCCACCCACAACCTCCACCTCCTTTCCAACGCTAAGCTAACTAGCTAGTTAGCTAACAAGCTATCTAGCTAGCGAACTCTCCCGTCACCCCCCTCGTTTTTTTAGCATGCTAGGCTAACGGCTAATGCTAGCTAACGTTAGCTAATAGGGATTGACGATTTTTTTTGCGTTTTTTATCCGGTGTTGAAGTGACTTAAAAAGGGCCGAGTTATACCGAAGCCAGCCGATTTGTTTTTTAGTGTTTTATATCTTTATTTCACCCGAAATTATCCTCGTTTATTTATTTATTTTTTAGCTACGACGTGTTAGCATCGCTGCGTTGACGCATTAACGTGATGTCTGTTGGGGTTTTTTTATTATATAAATCGACTTTTAACTCATTAACTGCAACAACTCCAACATAACTCACTCCCAGCCTCCATTTTTTAACATTTCTAACATCCACCCCCTTTTTGTTTCATTATTTATTTATTTGTAATAAACAACAAGGTTACGAAACATAAAAAAACCTGCAAAAAATACAATTAATAGCTTAAATCTAATTTTTCCCACTATTGTAGATGATTTCTGCAACATTTTTTTTCACCTCTTGACCTTTAATGTCACTAATCCTGCGACCAGAAGTTTTGGACACACTTGGCATCAGCTGCTTTATGAACTTTTTTTTTTTTGTATTTATTTCTATGCAGAAGCTTCAAGTTTGCAGGATAAATAAATAATAAAAAAAACCTGCAAAGTCCTTTTCTTGCTTTTGCTGCAGCTGCAACACTGCATGCAATTTGCATCGACTCAGATCTGCTGCAGCTTTCTTTCTGTTTTTTTTTAAAGGGATAATCCTGCTGTTTTATCACATTTTAAACCACCATTTTGCACCATTTTTTTTTTGTAAAGTTATAGTGGCATTGATTATCAGCAGCAGCTATTTATGTTGCTTTTATCTCCGTAAATCAACAGCAACATCAAAAAAAACCTGCATGTTTTTATTATTATCGTCACAATTAATCTGATAAGAGATGATTTATCTCAGTGTTTTTGCTTTAAAGCTTCCGTCTTTTGTAAAAACAAAACAGTCCAGGTGGTAAAAGTTAATTTATGGTAATTACCGTCGCCCGCAGACAAAACATTTCACGCATAGATTATGTGTGTTTGTTTTTTTTGTGTGTGTTTTGTTTTTGCAGATGTGTGACAGAAGTGATAGGTATGGATAGGTACGTCTGATAAAGCTTTGCGTGCAGGAATGAGATGCATATTGTTATTGGCGTTATGCTAATTTTGACGAGGAGGAGGAGGAGGTGGCGGGGGAATTATTCGATGTTACTATCGGCTTTGACAAACCTCACAGGAGCAGCTTGAATCAAGAGACGCTTCAGGAAAAAAAAAGGAAAAAGGAGGGGGAAGTCGGACGGGTGACGCTCGGTTTCAGGTCTGGACCTGACTCAGGAGGAGGAGGAGGAGGAGGAGGTGGCTGACATAGTTTTTTCTTTTTCTTTTTCTTTTTCTTTTTTTTGAAAAGAAGCTTTCATGAAAGCCTTCAATGAAAGTAATCAGAGCAATCAAAGCTTTATTTTAACCGGCATCTGCCAACAAAGATGTTTTGTTCAAGAGATTTCACAGTGAATTTAAAAAAAAAAATCTATATTTATATTTATACGATCCAAGAAAAAGCTGACACAGTTTGAGAAAAATTTTGACTAGAAATAACTACGTCTGTGTAAGTTCATGTCACGTGCGTCGACACTAAAGCATCTTCCTGTGGTTTACTAAGAACATAAACAAGTCATCACTGACGCTGACTTTCTTAATTAAAGAGTATGATGTGATAAGCAGCTGCTAGTCGACGTCAACAGCACAGGAAGATGTTGCAGCAAATTTCCACGCCCACATAGAAACAAGAAGCGGTGTAATACATATGCCACACCTATAGGTGGGGCTAGACCTTCTTTGACGAGGTAATAATAATTGTTTATACGTCTCCGCTTGTCGTCTCGTAGATACGGGATGATGAAGTTTTAGTGCGAGATAATGACGTTATTGTTGTCGGCGAAAGGTCGAAACGATAAAAAACTTTAGCAGATTTAGCTGAAAACGTTGTCTTGTCAACGGCGTCTTAAGGCTCTTTTATGCTCTAACACAGGATACGTATATGGACGATTATGTGCGTAATTTTGTGTGTTAACTGATGTGTAGCGGTTTGCAGCAAACAGAGTAATACGACCAGAAACTGTCAGACGTTTTGTTCAAGAAGAAGGTGACGATAACAGAAATCACCGTCCACATACTGCGATTTATTTAACAGCAGCTCAGACCACTGCCGTGGAGTACGCATGGCGAGTGTGAAGGCAGTGTCGTTTGACAACGTTAGCAACAGATGTACGGACGTGCTAATGTGGTGATGAAGGGTTTTCCACATCAGCAGATTCATCATTTTCCTAAACAACAGGTAAAGAGTGAGGAAAAATGATGAATCTGCTGATCTGGAACACCCTTCATCACCACATTACCATGTTAGCTAACATGACATGAATGTATAACATGTTAACATGTTGTATGTTAGCATTTGACGTTGTTGAGACCCAATGTCGACAAAGTTAAACAAACCAAAATAACAATATATGATACAAAAATTAATTTGATGACTGGTGATGAAGGGTGTTCCACATCAGCAGATTCATCATTTTTCTTGTTGTTCAGGAAAATGATGAATCTGCTGATCTGGAACATCCTTCATCACCATCATCAAATTAATTTAATCTATTTTTGTATCAGATGTTGTTATTTTAGTTTGTTATTAGATGTTTGTTAGTTTGTTAGTTTGTTAGTTTGTTAGTTTGTTATTAGAACATGTACATTTATGTTCATTAACTTTGTTGATGTTGAGTCTTAACAACGTCAAATGCTAACACACAACATGTTAGCATGTTATACATTCAAGTTGTCATGTTAGCTAACATGCTAATATGGTGATGAAGGTTGTTCCACATCAGCAGATTCATCATTTTCCTGAACAACAAACCAAGGTGGCCGTGAAGAGCGAGAAAAATGATGAATCTGCTGACGTGAAACACCCTTGACCCTTCTCAGTACATTTACTAAGTTATTAGTACTTCAGTTTATGTGTAGGGACCCTATTCATGCTACTGCTGAAGTGAAGTGATATTTTGAGCTTTATTAGTGGTTAAAAAATGACAATTTAGATACGTTTGGCTGGCTGCCCCATTTACTTTCACTAACAAGAGTGTTAGCCATCGTCGTAGTCTACCTGGACGTTTAAATTCACATTCACACGTAAGGTCAGAGAGGATCACATGACTCTGATGTTCTCTCTTATTGGTCAAAGTGATGCTGTTGCAACCAGAGATGAAGTCAGCGCTTCTCGTCTTCGTCGTGTGTGTTTATTTTTACCTCCAACTCCAGCGTGGTGCAGTTTATGGAAAAAAATAAAAGGTTGTAGCATCCTTGGCAGCGTTGCTCCGCTGTGTTTCAGGGCTTAACGGCGTTTAGTCATCTCTAAAACCAGCAGCTTGCCAAGTGATACCTTAATCCACCGCACCCTCCCACGCGACTACTACAGCCGCACGAATACACTAATCGTGATGCACGAAGCTACTTTTAGCAATTAACGCCGGCCGCGCTGATGTGACGAGATACGTCGAAGCGTCGTTGGATGTTTTGTTATGTGGCGATAAAACCTCATCGTATATTGTTTTTATATCGACTCCCGGGTGTTGACAGAGCGGCAAACATGCACTTTGATAAAAATGCAAAGCAGATGTTTGGATTTTTTTTTTTTTTTTTGTAGTGGGAAGAAGGAGGAGGAATGTTAAGGCGGTAATAATCAGTTGGTGAGTGGATCAACAGGAAATTAATAGATGCCAGATTTTTGTAGATTAAGATCTCAAATGTTTCCTGGTCGTAGTGACTTTTACAGTTTGATATCAACACATAAAAACTTTAATCACACCAGTTGACGCAGCCTGAGAATAAACACAAAACATCACTTTATACTCCAGCGTCTTTTTGACCTCGTTTTAGATAATTATCTTCAAATATATCTACGACCATTTCCACCACATTTGTGTCCATTTTGACCATTTTAAAAAACAAAGTAATGTACAGAAATACCTTCTGTTTGTCCGTTAGCGCTAAGCTAACTTTATCCTCTGCTGTGTCCGCCGCTCTTCTTCCAGAGAATCGAAGAAGAACGTTTTAATTTTCACAAGCAAATAGTTAACAATGAAAGTAAATGGGGCAGTCAGCCAAACGTATCTAAATTGTCATTTTTTAACCACTAATAAAGCTCAAAATATCACTTCACTTCAGCAGTAGCATGAATAGGGTCCCTACACATAAACTGAAGTACTGATAACTTAGTAAGTGAACCCAGAGTTTATTAAAAACACTGTTTTACAAGACTTACCCAACGTCTGGTTTTATAACAACTGGTGATGAAGGTTGTTCCACATCAGCAGATTCATCATTTTCCTGAACAACAGTAAAATGATAAATCTGCTGATCTGGAACGTCCTTCATCACCAGTTATTAAATTAATTTGAGCTACACACAACATGTTAGCATGTTATACATTCAATTTGTCATGTTAGCTAACATGCTAATGTGGTGATGAAGGTTGTTCCACGTCAGCAGATTCATCATTTTCCTGAACAACAGGTCAATGTGTTGGTGAAGAGTGAGAAAATGATGAATCTGCTGATGTGGAACAACCTTCATCACCACATTAACATATTAGCTAACATGACAACTTTCAAGCTTTTTATCTCTGTATAACATGCTAACATGTTGTGTGTAGCTCAAATGAATGTGATGACTGGTGATGAAGGATGTTCCAGATCAGCAGATTCATCATTTTCCTGAACAACAAGAAAAATGATGAATCTGCTGATGTGGAACAACCTTCATCAGCAGTTGTTATAAACCAGACGTTGGGTAAGTCTTGTAAAACAGTGTTTTTAATAAACTCTGGGTTCACTTACTAAGTTATCAGTACTTCAGTTTATGTGTAGGGACCCTATTCATGCTACTGCTGAAGTGAAGTGATATTTTGAGCTTTATTAGTGGTTAAAAAATGACAATTTAGATCCGTTTGGCTGACTGCCCCATTTACTTTCATTGTTAACTATTTGGTTGTGAAAACAAAAGTCGGTCAAACTTTTTGGAACTTTAGCATTAAAAGATCAATCAGATATCAGATCTAATCTCAGATAATCAGTAAAAATGTAACCGTTTAAACAAGTGTTTACGTCCTGAGATTGAAGTAGATTTGCTGACTTGTGTAAACAGTCGTGATGTTGTTGGTCCAGTTGTTTCATCTGGTCCCTCCGGCGAACCGGATTTGAGTTTTCTCCGGCTCAGCACGCCGTCGTGCCGCTGCAGCCACGTTCGTTGGCCGATTGCCATCGTTCTGTTAAAGCGCAACAATGACTGCAATTCTCTCCGCGGCGCCGTTATCAGTTATCAGTTATCAGCCTGTAGTTAGGTCACGGTGAGGTTTCAGGCTTATTTTACGCCAACAGGCCCAGATAATCCTGACAGATGTTGGCGTTCGGAGTGAAGTTAGAACCTGTAATTGTTATTTATTGATTTCACCGTGATCACGACTAATAAAATAATCAGGGATTATACATTTATCTTCTTAATCATGTCGATGACGATGATGATGAATTTTAAATTTTTTTTTTTTCCCTCTTCTTGTTTTGTTCTCACAGCGAAAGCAAATCATTTCTAGGTCAGCGGCTGTCAAAGGGCTGGAGTCGCATGCCATTTTTATCCTGCCTCGGCACAAATTGGCTGAAAGCTCTTCATTTTTTTTTTTTTTTTCGAGAGCGAGAGGGAAAAGTGACATTGTCGAGCACGAGCGAAGCCCGTGATTGAATTACTCCTCTTATATAACTTCTTTTTGTCTCCTGGAGCGTCCATTTTGATTTGACTTTTATTATTATTATTATTATTATTATTGTCTTTGTCATGCATGTGTGTGATAATGTTTCTTTTTGTTTGTTCTTTTAATTTTTCTTTTTTTTTTGGATGAATTCATCTGATTTGTTGTCCCAGAGGGGGGGAGTTTAATTATAATCTTGTTTGTTTTTTGTCTGGCAGGCAGGTGATAAAAGATAAAAGGACGAGCTGGCTGCTCGGGGCTCAGATTAACGAAGAAAACGACGCAGGATCGAAGCTGAAAAGAGACGACGATTCGACACTACAAATGAAAGTGCCTCCCTAACACTAACGAGCAGAACTGGAATGATATCCTGACCTTTTTTGTTTCTGTTTTTTTTTTTTCCCCCCTTTTTCTTTTCTCTTTCTTCCTGGAAGTGACCAAGTCAGCGATGAGCGGGGGGATATAATGGCCAAGAACAAGGATGCGCGCCCCCCGACATTCGCCGTCAGCGTGGTTGGCCTCTCGGGGACGGAGAAGGAAAAAGGAAACTGTGGCGTCGGGAAATCTTGCCTTTGCAACCGGTATGTGCGTCCCGACGCGGACAGCTACTACTCGGAGCACACCTCGGTGCTGAGTACGATAGACTTCGGCGGACGAGTCGTCAACAACGATCACTTCCTCTACTGGGGGGACGTTTGCCACCGAGGGGACGATGGGTTGGACTGTAAGATCCAAGTCATCGAGCAGACGGAGTTCATCGACGACCAGACGTTTCTTCCGCACCGGAGCACGAACCTGCAGCCGTACACCAAACGAGCGGCGCTGACCAAGCTCCAGTCGGCGGAGAAGCTGATGTACATCTGCACGGACCAGCTGGGCCTGGAGCAGGACTTCGACCAGAAGCAGATGCCCGACGGGAAGTTGAACATCGACGGTTTCGTGCTGTGCATCGACGTCAGCAAAGGGTGCAACAGGAAGTTCGACGACCAGATGAAGTTCGTCAACAGCCTCTACTCTCAGATCGTTAAATCCAAGAAGCCGATCGTCGTCGCCGCCACCAAATGCGACGAATGCGTGGACCAGCACCTCCGCGACCTGCAGACGTTCGTCGCCAGCAAGAAAAACCTGCTGCTCATCGAGACGTCGGCGAGGTCCAACGTCAACGTGGAGCTGTGCTTCAACACGCTCCTCCAGCAGCTGGATAAAACGAGAGGGAAACCAAAAACTGTGCCATATCTGGAGGCGTACAAAACCCAACGGCAGCTCGTCGCCTCCGTGACGGATCGATTCGACAAACTGATGGTGCACACGGTGAGGGATTACCACACCACGTGGAAAACGGTGGTCAACAACATGAGGGGCCAACCCGACTACGACGAGTTCATCACCTTGGAGGGCTCCAGGAAAGCACGCAACATGTTCACTAAGCACATTGCACAACTGAAACAGGAGCACATCAAACGGAGGCGAGAGGAGTATCTGACCACGCTGCCCAAAACCCTCAACAACCTCCTCAACAACCTGGACGAGGTGGAGCACCTCACGTGGCCCGAGGCGCAGAGCGTGATCAAGAACCGCCACGACTTCCAGTACTGGTTCGTGATCCTGGATCAGACGCCGTGGGACGAGACGGACCACATCGACAACAGCGACCGAAGGATACCGTTCGACCTCCTGGACACGCCCGACGGCGAGAGGATCTACAGAAACCACGTCCAACACCTGCTGTCGGAGAAGAGGAGAGGGGAGATGAAGGAGAGGTTCAAGAAGACGTTGGAGAGGGTTCACTTCATCAGCCCCGGGCAGCCCTGGGAGGAAGTCATGTGCTTCGTCATGGAGGACGAGGCCTACAAGTACATCACAGAATCAGATAGGAGGGATGTTTACTGTAGACACCAGCAGGAAATAGTTGAAAGGGCCAAAGAGGATTTTCAGGAAATGCTTTTTGAGCACGCCGAGCTGTTCTACGACTTGGATCTGAACGCCACCCCGAGCTGCGACAAGATGAGCGAGATCCACAGCGTTTTGAACGAGGAGCCCAGATACAGAGCGCTGCAGAAACTTGCCCCAGATAGAGAGTCGCTCCTCCTCAAACACATCGGGTTTGTTTACCATCCCACAAAAGAGACGTGCCTGAGCGGGCAGAACTGCGTGGATCTAAAAGTAGAGCAGGTTTTAGCAAACAGGCTGGTGCAGCTCGATCACGGACGCTCTAATCTCTACTACAACAGTGCCAACATCGATAAGATCAACCTCTGCCTCCTGGGAAGGGAGGGTCTCGCACAGGAACTAGCTAACGAGATCCGAGCCCAGTCCACGGACGACGAGTACACCCTGGACGGGAAAATCTACGAACTGCAGCTTCTTCCCGTCGACTTCAACGCCACGCTGCTGTTCAGCCACGGCTGGGTCAACTCCTTCAAACCCCACGGCTGCTTCTGCGTGTTCAACTCCATAGAGTCTCTGAACTGCATCGGAGACTGCATAGGTCGGATCAGAGCGGAGATCGCGCAAAGTCGGCGAGACCGCTTCGCTCAGCCGCTTCCCTTTATCCTCATCCTGGCCAATCAAAGAGACAGCGTTTGTAAAAACCCCATCCCCATCCTGAGGCATCAGGGGCAACAGTTGGCGAACAAGCTGCAGTGCACGTTCGTCGACATCCCGTCCGGCGCCTTTCCCCGTAAATTCACCGAGTTTCAAATCAAACAGGGTCTGCGGGCGGTTCTCGAGGGGCTGAAGCACAACTTCGACGTGTTGGCGCCGCTGCCGTCGATCAAAGACATGTCGGAGACCGACCTCAGGATCGTCATGTGCGCCATGTGCTGGGACCCGTTCAGCGTCGACCTCATCCTCTCGCCGTTCCTCGACTCGCACTGCTGCAGCGCGGGGCAGCCGGGCCAGAGCAACACGCTCATCCTCGACAAGATCATCGGCGACAGCAGGAGGAGGATCCAGGTCACCGTGCTGTCGTATCACTCCGCCATCGGCGTCCGTAAAGACGAGCTGGTCCACGGTTACATTTTGGTTTATTCCGCCAAACGCAAAGCGTCCATGGCGACTCTGAGGGCGTTCCTCGCCGAAGTCCAGGACGTGATCCCCGTCCAGATGGTGGCGATCACCGACAGCCAGGCGGACTTCTTCGAGAACGACGCCATCAAGGAGCTGATGACGGAAGGGGAGCACATCGCCACGGAGATCGCCGCCAAGTTCACGGCGCTTTACTCGCTGTCGCAGTATCATCGCCAGACTGAGGTTTTCACGCCGTTTTTCAACGAAGTCATGGAGAAGAAGCCGAGCATCGAGAGCTCCTTCCTGTTCGACAGCTCGTCACGCGAGTGCACCACCGGCGCCAGCGAAGACGTCTTCCCCACCTCGCCGCACAGCCACTCCCCGGCCTACAACACCTACAACTACCCCGATTCCGACGAGGACAACGAAGCGCCGCCGCCGTACAGCCCGATCGGCGACGACGTCCAGCTCCTGCCGACGCCCAGCGAGCGCGCCAAGTACCGGATCGACCTGGAGGGGAACGAGTACCCGGTCCACAGCACGCCGGTGGGCGACCACGAACGCAACCACAAAGTGCCTCCACCTGTTCGGCCCAAACCGATTCTCCCGAAACCCAACGTCAAAAAACTGGACCCCAACTTGCTGAAAACCATCGAGGCGGGCATGCGGAGCAACCGCAGGATGCCGCGTGGCCCCGCGACCCACGCCGAAGACGTGGAGCCGTCCGACAACTATGCAGACCCCTTGGACACGCTACAGAGATCCAGAGGCTACCACAACGACGACATATACGCCGTGCCCGACGACACGCACAGCCGCCTGGTGAAAATCAGAAACTCCTTCGGCGGGTTACACGGCCTCCACGGAGGAGGTGGCGGCGAGGAGGAGAACGGATACGACCGCAAGTCTCAGGCCGGACGACGGCCGTCGAAATACAAACACCGCTCCAAAATCCTCTTCAGCAAGACGAAGGCGTACCAAAGACGATTCCACTCCGACAGCGACGGCGAGGAGTCGGGACCCGCCACGCAGAAAAAGAAAAAGGGACGAGCTCACAGGGGAAGCGAGGAGGATCCGTTGCTGTCGCCGGCGGATCCGTGGAAGAGCGGCATCGATAACCCGGCCATCACCTCCGACCCCGAGCAGGAAGACAAGAAGATGAAGAAGAAGAAGACGCCCAAAACGCCAAAGGAACCAAAGAAGGTGAGTGGACACAGATTATATGACAACTGATGGATCCTCCTGTTTTGTTTCTGTTTTAAATTAAATAATCTAATATATTATCGGTTGTTCCTCGTCGCCTGAACATTAAACTAAACTAAAAACACACGAACACGATGGAGCAGGAGTCAGATATGTAATATTTTACATATCAGCAGCATAAATGAATGAATACAGGTCGTTGTTCCAACATTCAAAACAGAAACGTGGAGGTACATGACGACATGACGGCGCTTTAAAGAAGCAGAGGATTGTGGGAAACCAAAGGCACTTCAACGCTTCGTCTCTTTCATTTCTCCTCCAAACTCTAAACTACGACTTTTTCTAAAACTACAATTTTAAATTCTTGTAAATTTATAACTTTTATTCTCGTAAATCTACAACTTTTATTCGCACAAAACTGTGACTTTAAATTCTTGTTAATTTCCGACTTTATTCCTGTAAAACTGTGACTTATTGTCGGAAATTTCTGACTTTAAATTCTCGTAAATTTACCACTTTAATTCCCGTAAAACTACAACTTTAAATTCTCGTTAATTTCTGACTTTATTCCTGTAAAACTGTGACTTATTCTCGTTAATTTATGACTTTTGCAAGAATTTAAAGTCATTAATTTCTGACTTTAAATTCTTGTAAATTTACCACTTTAATTCCCGTAAAACTATGACTTTATATTCTTGTAAAACTATGACTTTATTCTCGTAAAATCTGCGACTTTTATTCTCGTAAAACTACGTTTTTTATCGTCGTAAATTTGCGACGACAACGGAGAAACGTGGAGGTACGAAACATGAGAGGGAAGCAGAGGATTGTGGGAAATCAAAGCCTCTTATTCCCTCATCTCTTCCTCCTCCGTCTTTTCTTTCCCTTCGTGCTTTAATCTTAGTTCCTCTTCCAAACCTCCAGACTCTCGTCCTCGTTTCATTTCGCTTTATTTTTCTTCGTCTTTCAGCTGAAATCCTCGAAGCCCTCGAAGCCTCTGTACCCTCCGACCCGTCGGACCTGGGAGAGCAACTACTTCGGCGTCCCGCTGCAGAACCTGGTGACCCTGGACCGGCCCATCCCGTTGTTCATCGAGAAATGTGTCGACTACATCGAACGGACCGGTGAGTCGTTTACTCTGCTGCTGCTGCTGCTGCTGCTGTTGTTGTTGTTGTTGTTGTTGTTGTTGTTGTTGTTGTTGTTGTTGTTGTTTCTCTCGTCTCTGCTGAGGCGTTCAGGTGTTTTGTAACTTTTTGTGTTTCGTGACGTCAACGCGTTTCGTGTTTGTGAATCGAAGACGTTTGAACGTCGTGAAGCGTCTGTGATGATCGAGCTGCAAACTGTTTTTGTTTGTTTGTTTACAAGTAACTTGGTCAACAAAGTAGCTGCAGTTGAAACGTTTGTTTGTGTTCGTTTGATCTGATCCTTTATTCAAACCCTCCAGGATTTTAACTATTAACACAAATTCAACCGATCAACAAGAAGAAGTCGTGTTTTTATTCTCAGAAAAAAAAAAAAATTCTTGTAAATTTACGACTTATTTTTGTAAAACTACAACTTCTATTTTTGAAATTTACAGCTTTTATTTTTGTTAATTTCTGATTTTTAATCTTGGACTTTCATTCTCATAAAACTACGACTTTTATTCTCGTAAATTACGAATTAAATTTTTGTAAAACCACAACTTTTATTCTCATAAATTTCCGACTTTTATTCTTGTAAAACTACGATTTTATTCTTGTAAATTTACGACTTTATTCTTGTCAAATTGCGACTTTCATTCTCAGATAATTACGACTTTAAATTCTCGTAAAACTGCGACTTTTATTCTCATAAATTTACGACTATTCCTGCTTAATAAAAGTCATAAAACTACGAATTTATTCTTATATTAATAAATGTAACCTTTCCCCGACACTCCCCGTAGTCGTGTTGTTAAACCGTTTTGTCGCAATAAAGTTGCAAACGCAACTTTTTTTAGCTTTGGCCTCGGTTACGAAATCCTGGAGGATCTGGATCGTTGTCAGACCTGGATCTGGTTCAGGAGGTTTAGTTGTTTATCAGCATCAGTTGAATGTTTTTGTTGTTTAAGATTCTGATTCTGTTTCATCTGGAAGTTTTTGTTTTTCGTGAGGATCTCCACACACACACACACACACACACACACACACACACACGTTGTTGACCACTGTCTGTAATAACCCCCCCAGGGGGTCGGGGTATTACTCATCACCCCCTCCCTGGTCTTTATGACGTATCAGAGCAACAGACGCTCGGATGTTTTTTATTCTGGATAAGTAAAGGTTTACAGATAAGACAGAGGAGTGTGTGTCCCTCCCTCCTGATGCATGCTGGGTAATATATTTGGCTTCCTGCCCAGCTGTCGTTAAATCTTTTCTTCTTCTGACCGCTGAGATAGAAATATTTACGACTTACGAGTTTGTCGTAAACTAACTTTCCCGACGTTTTGACGACGTCTTGTCGCTTCTTGTTTTCGTTTCTAAATCGTTGAATCTGTGACAAAGACGGAAAACGTTTTTTTTTTTTTTTCATCTGTCTGTCTGAAGCCATATGTGCAGCGAATGTATAAAAAAAGAAGAGGTATTTCCTGTTCCCTGGTGTCGTCGTGTTTGTGTCTGAGCCTCGGTTAAATCCCGTCCCTAGAAAATCCTTTCAGAATATGTTTTGATATTCAGCTGAATCTACATGAGCCGCTCGGTGGCTTCCAACCAAATGTAGGATTAATCCCAGCGCTGTATGCGTATAGATGTGTGTGTGTGTGTGTGTGTGTGTGTGTGTGTGTGTGTGTGTGTGGACGGCTGCCAGATGACAGCAGTGTATCTGGAGATTTCATGGCCAACGCCGTGAAAAACCCTCTAAGTCCAGACGGTCTGTCGGGAGGATTTAACAGCTTTCTTCTTCTTTTCCTTTTTCTCTTCTCGTCGTTCTTTTTCTTTACAAGTCGACGAGACCTTTATTTATTTTTTTTTTTTACGGTCGTTGACGCGTTTTGACCTTTGACCTCTGACCCGAACGAGCGCAGGAGGAAACAAACCGCCGTTAAAACGTCGTGTTGTTGTCGCTGGTCACAGTAACGAGGCTGCAAATTAAAACCTCGCTTTGTTTTACTGCGACGGAAAATACAACTTTATAAAGTCTTGATTTAAATTTAATGAGTTTTTTTTTATTTTATTGTATTTAGCAGTTTTCTTACACGTCTCTTTATTTGTTAATTTTGTTTCAGTTAAAATAATAAATATAAATTAATAGAATAAAATATATCTGATAAAAACATAATAAAACTACATTTTTTAATTATTTAATTAATGTTTTTATTTATTATTTTTATTGTTTATATCATATTATACTTTTATGTATTATTTATTTATGAACGCTGCTGAATAAATATATATTTTATAAAATCATTTTTATTAATATTTTTTTATTATTTATATTATATTTAAATTTGATTTATTACAAATAAAATCAATTCGATTTCATTTTTATTATTTGTTGCAATTTTATTAATTTTTAATATTAAATAGTTTAATTCAATTTTTAAATCTTAATTTTACATTTAACATTAAATCAACTACACGTTTTTTTTGTTTTATATATATATTTTAACCAATTATTAATTATTTTATTATCAATTAATATTATTTGTTTTTCATATATTTATTATTTGTATTATTTTTTAATATTTAATTGAATTTTAAGACTAAAATAATATATTTTTATTATTAATTTAGTTTTTTATTTATATATTAATTAAATTTAAAGTTTATTTAACTTTATTTAAGTATCTAAAGTCGTATATTTTTCACTCTGATCTTCGTTGATATAAACTGACTAAACTACGAATCGACCGTTTACGTAACAATTTGTTGTGATGCAACAAAAACAAACAAACAAAAAAAAAAAAAGTGAAATTTTGACGCTTTAATCACTGAGTTTTATAGAGAAAAGAGTCAGTGAGTAGAAACGTGTTGGTGATGAATCAGCAGCTGTGTGTGAGTGTGTGTGTGTGTGTGTGTGTGTGTGTGTGTGTGTGTGTGTGTGTGTGTGTGTGTGTGTGTGTGTGTGTGTGTGTGTGTTGCGGTGGAGGCGTTGGTGATAATCTCTCTGAGGCCAGACTGCTGCTGCCGCTTCGGTCGAGGTTTTAACCACATGTAATAAGCTGCCAGCCGAGAGGAGCGGAGGCAGAGAGGTGATGATAGCTGTTTGTGGTCCCTGTGGTTTCAGTTCAGAGAAAAAAAAAAACAAAAAAACCTGCGAGTCTGTGAGATGAAAGTGCAGCGTGAGACGAAGCGAAGCTGTAAATGTGACACAGTGAAGAAGAAGAAGAAGAAGAAGAAGAAGAGATGTGATGCTGTGATTGTGTGTTAACATGTGACCTTTCTTTTTTTATTTATTTATTTATTTTTTTTGCTGAGTTTGTGTCGGCGATAAGATGACATCATCAAACCGGTGGATTTTTAATTTTATTTTTATTTTAATCGTCTGATGAAGGGTGTTCCACATCAGCAGATTCATCATTTTTCATCACTCTTCACCTGTTGTTCTAGAAAAATGATGAATCTGCTGATGCGGAACACCCTTCATCGCCACATTAGCAAGTTAGCTAACATGCTAACAACAAACTCTCAGTTCACTTACTAAGTTATCAGTGTCTAAATTGTCAATTTTTAACCATTAAACGTCTTGTTGTCATAACAACTAGTGATGAAGGTTGTTTCAGATCAGCAGATTCATCATTTTTCTCGCTCTTCACGGACACATCGACCTGTTGTTCAGGAAAATGATGAATCTGCCAGCACACAACGTGTTAGCTTGTTTTACAGAGTTAAATGGCAAGTTGTCATGTTAGCTAACATGCTAATGTGGTGATGATGGATGTTTTAGATCAGCAGATTCATCTTTTTTCCTGAACAACAGGTGAAGAGTGAGGAAAAATGATGAATCTGCTGATGTGGGACACCCTTTACCACCAGTCATCAAATTAATTTGAGCTACACACAACATGTTAGCATGTTATACATTCAGTTTGTCATGTTAGCTAACATGCTAATGTGGTGATGAAGGATGTTCCACATCAGCAGATTCATCATTTTCCTGTTCAGAAAAATGATGAATCTGCTGATGTGGAACAACCTTCATCAGCAGTTGTTATAAAACCAGACGTTGGGTAAGTCTTGTAAAACAGTGTTTTTAATAAACTCTGGGTTCACTTACTAAGTTATCAGTACTTCAGTTTATGTGTAGGGACCCTATTCATGCTACTGCTGAAGTGAAGTGATATTTTGAGCTTTATTAGTGGTTAAAAAATGACAATTTAGATACGTTTGGCTGACTGCCCCATTTACTTTTATTGTTAACTATTTGGTTGTGAAAACAAAAGACGGTCAAACTGGATATTACTTCAACCATTCAGGCTTCCAGCTGCTTATATTTTAATGTGGCGTCAGTGGAGTCTTGTTTAAACATCACGTTCTTTAGCTGCAGATTTAACTCATCAACCCTCTCAGCGTTAGCGTTAGCAACACGTCTCTCTCCCTGCAGCTCGACATCACATCGATTAGAGAAGTTTTATTAAATGTTTCCCGTTTCACCCCAGAGACGTGAAATGGTATTTGGCACGACGGCTGAAGGAGGAAGACGAGGAGGAGGAAGAGCGAGTGATTAAATGGCTTTTTGATGTTGATGCGTTTGGAAATCCCATCGGTTGTTATCGTCCTGAGCACTTAGTGTAATGTGTGAGGATGGATTGATAGATGGAGGAGTCTGAGTTTTATTGCAGATTTGTCTTATGAAACACGTCCTGAATAAAGTTTAGTTGGAGGAAATTACATTTTTGTTTTAACTTAAAAAAAAATCTGTTTAAATTGTTTCTTTTGTTTCCACAATTTTCTTGATTAAATCCCCTAAAACTTGAAGTGAAGCTAACGCTTAGCATCGCTAACATTTAGCATCAGTAACACTTAACATTGTTAACTCCTGGTATCGCTAATATTTAGCATCGCTGACAATTAGCACCACCATCTTTTAACACCTGTAACATTTAATGTTGCTAATTCCTGCCATTGCTAATATTTAACATTGTTAGCATTGCTGTCGTTTAGCATTGGTAACACTTAACATCGCTAACATTTAGCATCGCTAAAGTTTTACATCGGTAACACTTAAAGTTTCCTAACTCCTTGTATTGCTAACATTTAGCATTGCTAGCGCTTAGCATCACTAATATCAGTAACACTTAACGTTAACTTTTGGCATCGCTACCAGTTAGCATTGTTAACATTTAACATCGCTAACATTTAGCATCAATAGTGCTTAGCATCACTAACATTGGTAACACTTAACATGGCTAACTCTTGCCACCGCTAACATTTAGCGTCGCTAATGTTTAACATTGCTAACATTTATCATCGCTAGCACTTAGCATCACGAACAGTCATCATTAGTAACCTAACGTTGCTAACTCGTAGCATCGCTAACATTTCCATCGTCAGACGTAAAAACTGATTGTTTTCTGTTTCTGTCAAACTATAAAACTATAAAGTTTATTAATAACAGATCTGGGATCAGACCTGATCCAGGTCTTTACTGAGACCAAGAACTTTATTAGTTAAAAACAAAAACATCTGCGTGATAAATATAATCAAACCAGCGTTGGATCATATTGATTAACGACATACTTTAACATTTTTTTTTTTGTAAATAAAAACTTTGTAATTGACTTTAAAGTTGATTTAGTGACATTAAACACCAGAGAACATGTTTCTAAAACATTTACGACTGGATTTAATTTCCCTGCAGTGAAATGTTGCTTCTGCTGTTTGTTTATTCTTGTTTTTATTTATTCTCTTGTTACATTTTTATATAAAACAGTAATTGGATTTAAAGTTTTTACAGATTCACACGGAAAACTTGTCTTGATAGCGACGCTACAAATTAACAAAGTTGGAGTTCAAGTTAGAAATTGATTAGTGTGTGTGTGTGTGTGTGTGTGTGTGTGTATTTGTGTATTTGTGTATTTGTGTGTGTGTGTGTGTGATTCCTGCCGCCGGCTGCTCTGACGTCATGTTCAATGGAAACACTGAGTCTGAGTTTCCTGTTCGATGGAACCGGTCCGACCGTCTGACCTGCTGATCACACGTCTGTTTGTCTGAGACCAGAAACAACTTTATTAACAACTGACACACACACACACACACACACACACACACACACACACACACACTCGAAGTGTGTACGGAGACTCTGACGTATGAAACAATAAACACAAACAAAAACACGACGTCCTGATTGGACGAGAGGTCGATGGAAACTTCCTGCTGCTTCTGTTTCTGTTTCTGGTGGAAATGAACGTCGTTGTTGTTGTTGTTTTGTTTACTCTTGTGTTTGTTTGTTTACTGTTGTCTTGTTTGATGTTGTGTGTTTTTTTTTCTTCACGTTTCATCTCTGTTGTTTGTTTGTTTACTGCAGATTTGCTTTTTTACTGTTGCGTTTATTTACTTTTGTGTGTTTGTTGTTTACTGTTTGTTTTTTGCTCGTGTGGGTTTGTTGTTGTTTGCTTGTTCACTGTTGTGTGTTTGTTTACTGTTTGGTTTTGCTTGTGTTTAGTTTGTTTGCTGTGTTTTTTGTTTATTTTGTGTGTGTTTGTTTACATTTGTTGTTGTGTTTAATTACTGTTGTGTGTGTTTTGTTTGCTTTTCCTGTTGTTGTTTATTTATGCTGTTGTATTGTTTTTTTGTTTTATGTATTATTTGTTTTTATTTTTACCCTCTTTATTTTACAATCTGTTGTCACTTTTGTTTGATTGTTTTATTTCCTATTTCTTCCTGTCGTTGTTGTTGTTATTGTTTTCTTTTCCTCCTCCACCGTCGTGTTTTGACCCTCAGAGCCTCCGTAGCTGCGTCGTTGTTGTTGTTTACAACCCAAACAAACATGGTCTGACAACTTCACGCTGGTTTGAAGAAGAAAACATAAAAAAAAAACTTTCTCTGAATCTTTTGCTCTTTCATCATGTTTATGTTTATTGAACCTATTGAACCGTCTTAAACTAATTTTTAGGGTCTTAAGTGTGTCGGCTTGATTCAGACACACACACACACACACACACACACACACACACACACACGCAGCATTACATCCTGCTCTGTAGCCTCTGGTCTTAATCTCTTCCCTGTGGATTTCCTGGTCACCGACTCTGAGAGAGAGATAGGAAAATGTGTGTGTTGGTGCCTGTGGCTGAATATTTTAACAGCCACTCCTCCTCTATACCTCCTCCTCCTCCTCCTCCTCCTCCTCCTCCTCCTTCATCGTCTGTTGGTTTGTTTGTTTTCTCTCCGTGTGTCCGTTGATCGTCTCCACAAACACAGAAAGTGAGAGAGTAAAGTGGCCGTGATGCTGCCTCGTTTCACTAAATTGAACGTGATTTTCTGGGTTTTGTTTTTGTTTTGTTTTTGTTGTTTTGGCTCAGCAGCGTCTTAACTAACCGTGACCTTCTGTCTCTTAACTCTCAGTTTGTTTTTATTTATTTATTTTATTTCCTCCCGGAGTTGAGTTGCAGTAAAACGCACACTCTTTAGACGACGACGATATGAAGAAAAATAATTAAACTAGATGTTGATCAGCTGTGATACTCAGAGCATCTTTTAGTTGTAGCTCAGTTCTACTGGAAAACAACTGGTCAAAGCTAATGTTAGCTTGTTTATAACTAACTGACGTTAGCTTGTTTATAACTAGCTGACGTTAGCTTGTTTATAACTAGCTGACGTTAGCTTGTTTTATAACTAGCCGACGTTAGCTTGTTTTATAACTAGCCGACGTTAGCTTGTTTTATAACTAGCCGACGTTAGCTTGTTTTATAACTCAACGTTAGCTTGTTTTATAACTAGCCGTTTTAGCTTGTTTTATAACTTGACGTTAGCTTGTTTATAACTAGCTGACGTTAGCTTGTTTTATAACTAGCCGACGTTAGCTTGTTTTATAACTAGCCGACTTTAGCTTGTTTTATAACTAGCCGACGTTAGCTTGTTTTATAACTAGCCGACGTTAGCTTGTTTTATAACTAGCCGACGTTAGCTTGTTTATAACTAGCCGACGTTAGCTTGTTTATAACTAGCCGACGTTAGCTTGTTTTATAACTAGCCGACGTTAGCTTGTTTATAACTAGCCGACGTTAGCTTGTTTATAACTAGCTAACATTAGCGTGGTTTGTAGCTGCTAACATTAGCTTGGTTAGCATTGTTTGAGTGTTGAGGAAGAAGCAGATGATACTTCAGTGAAGAAGTGGCTGCTCAAATCACAGTTTCTCTCTATAAATCTGTTGAAGTGTGACTATTAGATTAAGGTGGTTGGTTATGGCTGTGTGTGTGTGTGTGTGTGTGTGTGTGTGTGTGTGTGTGTGTGTGTGTGTGTGTGTGTGTGTGTGTGTGTGTGTGTGTGTGTGTGTGTGTGTGTGTGTGTGTGTGTGTGTGTGTGTGTGTGTGGCAGTTTATTCATGCGACATCCAAATTGCAACGAACCTGAAGGCGAAGGACAGACGAGGCCAGTTTGAGCCGAACCGGAGGCTACGATGCTCTGTGGAAGAAAGTGTGTGTGTGTGTGCGTGCTTAAACTCTGTGTGTGTGTGTGTGTGTGTGTGTGTGTGTGTGTGTGTGCTTAAACTATATGTGTGTGTGTCTTGGGGCAGGTCGTGCAAAGAGAAAAGGGTGTAAGAGGGGAAAGAGGCGAGTGTTATGCCACCTGGCTCCAAGGCAGTCATCTGGTGTAATGGGGCGTGTGTGTCTGTCTGTCTGACTGTGTGTGTGTGTGTGTGTGTGTGAGTGTGTGTGTGTCAGGGTGAGTGTGTGTGTGTGTCAGGGTGAGTGTGTCCTGTGGCTGTATGTGAACAGTCCACTCTATTATTTTACTTTGAAAAGCCCTTATGTTGTCCTTCTCTCTCTGTCACGATGTCGCTGGCGAACATGTGACAAAGTAACAAACCAGGACACATCTACTATTTTTTATTTCTACATTATTTGTCCAGACGTTGACGTATTTGTCTCTAATTTACAACAAAACATCGTATTCCTGCAAATATGATTTTATTGTCTTTGACTAAAACATCTGACCTCTAAAAATATGTGTTTATGTCCTAGAATAAGATGTAACACGCTAAAAGAGTGTCTTGGCTAGCAAGAATTAAAAAATTAAATTAATTAATTAATTAGAATTAGCTAATTAATTAGAATTAGTTAATTGGTTTAATTAACACATCAGCCAATCACAGACGAGCATTTATCATCATATCGATCACATAAGAAAGTCAAAATAAGAAACTGCCACATATATTGTAAGTTAATAAGGTGTTTTACGTAATAGCTAACATTAGCTTGTTGTATAACTAGCTAACATTAGCTTGTCTACAACTTGCTAATATTAGCTTGTTGTATAACTAGCTAACATCTCGTTTATAAGTAGCTGATGTTAGCTTGTTTTATAGCTAGCTAACAACAGCTTGTGTCAAAATGTTATGCTCATGCTACATAGCTAACATTAGCATTAGCAGCTTTTTGCTCATTAAAGCATCAAACCCGTGCAGCGTTGTTCCTAGAGTTGGAAAATGACGACATTGTTGTTTTGTTTGTTTACGTTGTTTTGTTTCTGTTGAAGTTAGCACGCTAACCTGCTAGCACTGACACTGACGGATGGTTACGTAGCAGTAAAAAAAGCTATTTAATTAGAATTTATTTAACTTTTGGAATCAAGTGACAGCGACTGGCTGCGTTCAGCACAAAACTGACTAGAAATATTTAAATAAAGTTTGACAGTTTCTGTTTTTAAACGTTATTAACGAGGCAGCAGTGCAAGAAAACGTCTCGTCTCGTCTCGTCCCATCAGGAACTAAGTGTCTAAGTGTTTTTTTTTCCTCATCCGTCAGCGTCGACGGGAGCAGTTTGAGTGATGGAAGGAGGAAGTTTTTACTCCTGAAATTTAATAACGATTGATGTCGGAAGATAAACGTGAAAATGTGACGTTTAGTTTAATTTTAAAAATGTTCGTCTGTTTCTGAAAACGAAGAGTGACTGAGACTAGTTTAAAAATAAACCGATTTCGCTTTTTAAAGGGATTTCAACCGTCCTGCTGACACAGGACACACACACACACACACACACACTCACAGCTGGGTGTGTGTGTGTGTGTGTGATGATGAAGGTCTCCTGAGGCCCTTCAGTCGGCCATGTTGTAGAACATTAGGTGCTGACTCTGTCGTCGTCTTTTTTCTCCTTGTCACAGTCGAATGTCTTCATCCTCCTCCTCTTCCTCCTCCTTCATCCTCCTCATCCTCTAATCCTTCTTTTACCTCAGCCTCTTTTTCTCATCTTCCTCCTCTCTCCATCCTCTCCACCTCCTCATTATCTCCTCATCCCTCCATCCTCCTCTCTGACTCCTCACCCTCTTATCCCTCTTTTTCCTCCTCCTCCTTCTCTCTCCATCCTCTCCTCCTTGTCATTATCTCCTTTATCCATCTCTTATCGTCTCCTCCTTCCTTCATTCCTCCACCCTCCTCCTCCTCCTCTCTGACTCCTCATCCTCTTATCCTTCTTTTCCCTAGCTCTCTCCTCTTTCTCCATCCTCCTCCTCATCCTTATCCTCCCCTCCTCCATCGCTTCATCCTCCTCCTCATCCTTCCCTCTGACTCCTCATCCTCTTGTCCTTCTTGTCCCTCCTCCTCCTCCACCCTCTCATCTTACTACCCCTCTCCTCTTTCTCTGTTCTCCTCCTCCTCCATCCTCCTCTCCCCTCTGGTGTCATCACTAAACTCCGACCAAAAATAAAACCTAGAAGTGTGTGTGTGGGATAACGAGCACGATGAGACAGTGAAATTACAGTGTGTGTGTGTGTGTGTGTGTGTGATATTGAACCACCTCAGCTGTTTAAACTCATTTTGAAGGTTTTGTCTGTAAACGTAGAAATAAAACTTGTCATATTTTATGTTGTTTTACAACTACTTGTTACATTTAAAAAAAAAAAAAAACAAACAGTGTTTGATCTGAACAGGTTAAATCTGACTTTTTATTACATTTCTCGTCTCCTGTCTCTTATAAATATTGTAAATATTCCAGTTTGTTGTTTGTTTTTATAAACTCGACAGCGACTCAGACTGAAACGTAAACGACAGTAATTGGCGTCACTTCGTCGCTTTGAGTTGAAATGTAATTTATTAAAACTCGTTACAGTTCAGTCGAGTCGTTCGGAGATTATCAGAGGAGAAAGAGTCTCAATTAAAGTCTCAACGTGTGTGTGTGTGTGTGTGTGTAAATAGAGCAGTAGCTAGGTAGCTGCAGTCTGACGACTCTATTTATAAAACTGCCCCATCTGTCTCTGTTACATTAGGAATTAATGTGTGTGTGTGTGTGTGTGTGTGTGTGTGTGTGTGTGTGACTGCTCTTGTCGCTTCCTGAAAGCTGGACATCTGTCCCACGGTCAACACACACACACACACACACTCCGTGTCCTCACTGATTGTTGGGTCGATGTCCAGGAAATTAATAAAAGTTCAACAAGTAAACATCCGCGTGTGTAGGTGGATGTTTTAACACTGATGTCACAAAGTTGTTTACAAATACACAAGTAGTCCCTGTTTCATCATTGTGACACAAATCTCCTCCATCTGTGTTAAAATGTCTGTTCTTTAGTTTTTAATCATTTCAGACTTTTCTTCAAACAAACTCCTTGACTGTAGCTGCTATAGGTAGTCACCAGTCAAAGACCTCAGGAATATCCACAATGATTGGTTGAATTTGTTGATGTTTCAGCAGTTTAGTCTGTGTTGGAGGCAGCGTGTTTATATTGGGGGAGTTTATCACTATTAACTGACCTGTAGTGTTCACACTACAAGACTTGTCAGTGATTGACTCCCGATCACACCGTGACGTCACCAAACTCTACGTCTGGTCACGTGAACTAGACAGGATGTAGCCGCTGCTTCTCACCGTGATTTACAGCCGTTTATTGTTGACGAGCACCGGTGAAGACGCTGCCTCCGACACAGACTAAACCGCCGCGTTCGGTTCGCTCCTCTGACGGAGAGCGCCAACGAGACGACGATCTGGACGACGACGACTCCGACGCACTGACGGTACCGAGGACGCTGCAGAGAAAACAGGAAGTAGAGACGTTTAGATGTGAAAACACATGAAAACAATCCTCTTACTCATTGATCAGATCCTCCAGGATTTAATGACGTTACAATCACAACTATTAACACTAATTCAACCAATCATTGTGGATATTCCTGAGGTCTTTGACTGGTGACTACCTATAGCAGCTACAGTCAAGGAGACTGGACTTACACATTAAAATAATCTTATGATGGAAACTGATACTAAACCAGCGTGTAAACATCACCGTGGCAACACACTGGTTTTCATGGTGGAGCTGAAATCAGCGGCAGACCTCCGGGTAACATTTGGTGTTTAGCATCGGTAACACTTTAGCATCGCTTGCGCTTCAAACGTCAGACTTTTAAACGTGGTTTGGAGTTCACTGACACTTAGCATAGCTAACGTTTAAGACTTAATGTTGCTAACTGTTGGCACTGCTAATATTTAGCCTTGCTAGCGCTTAAAATGTCAGGACTTTTAAACAGAGATCTGAGTTCGGTAACGCTTAGCATCGCTAACGTTTCACATCGGTAACATTTAGTGTTGCTAACTCTTGCCGTCGCTAACATTTAGCATCGGTAGCCCTTTAAACGTCAGACTTTTAAAGAAAAAAATCCTGGATTTTACCTCCTAAAGTGAGTCGAGTCTTTTTAAAAATAAATAAATAAATAAATAAACTATATCTTACACTTCCCACAATGCACCTTGATTTATTAACATCACCACACACACCCTGCTGTGTAGCTTAAACTCTACTAGACTCAGTTTTTGTGACGTTTGAATGTCGAGACTCCTCGTCTCTGTGACCGGCTGGAAAGATCAAACTGTGTGTGTGTGTGTGTGTGTGTGTGTGTATGGATCTCATTACACAAGGTGCCCAGATATTAAATCATACACACACACACACACACACACACACACACTCCTCGCGGCCTTTGTATTGATTTATATTGACACTGGTTGTGTGGAGCGTCGGTCATTAAATTAACACACGAACGGAGAAACTGATGACTCCACCAGACCACAGACCTCGTTCTGAGTGTGTGTGTGAGACAAAGAAAGTGCTCACCTTAGGTCATTAGTCCCACACACACACACACACACACACAGAATCACTTCCAGACTGAGCTCAGCTCGTTTCTCAGCTCCGAGGATTGTGGGAAAAAGCCGAGTTCGCTTTTTTCTCTCTTGAGGGAAAAAGAAACTTCTTCTACCTGCTCATTCATCTTCTTTAACGCATGTTAACGTGTCATATTCCACATATAATGAGCAGGAGAAAAACACACACACACACACGTAGATACGAGAAACTGGATCAAAGATAAATCCAGATTCTCTGCACTGATCTGATCCTACGTCTGTTTTTACTAAACGTTATAGTTTGTGAGTCTCAGACGCTGGTCTCATGATCTGGAGTCTCAACACCTGGTCCACATTAGTCTACCCTAGTCTACCCTAGTCCACCAGACCTCCCCGGTACCGGGTAACATCTGGATCAGACGCGGGGAGTTTGTAGAAAGTGAAAATGAAACAAAAAGCGTTAAAACGTCAGACTTTTAAATGTGGTTGTGAGTGAATCAGTGAGACGGCAGCAGCGTAAAGTTACGATGGTTGAAGTGGGCGGAGTCAGAGGTCGCGGGCGATGAACAACCAACGAGCAGAGAGATGGAGATGGACAAGTGGAGGAGATAAGATGGAGATGATGATGTGAGGATGAGTGATACTGTGTGTGTGTCAGGATATTAGATCATATCGCAGCAGGACGAGTCTTATCAGATCCCAACATGCAAACGTGAGCCGCTCTGCTAACTTCCTTCCCCTTAGCTCTGCTCGGTGTGTGTGTGTGTGTGTGCGTGCGTGCGTGTGTGTGTGTGTGTGTGTTACATCCTGTTTGAGAATCAAATGTCCTCACACACACACAGAGAGGGAGAGAGATGCTCTGGGCGTAGTAGATGTCACGTTAAGGTCAGAGGTTGGTTAGCTCCTCCGCTAACCGTTATCTGCTAACTGCTAATGCTACAGGAAACAGGCTTCGTTCAGTAAACAGCAGCGTTAAATAATTTAATGAATTACTTTGTTTACTCACCCCCACCTCCTCCTCCTCCGTCAGCTGATTTTTACAGAGCGACCTCGGCCAAGTCGTCGCTTTGAAGATAAAAAGAACATTACTTCCTTAATGTGATGAATTTCCACTGAGACGCAGGTCAGACTGAGGTCAGGACTCACACCCACTGACGACGAAGCTGCTTCCTACGAAATAAGTTTCCTAGCAAACTAGTGAAGTTTGAAACTGTTCAGAACAAAAAGATGATACTTTAAGACTCTAATGATTATGTTATCTGGTTGCAGACGGACAGGACTGAAAACATTAGCTAACTAGCTCATATATTAGCATTATCATTATCTGTTAGCAGTACCTGTTAGCTAGTTGGCCAGTTAGCTGTTAGCCGACCTGACGCCTAAAAAGAAAAGGTCTTGCAAGAGAGTTAGCATCATGAGAGTTGGTGTCGTGACAGTTAGCATCATGAGGGTTAGCATCACAACAGTTATAGCATTGCAAGTTTTAGCATCAAGAGTTAGCACCATGAGACATACTACCACGGGTGTTAACGTCATGAGAGTTAGCATCATGACTTAGCAGCATGAGCGTTAGCATAGCGAGAGTTAGCACCATTAGAGTTAGCTGCATGAGAGTTAGCAGTGCGAGAGTTAGCTTCGCGACAGTTAGCACCACAAGAGTAAGGATTACGAGTTAGCAGTGTGAGGGTTAGCTTTGCAAGAGTTAGCACCGCGAGAGTGAGAGTTAGTATCACGATGGTTAGCAACGCTAGGTTTAGCATTGCGAGAGTTAGCACGATAAGAGTTATCAACATTAGTTAGCTGCATTAGAGTTAGCATCGCGACAGTTAGCATTATGATAGCACCATAACAGTTAGCTGCATGAGAGTTAGCACTGAGTGAGTTAGCATCATGGTAGTTAGCATAATAAGAGTTAGCATCAACAAGTTTTCACGTGTTTCAGATCAGATCTAATTAAAAAACATCCTCCTACTGCCGCTGAGGTCATGTGACCTTTAGCTTTAACTTCACACCCACGTCACAAACGTCACCTGCTGCTGCAATGCATCATGGGACATGTTGATACTGTGAAGGATCCAACTGTTGTAGGAAAAAGCTGGATTTGTTTTGATTTTCGCACTTTTATAATCAAGTTTTTGTCCTAATTTCATCACGTCCTATTTTCGTTTTAATCCACGTCCTTGGTTGTGAATTAATTAATTGATTGATTAATTAATTGATGAATTATTGTGTAAATATCATCAGCGTGTGAACAAGAAACAGAAACAGATTAACGCCGAGTCAGAGGAGACAGACGAGTCAGAACATCGTCTGATTTTATCTGATGTCATGAGGACGGATGACACACACACACACACACACACACACACACACACATGAATCAGGCCGAGTGCTGACGATCAAACCGAAGTGATTTAGCAAAAAAAGATCTGTTAATTTAAAAGTTGAAACTGACGAGTTTTGTCACCTGAGATGACAAACACACACACACACACACACACACACACACACACACTTTCTCTCCCACACTCACTCACACTTGACACGATTTACTTGAATCCGTTAAAGCTGAATTTACATAAAACTGTGTCTGCTCCACTGCTTCTGCAGCGACGACAAGACACACACACACACACACACACACACACACACACACACACACACACACAGCCTTGTATACTGCAGTGTGGATGACCTTGCAGCAGCGACAGAGCAGAACAACAGCCTGTGTAGATACTTTGTGAGTGTGAGTGTGTGTGTGTGTGTGTGTGTGTCAGCTCTAATTAAGATGTTCTTGTCTCCACATGTGCTAGTCTGAGATCAGCTGCCTGTGATATTTACAGTCAGAGACTCTCAGAGCTGCTGGAGACTGAAAAAACTAAAACAGTTTTCAGTGACGTCCAGAGCAACATGAACCAGAGTCTGTTTCACCATGAATATGAGTCAAACTTCCCTCAACAGATATGTGACGTTGGTTGAAGTAATATCCAGTTTGACCGACTTTTGTTTTCACAACCAAATAGTTAACAATGAAAGTAAATGGGGCAGTCAGCCAAACGTATCTAAATTGTCATTTTTTAACCACTAATAAAGCTCAAAATATCACTTCACTTCAGCAGTAGCATGAATAGGGTCCCTACACATAAACTGAAGTACTGATAACTTAGTAAGTGAACCCAGAGTTTATTAAAAACACTGTTTTACAAGACTTACCCAACGTCTGGTTTTATAACAACTGGTGATGAAGGATGTTCCACATCAGCAGATTCATCACTTTTCTTGCTCTTCATGGACATATTGGCCTGTTGTTGAGGAAAAATGGTGAATCTGCTGATGTGGAACATCCTTCATCACCACATTAGCATGTTAGCTAACATGACAACTTGAATGTATAACATGCTAACATGTTGTGTGTTAGCATTTGACGATGTTTCCATCTAATAACAAACCAAAATAACAACATCTGATACAAAAATAGATGAAATTAATTTGATGACTGGTGATGAAGGATGTTCCACATCAGCAGATTCATCATTTTTCTCACTGTTCAAGGACACATCAGGAAAATGATGAATCTGCTGAAGTGAAGTGATATTTTGAGCTTTATTAGTGGTTAAAAAATGACAATTTAGATACGTTTGGCTGACTGCCCCATTTACTTTCATTGTCAACTATTTGGTTGTGAAAACAAAAGACGGTCAAACTGGATGTTACTTCAACCAGCGTTAAATATCTCTGGAGGGGAGTTTGACTCAGTCGTTGTTAAACGTTAAATGTTTACAGATTAATTTGACTCGACTCGTGTTGTTTTACGTGAAACATAAAAGAGGAATTAAAACAACACGAGGTGATAAAACCAGAATAAAACATTTGATGTGTTGTAGAAAAGTGAAAATTACATCACAGTTTGATAATAAACAAACTAATTACGTCGTCGTTAAGAGAAAAACGTTCGAGGAGAAAGTTTGAGAAACTTTTCTGGAATTTTATGTCGAAGCAGAAGAAATGTTCGCCTGCGGTTTGAGTCGAAACCACATTAGATAAAAAGTGTAACACTGCTGCCGTCGACATCTGTTTCCACTTAACACACTTTTCCTTTCTAACGTGTGTGTTCGTCTGAACCGTTACTGACGTTTTCGTTTTGTCTTTTGTGTTCGCAGGTTTGACGACAGAAGGTTTGTACCGAGTCAGCGGGAACAAGACGGACCAGGACAACATCCAGAAACAGTTCGATCAAGGTGAAGAGCTGATTTTACTGTTTTATAGTTTAAATTTTCTTTCTGTAGATTTCTCTGTTATCTCTGTTGTCTCTATATATATGAAAATATATAGCAAATATATTTTTAAATAACCATATAAAATATATTTAATAAAAATATCAAACATTTTAATATTCTAAAATATTTTATTAAATATATATTTAAAAAAACATATAATATTTTTACTAAATATTTTTAAAATATATCAAAGCAAAATGTTAGATATATTTATGAGTATATTTATTTAAAAATATAATAAAATCATTTTATTACATATTTAAATAATTAAAATATAAATAAAATATTTACCGTTTTTATTAAATATTTTAAAAGAAATTTAAATAATTTAGTTAAATATTTAAAAAATATATATTTAATTATATTTTTAAAGTAGATTTAATAAAAATATCAAATATATTTATAAAATACATTTAATAAATATTAAAATATATGTATTAAATTATTTTTGAAATTATTTTATTATAAAAAAATTATTACATATTTTAAAATATATTTAATAAAAACGGTTCAAATATTTTTATTAAATATTTTAGAGAAAATCTTGTGAATTTAAAACTTTAACCATTAGCCTGCGAGCTAGCCTGTTAGCCTCTGTTAGCGTAGCATGTGAAAGCTTATTTTTTCAAAATAAAAGTGCTTTTTTTCTCGCTTTGATTCATTTAATTATAACATCGCTTTATTACTTTAAAAAAAAACAAAACAAACATCTTAATTTATTGTTTCCACGGAGTCGGGAGATTACACGTATCGTCCAGATGTTCACCAGCTGCCGTCTTGACCTTTTAATCTGAAAATCTCACTTCCTGCCGCAGCCAAAACAACATCACTGCGTCAAATTAACGCTCGTAAATCACATCAGAAACATTCATCGAACAAAGTAACAGAGAATGTTTCTTCTTCTTCTTCTTCTCGTAGATCACAGCATCGACTTCGTGGCGATGGACGTGGCGGTGAACGCCGCCGCCGGAGCGTTGAAGGCGTTCTTCGCCGACCTGCCCGACCCGTTGATCCCGTACTGTCTGCACCCGGAGCTGGTGGAGGCTGCGAGTAAGAGACACGTTTCTTCTTCTTCTGCTCTGTAGTTTGTTATGAAACCGCTGAACCTCCTGTTGCATTGTGGGTAAAACCTTTCAAAGCGATGATGTCACAACGTGGATTAACGACCTCCGACCTCCATCGGTCGCTCAGGAGAAATAAAACTCTGTTGTTACACAAACACAACTTTACTGTAGTGGAGTCAGTTCTGATCCAGATCCAGGTCCTGGTCCTGATCCTGATCCTGGTATCTGTAAAATCCTGGATCAGGTCTCAGTGAGTCCTGATCCAGGTCTTTTATTAATAAGGTTTATAATTTGACAGGAGGAGGAAACTTTCAGTGTCTAACTAGCTCGTCGTTAGCCGTTAACAGCTAGCATGCTAACAGCTAACATGCTAAATGCAGCTCCACGTCCTGGTTCTGGTTCTGGACCAGGATGTGGAGCTGCGGGAGAGATGGGAGGCTCTAAAACTAGCTACCTTTCAAAATAAAATCCTTACTTATGGCCACCGATAGATAAATAATAGCCATGTCCATGTGCTTTTATTTTGAAAAAAACAAGCTCACAACCAACGAGAAATGTTGATGTTAGCTGTTAGCTGTTAGCTGTTAGCAGGAAGTTAAGTCCTGAGTAAATACAGGAAGTAGAGGCTGGCTGACCTTTCAAAATAAAATCCTTCCATATAACCACTGGATGAATAATATCTTTGTACAAATGTGCTTTTATTATGAAAAAAACAGCCAAAAATATTGATGTTAGCGGTTAGCGGTTAGCAGGAAGTTAAATAGTTTCCTTTCACCAACAACATTAAACGATTTGAACCAAAACTTCCTGTTTGATTTGATTTTATTCTGAAAGTCCTGAGTGAATACAGGAAGGTGAAGCTAGCTGACCTTTCAAAGTAAAATCCCTCCTTATAACAGCTTTTAAATAGATAAAATCTTTGTACAAATGTGCTTTTATTCTGAAAAACCAAGCTCTTAACTGACCAGAAATGTTGATGTTAGCTGTTAGCAGTTAGCAGGAACAATTGAATCACGACTTCCTGTTGGGACTTTCAGAATAAAACCAGAGGCTAGCTGACCTTTCAAAGTAAAATCCCTCCGTATAGCAGCTCATTAATAAATAACACTTCTATCTGAAGGTTCACTTTCATCTTGAAGATTTAAATCACAACTTCCTGTTTGGATTTTTCAGAATAAAAGTGAATGAAAAAAATGTTTTTTTTTTTTGTGTGTGTTTTTGGTTCGAGGTTGAAGCCAAAAAAGAAACAAGAAAAAACAAAACAGAGACGTGAAACAGACGACTTGTGTTGCTGCCCACAAGGCTCAGTGTGTGTGTGTGTGTGTGTGTGTGAGAGTGTGTGTGTGTGTGTGTGTGTGAGAGTGTGTGTGTGTGTGTGTGTGTGAGAGTGTGTGTGGGAGCTGCTCTTGGCAGCGTCGCAGCCTTTTGTTTTCCAGAGAGTATAATTTCCGTTCCCAAGAGAGAGTGTGTGTAAAATGTAAAACGCCTTCTGTCTTCTCTCTCTGTGTGTGTGTGTGTGTGTGTGTGTGTGTGTGTGTGTGTGTCTCAGAAATCGTTGACCACATCGAGCGTCTCCAGGTTTTGAGAGAAATAGTGAAGAAGTTTCCTGCCGTCAACTACCAGGTCTTTAAATACATCATCACACACCTGAACAGGTAAACACACACACACACACACACACACACACACACACACACACACACACTCTCTTCTCTCGGCTAAAAGTGATGAAACAGCAGCGACGTCGTTTCTTCTCTCTCAGCTGTAACTTTAATTAAGTTTTATATGTGATCGTTTATCGTCTCTGACTCATGAAATTCTCTTTTAATTTAAATTCACTCGTTTAATTTGTCCCGAAGTGAAGAAACGACGGCGAAGAGATAAAAAAGAACAAAATGAAAATTATTAAATGCTGTGGAAATAGTAATAAAAGTAAAAATTAAATTCTCAAAAATTAAATAATCAGCTGCTTTTTTTGAGCAAAAAAGCCATGAAATGTTCTGATTTCAGCTTCATATGTTGATACTAAAATAATAAGAATAAAAAATAATTATAGCAATAAAATAAATAAAATAAATAATTTTCAGACACAATATTAGAAATTATTTAAAATTTTAAATCTATTTAATTTATTAATTAAATTAATTAAATGTATTTAATTGCATTTTTATTAATAATTATTAATAGTTTATTTATGTTATATGTTTAATAATATATGTAATATATATATTATTTATAAATTAATGTATTTACATATAATTTATTCTTTTATATTTTATTTTTATAAAAATATGTTTTATATATTTTTTTAAAATAATTTTGTCTTATTTCATATTATATAATTTATTTTATATCATTTGTGTCAAGATTTAAATTATTAGTTTAAATTAAATTAGTTTATCTCAGGATGTGATGACATCACAGCTTCGTCGTCTCCTAGGAAACCAAACCAAGACGTCAGTTGAATCATAATTTAATTTCACTTTAAAAGACGTTTTCCTGTCACGATCGCAACTTCCTGTCTGGACTTTCAAAATAAAAGCAGAGTGAAACCAGGAAGTAGAGTTTTTAAACTGTTGCCGTTGTTACCAGGGTGAGTCAACACAGCAAGACGACGCTGATGACGGCCGACAACTTGTCCATCTGCTTCTGGCCGACGTTGATGCGTCCGGACTTCGAGAACAAAGACACGTTGTCGACGACGAAGCTGAACCAGGCCGTCGTCGAGTCCTTCATCCTCCAGAGCGACTACTTCTTCCACGGCGGCGAGATGGCGGAGAGTTCGAGCAGCGAGGGAACGCCGCCGCCGCACTGCCACAACATGGTGGAGGCTCTGCTGCCGCTGCAGCTGCCGCCGCCGCTTCAACCGCAGCAGATCCAACACGGTCAACAACATCATCAACAACAACAACAACAACACGCCCTCCCCCCCGACCCGCTCATATAACCCACACACACACACACACACCAGGAGCATGCTGGGAAAATTAGACGTAACATTTTAGAGACACGTCGACCGGTCGAAGATAATCTGTGAGAGAATTTACAATCGGACGCCATCTTTGTTTTTGTTTTGTTTGTTTCGTTTGTTTGTTTTTATTCCGGAACTAATATTAAACCCCGCCCCCTTTTTCTTCTTCTCTCTTAAACGATACATGAAACAACTACAGGACGATTTGGCACATAGAGACGTTAACACTAATGTCGTTTTAACAGAAGAAGAAGAAGGAGAAGAGGATTCTGGGATATGTAGTTGTTTCTACGTCTACGTCAATCCTGATGGAATAATAGCACACTACGAGGTGGAGGTGGGCGGGGTTACTACCCACTTTATGACCACGCCCACTTTACGGCCACGCCCACTTTATGACCACGCCCACACACAAAAAAATACATACACACACTAAAGAAAAGGGAAAAAAACTAAACTAAAAGTGACGTGATTTTGACGTTTGCGGCGGCGTTTTCTTGCAGATTTCAACACCGGAAACAGGAAACACTTCCTCTTCATCTTCCTCCTCCTCTTCCTCTTCCTCTTCCTCTTCCTCTTCCTCTTCTTCTTCTTCTTTTTTTTTTTTTTTTTGAGGAGACGTCGCAGAAAAACTACAGTTTGTTTATGTTTTTTTTTTAAATATTCTTTCTTTTTACTACCTGGTCTGTGTGTGTTTTTGTGTGATGATGATGATGATGAAGATGACCTGTGTGAACTCACCTGTGGTCTTTGAGGGAAAAGGGGGCGGAGCTTAAACTAAACGCCGTTAGCACGAGAATCGGACGACGTTGGCACATGATTGAGGAAACCACTACGTTGCAATGCATTCTGGGTAAGCCGAGGAAGAGGAGGAGGAGGAAGAGGAAGAGGCGTCGTCTTCCCGCCGGTTTTTCATTTTTTTTTTTTTTTTTTTCTCAAACGTTTTTTGTTCCGTTCGTTTGTCGGAAAAAAACGAAAAAAAAAAACAAAACAAAAAAACTTGCATGTCTCTTTCTCCGTTTTTTTTTTTTTTTTTTTTGGACACGTAATTAAAAAAAAAAAAAAATGAATGAACTTTAAATTTAAAAAAAAGAAATGAAATGAAACGAAAACACTTTGAAAACTTTGAGAATTTAGGTTTTTTTAATGTTTATTTTCTCGTTTTCGTCGGTTTAAGGGGAACATTTCGTTTTTTTTTTTGTTTTTTTTGGTTTTTGGTTTTTGTCTCATGCAAGAAATCAACTTAATATCATATTTTTTTGGTCATATGTCGAATAGTTTTTCCCTAAATAGAGGAAAGAAGTATATATAAGTATATATATATAAAAATTTATCGGCAGCAGACGTTGCTGGTTTAGTGAAATACCGCGGGTACTGGACTATAACCTGTCACAAGCTATAATCACTTTTCTTTGGTTCTGAAACTGAAACCATCTTTTTTTTCCTGTGTGTGTGTGTGTGTGTGTGTGTGTGTGTGTGTATATGTGTGTGTGTGTGTGTGTGTGTGTGTGTCGGGGGGTTTGGTAACAGATAAAATCAGTTTAACTTCCTCTTTGTTTCGTCTGAAAGAGAAAAAAAAAAGAAAATCCCTCATCGCTTCTGGATCAGTGACACTGAAAGTTTTTACTCATAAAGACTCTAATTTAGTTCTCGTTTGTTTGTTTGTTTGTTTGTTTCAAGTAAACGAGTCTCAGACGACGACAACAAACTGATGATTGAAGTACGGAAGATGATTAGTGCCACGTTTTTATTTATTTATTTTATTTTTATTTAATTAAAAAAAAAAAAATCTTGGACATTAAATCCAGAATTTTTTTTGTTTAATATTTTTATTCAAAATTCTTGGATTAAATTCTGACTTTTTTTAATTTTGTAATAAAAGTCAATTAAATAAATAAATAAATATTATAATTGATTTTAAATGAAAATTAAATTGGATTAAAATTTAGTGATTTTAGGTTGTTTTTTTTTTTTTTTTTTTTAACTTTTTTATTTATTTTTTCTTTTTTTTGGAACAAATATCAGAATTTTTGCTGTATTTTTGTTTATTTTTTATTTTTTAAATAAATAATTTAGATATTATTTTATTATTATTATTATTATTATTCTAGTTAATCTCCAACTTCTCAGAATTTTGTCTCAGAACTAAACTGAGATTCTAGAATCAAACCAATAAACAAACAAACAAACAAACAATCGTCGGCTCCAGTCGTCGTCGTCGTCGTCTCAACTTTAATCTGCAGTGAAAAGTTTTTTCGTTCAGATCCGACTCTTCGGTACTTTGACTTTATTTTCTACGTTTTCTCTCCACGACGTCGACCTGAAGTTTCTACATGAACAAAACGTCTTGTGACGGATCCGTTGACCTGGTTCTGATCGGTTTTTATTTCACTACTGAAACAAACAACAAACAACAAATCTCCATGTTTACAAAAACAGAAACGACCATAAAAACACTGATTATCAACGTTACTTTGTTACGTTATTATATAAACTTACAGGAAGTTAAAGGTTAAAGGTTAAAGGTGCCATATGTAGTGTTTTTTTGTGCTAACGTTAGCGTTAGCAGCTGTTTACTGACACTAAACTTCACCAGCAGCTGAGCGCTAACTCTTATTCTGCTTTTACTGTAGTTAGCATGCTAAGCTGTTAGCATGCTAAGCTGTTAGTGTGCTACTTGTTAGCACATTGTGCTAAGCTGTTGGCATGCTAACAGGTGCTGTTAGCATTCTAACCTGGTAGTGTGCTAAGTTATTTGCATGCTAACAGTTGATGTTGCCATGCTACCATGTTCGTGTGCTGTTAGCATATTAGCACCTGTCAGCACCTGTTAGCATATTAACATTTTAATGTGCTAGACTGTTGCCATGCTGACAGGTGCTGTTAGCATGCTAGCCTATTAATGCGCAAAGCTGTCTTAACCTGTTAGCATGCTGACCTGTTAATATGCTAGACTGTTAGCACGCGTGTTATAACCTGGTGGTGTGCTACCTGTTAGCATGTTAACCTGTTCGTGTGCTAAGCTGTTAGCATGCTAACTTGTTAGTGTGCTACCTGTTAGCATGGTGACCTGCTAGTGTGCTAACCTGTTAGCATGCTAACTTGTTAGTATGCTATCTGTTAGCATGCTAACCTGTTAGCATCGACCGTCACCAGCAGCTAAAGAAACGTTATAAACATCAGTAACTTCTGAGTTAAAATGAAAATAAAATCACAAGTCGCTGGTACAGGAAGTGACAGTGTGACCGCCAAATTAAAAGCCTTTTTAAACTCGTTCTAGTCGCAAATAAACTCGACTTGAGTAGAAACTGATCAGCAGCGATGAGGGACGACGCTTTAACGACACTTTGTATCATTTTTAAATTGAATCGAATCGAACGACGGTTAATTTACTAAATTGATTAGAAAATCAAACGGAAGAGAATCGATCGGGTTCATTGATCAGTGGACGTCGAAGGAGACGGAAGCAGGTGGAGGTCGAGGGACAAAACGAACGTTTAACGGTTTCTAACGACGGACGGTTCAGCAGCTGCTAGAGAATCAACATTAAGTTGTTTGTAGTTTGTTTATGTTTATTTTTTTTTCCTCATCTTGTCGATAAAAACCTGCTCATCCAGTCAAACCGGTGTATAAACCAACCGACTCTAACGTCATCCGCTGTATTATAGTAAATAAAAATGATTTTCAGAAATGAAAAAACTCTAAAACAAGTTTCTTTTCTTTCTTTCTTTGTTTGTTTGTTTGTTCTTTTTTTTCTCTCCATAATGTTTCCAAATAAAGTTTTTTTTTCAAAAAAAAAGGTTTGAATTTGTGTCTTCTTTCTTTAAAATGAATTTAAATAATAAAAATAAGTTTTAATTGTTTTTTGTAACATTGTAACATGTTACTAAGTGATATGAGAAATTAAATCAATTAAATAAAATTATGAAATACTTATTATTATATATTATATATAATAATTTATTTTATAAAATTATGAAATACAAATTTGTTAAATATTAAGTAGGTTTTGAATATAAAATAAAATAAATCTTGATAAATTAAATAACTTAAAAAATAGAATATTTTTATTTATTTGATCTATTTCTTTGTTACAATTTTTAAAATATTTTATATTTTATAAAACATAAAACAGTAAATAAATTATATATGTATATATAATAATATGCTATAAATAATAATTATAATAATTATAGTTTATAATATATAAAATTAAACTAAAAGCTAAATTAAATATGAAAATAACTATAAAATTTTTTGTATAATTTTAAATATTTTAAAATATTTTTATAATTATATAAAAATATAAATACGTTTTTTTTAATATAAAAAATCCTTTTAATCTTAAACTTTATTTAAAATCATTTAAAAATAAAATCACTGGACATTTATTATTTTATTATTAATATTATTATATTTTAACAATAATAAAACATAACAGTTTTTGTGATGTTATATTTATATTTACTTAAATTAACTAATTAAATATTCATCAGCACAAATATGTTTCATAAAAAAAATGTTACATGTTAAAGATTAAAAACAAGAGATTAAATGTATTAATATTGTTTATTTATTAATTTAGAGAAAATTTATTTCATGATTATTATTGTTTTATCATTAAAATATAAAAAGACTCAAACTTTCCTCCTCAGTTGTAAATAAAGTGAACTGCGCCACCTGGTGGTTTAACTCTGAACTACAGAAACATCAACTCACTGATTTTATATCTCGTTAAAAATATTTAAACGTCAATAAAATTAAAAATATTTTCCGCCGAATTTATCATTTAAATTAATTAAATTTAATAAAGTTGTTTTAATGACTGATAATGTTGATAAAATGTAAATAATTTAGATTAAAATATAAAATGAGACATTTTTCAACGTAGTTTGGTTTCATTGTTGCTTTTATTTAATGAATTTTTTTCCAACATGTTAAAAAATATTTTACATTTCTTTGTTACTAATATTTAAGTTTAATAAACCTCATTTTAAAAATAAAATTATTTCTCATTTTTAAAAATTATTTTACTTTAATATCTTGTCTCTAATTGGTTAAAGAAACATCAAAGATGCGATTTATTAAAATGTGTCGGTTGTTTTTATCAGTTGACAGTGGATCCAGCGCCACCTACTGGTCAACACAGTGAACAGCTGCAGACACGAGGAAACTGATTTTTACAACAAATTTTTAAGTGAAAATTTGCTCCTGGAAGAAAAAAACTGATTAAAACCGGATCAATAAGACTCAGACCTGTTAGTTTCTGTTTTTATCTGTCTCCAGTTTTATGAAATAATTTGTTAAAAGACGTAAATTTTTAAAAATTAGCATAAAGTTAATTTTAGATAAACATGAAGTTTAACTTTAAACTTTATTTAACATTTATTCACATTGAATGAGGCTTTTATTTAAAAAAAGATTTATTTTACATTTTATATTAATTTTGAGTAAAATTAAAAATATTTTAAAAATAGAAATAAATATGATATTAAAATATTTAAAAATAAAAAATAAAAATTACATCAAAAAATAATAAACTTAAAATGTTATTTTCTCCACAAAGAAATTGAAAACCTCAAATAAGTTGTTTTAAAAAGGTACAAATTATTAAAAATATAAAATATATAAAATATAAATGGTTTTAAAAGTGTAAATAAATAAATAAATAAGAATAAAATAAAATAAAAATGTAATTTTCTTTCTTTCCTAGCAAACAATATTATTTAAAAAACTACAAATCTTAATAAAAGTAAAATAAAATAAAAATAAAATGGGGTTTAAAAATTTAAAAAGTTTTAAAAATGAAAATAATAAAAAAAAATTAGACACATTTATAAAAATGTTTAATTTCACATCTTTCATTAAAAGTTTTGGGTCATAAATGTTTTTAAAGTTTTAAAAAGTTTTAACTTTAATTTAAAGTTTTGTTACTTTGAATAAAGGGACTTTTATTTTGAAGGCGACACAAAATAAAATCGGTCGAAAACAAACAGGAAGTGACGTTTTTTCTGTTTTTTATTTTAATTTATATTAATTTTAATATATTTTATTTAGTGACCGGGCCTCACACTGAGGTTTATTTTATTCTATTTGTAATTTTTAATTTTTTAAATTAATTTTATTTAATTTTAATTTAATTTAATTTAGTTAAGACGCGCGTGCGTCACACAACCAGCAGGTGTTTGTCGCTGATTGATCCGGTGAGTTTTAGTTTTAATTCAACAGTTTTAATTCAAATTTATTAGAAAATAAAAGGTTTTTATTTAGTAAAAACAACTGATGTTAAAATCGAGATGAAACAAAGTTGAAGTGAAAAATGTTAATTTTTCTGTTTTAAATCCACGTTTTGTTCGTTTTTGTTTCTTTAAAAAAACGTAAAGTTACTCGTGTTTTTCTTTTGTGTTGATGTTGAAAATTAAATAAGAAAGTTTTGACATGTTTATAAAAAATAAAATTATAAAAGTAATAAAGTATAAAGTAAAAATAATTAGTTGAAGAAATATAACAAAGTTTTTACAGTTTTTGATACTGGTCTGATACGGATATTTACTGGATTTGACATTGTATAATCACTGGTTTTGATTCTGGATATTTGCTGGATTTTATACTGGATATTTACCAGTGTTGATAGTAGATTTCACTGGTTTTTATACTGGTTATTTAATGTGTTTGATACTGGATATTTACTGGATTTTATTGTGTATATTCATTGGTTTTGATACTGGATATTCGCTGGGTTTCATACTGGTTATTTACCGGGTTTTATACTGGTTATACTGGATATTTCCTTGGCTTCATACTGGATATTTACCAGTTGATAGTAGATATTTATTAGATTTGATACTGGATATTTACTGGTCTGATTTGGCTCAAATACTTTAAAAGAATCGTTGTTTAATCTTGATTTATTTCATTTTAACTTGTACGTAAATAAAGATAAATTAAAGTAGACACATTGTTTCTAAATGTATCTGTTTTATTTGCGTTTCCTTCGATCCACCACCAGAGGGAGTCGATGTTTCTGCAGCTTCTCGTCGTCCTGTTCAGTAAAAGAAGAGATGGAGCAGCTGCTTTGCTCTGTCATCCTCCTCCTCCTCCTCCTCCTCCTCCTCCTCCTCCTCCTCCTCCTCCTCTGTTAAAGGGGGAGCACCACACCCTGTCGACCAATCACAGCCCGGCTCCACCTTCTCCATCACATCATCTCAGTTTCCAAGGTAACAGGGCGCCCCCCTCTCTCTCTCTCGCTGTCTCTCTCTCTGTTTCCACACCGAAAGGTGCCGCATCATCATCCTCCTCCCTCCTCCCTCATCCGTCCGTCCCACCAGCGTCCCACACTGAGAGCTGGTGGCTAGTTTAGCGTTAGCATCATCTGCAGTGGGACTGTCACAACATCACATCACCTCCGTCTCCGTCTCTCTGACGTCCTCCAGCAGGAAGCAGGAAGGAAACCAGAGGACGAGATGGACTAAAGAAGAAGAAGAAGAGATGTGGTATGTACTGAACCTGCTGCGTGTGTGTGTGTGTGTGTGTGTGTGTAAAATCCTCTGATGCTAACGCTAACGCTAACGATGCAAAAACAGAACGAGACGAAACGAGAAAAAGGAATAAAATAAAAACGGGGTAAAGAGAAAGAGAGGTGACTCCCAGTCTCTCTCTCCATCTCTGTCAGTGTGTCCGGGTGTCTCTCGCCCTCTCTCTCGCCCTCTCTCTCTCTGTGCTTTTGTTATGGAGGCCTCCTCCTCCTCCTCCTCCTCCTCTTCCTCCTCTTGCTCTGCAGAGCAGCTCGCTCTGCTGCATACAGAAAGAGGCCAACACCTTCTCTGCTCCCAGTACGTCGCTCTCTGGGCTGAACTGGGAGGCTGAGACGCTTCTGGATCGTTACTATTATTATAACAATAATAATTAATATTATCGCCATCGCCGTGGTCATGTGATCAGTGTTTACCAGCGGCTGCTTTTGTTGTTATTGTTCCCAGAAGTTGAGACTTTGAGGAAGTAACGATGGAGGACGAGGTGGGGTCGTCACGTCAGAACCTCCGTCACTGCTCTGATGTTAATTTTGTTATTTTGTAAAAAAAATAAAAGTCACTAAACTTTGACGTTAATGTTCTTTAAATCACTTCAAACACAAAGACGACGCGTTGTAACGTTCAGATGTTCAGTGAACGTTTAAACTTTTCCATCAACGTCATAAAGACTTCGATCGAGAGCGTAACTTCTCAACTTCTTCACTTTGTCGTAACTCTTCTTCTTCTTCTTCTTCTTCTTCTTCTTCTTCTTCTTCTTCTTCTTCTTCTTCTTCTTCTGATCGACGAGATGAGTCACATCCTGACGCATCTTCGTCTTCTTTCCTGGAACTTCTGCTGAGTCACATCAGATCACATCAACGTTTCCTCTTAAAGCCTCTTTAACGTTAAAGAAACATCCAGCGGCGTCGCAGGAAACTCTCCCGTTCCTCTGAGTCTCGAGGAAGTAAAATCTTTCACGTTTATGTTTGGAATATTAGAAACAGGAAGTTGTGACGGTAACGAGCGGTCGCCGCTCCTCAGGATGTGATGTAACAACCCCCCGGGGCTGTTAAACTGGGGCGAGAAGCTACAGAGAAAGAGAAAGATGAAGAGTGTGTGTGTGTGGAGGAAGGTTAAAGAGGGCGTGGGCTTCTCCTGTTACAGTTGATGAGATTAAATCCACGCTGAGACTCAGCGGGAGGGTAAACGCTGCCCTGCTGCTTCAACTTAACCACTTGAAGTGTTTGACTTTGTTGTGACGTCGCTAAAAAAGAAAAGAAATCACAGTTTTTATCAGTTTTTCTACACTTTCTCCTGCTGGTGATGCGGCGCTTGTTGCTGTCGTTTCTTGTGGCTACCGAGTTAGCATGCTAACGTCAATAGAAAGCAACAATGTGTTGGTTTTGTTGGGACGTTTGCTAGCTGCTAACGCTAACGTCCCTCCTCTTGCCACGTAGCTAAAGGTGGCGTCGTTGAGGGTGAGAAGTGTCCGTCGTTCCACATTCAACTTTCTGAGCGTGATGAGTTAAACCGTCTAGAAACAAAGCATCGGAAGTCGTCGTTGCTATTAGCTACGTAAAAAGACGATGCAACTAGTCTCCATGACGACCGAATGACAACAAACAAACAAACAAAGATGGCGTCTACAGACTCGTTTATGTCCGTCAAGACATTAAATCTGATGTTTCCTGTTGATAGATGAATGGAAAACATTAGCATTAGCAACTTGCTAATGTTAACATTAATGGATGTTATTGATTAGCGGTTAGCGATAACTACTTTCCTATAAATTTAGAGGTGTCCTGTTTTCTCTCTGTCGCCATCCTTGTCCTGGTGCATGCTGGGAGATTCCTCGTACCTCCTTGGTTTGACGTGTGGTCCTGGGATAGCTTCGTTTGGAGGCTGGTGTGGAGAAAGTTTTCAAACTAAAGCTCAGATGAATGTCTGGTTGTTGCTGTTTTGTTGCGTTTAAACTTCAACAAGTTTCCAGTAACGTTTCCACGTCCTCGAGGGGGCGGACGTGTTTTCCAACAAGATAAATGTTGACGTTGACGGTCGTTGTTAGCACTGACATATGGTTGTTAGCGTTAGCTTGTTTTTACAGATAGACGGCTACGTTAGCTATCGGTGTAGTTCTCATGTCAACCTCCTGGGGCCGTTACACTTTACCTATCAAGTGTTAGCAGCTAACATGCTAACAACGAAAGAAGCCGCCTCCTGGTGGCGAAAAAGCAAAGTACAGTTTAGTTTTCAGGCTGGTTTATTTTTATTTCCTGACTCCCAGGTCTCGTCATCCTCCTACTCTAACTATCTCAGTGTCATGTTGATGTTTAATGAGTTCGGTGTCGCCGTAGTTTCCCCAGCGTGGAGGCGTCAGACTCCCTGAGGATCATCTCCAGCCAGACAGGAGCCGCTTGTGTTTACTTGAGTCAGTTCAGGTCAAATCCACCTACAAAGTGTTTAACTGAACAACATCTGGAAATGTTTCAGACTCAAATCATTTAAAAAATAACATGATTTTATGAAAATAGTCATGATTTTTTCCAGCTAGTTTACATCCTCTGGGGGGCGCTGCAGTGATGAGACGGTTGAGGTCAAGGTCAATGTGACGTCATAAAGTAAAATCACAAACAACTCGAGGGAATCGCGACACATTCGACAGAAACATTCACTGACCTTGAATTTACACGTTTCAGTCGTCGCTTGTTTTAGTTTAATTTCACCATGAAAATGAATTGAACTCCCCTCAACAGATATGTTATGTTGGTTGAAGTAATATCCAGTTTGACCGTCTTTTGTTTTCACAACCAAATAGTTAACAATGAAAGTAAATGGGGCAGTCAGCCAAACGTATCTAAATTGTCATTTTTTAACCACTAATAAAGCTCAAAATATCACTTCACTTCAGCAGTAGCATGAATAGGGTCCCTACACATAAACTGAAGTACTGATAACTTAGTAAGTGAACCCAGAGTTTATTAAAAACACTGTTTTACAAGACTTACCCAACGTCTGGTTTTATAACAACTGGTGATGAAGGTTGTTCCACATCAGCAGATTCATCATTTTTCTTGCTCTTTATGGGCATATTGGCCTGTTGTTGAGGAAAAATGATGAATCTGCTGATCTGGAACATCCTTCATCACCACATTAGCATGTTAGCTAACATGACAACTTGAATGTATAACATGCTAACATGTTGTGTGTTAGCATTTGACGTTGTTAAGACCCAACGTCAACAAAGTCAATGAACATAAATGTACATGTTTCCATCTAATAACAAACCAAAATAACAACATCTGATACAAAAATAACTGAAATTAATTTGATGATGGTGATGAAGGTTGTTCCAGATCAGCAGATTCATCATTTTCCTGAACAACAGGTCGATGATGTGATGAATGATGAATCTGCTGATGTGGAACAGCCTTCATCACCACATTAGCTTGTTAGCTAACATGACAGCTTGCAACTATTTAGCTCTGTAAACTTAATTTATTGGTACTTGGGGTAAGTGGGGCAGTCGGCCAAATGTATTTTTCTTTTTTTTAAACAATTATCTTGTTTTCATAACAACTGGTGATGAAGGTTGTTCCACATCAGCAGATTCATCATTTTCCTGAACAACAAGTTAATGTGTCTGTGAAGAGCAAGAAAAATGATGAATCTGCTGATGTGGAACAACCTTCATCACCAGTTGTTATAAAACCAGACGTTGGGTAAGTCTTGTAAAACAGTGTTTTTAATAAACTCTGGGTTCACTTACTAAGTTATCAGTACTTCAGTTTATGTGTAGGGACCCTATTCATGCTACTGCTGAAGTGAAGTGATATTTTGAGCTTTATTAGTGGTTAAAAAATGACAATTTAGATCCGTTTGGCTGACTGCCCCATTTACTTTCATTGTTAACTATTTGGTTGTGAAAACAAAAGACGGTCAAACTCAATGTTATTCAACCAACATGTATGTGATGTTGTTGCTTCATGTAAACTCAGTGTGACATGTTAATGAGCTCAGACAGACGCAGTCTTGATTCAACAAGAGACCAGCGGGGCCCCGAGTCCTCAGCACACAATAGTGTGTGTGTGTGTGTGTGTGTGTGTGTGTGTGTGTGTGTGTGTGTGTGTTCACCATCCCCCATGTTTAAATTGGACACATCATCCTCAAGTGTGTGTGAGGTTGAATCAGACTCGTATATGATGAGGTTCAGGGTTCAGGGTGATCTGGTCTCTAGAGACAAGCAGCAGAATAAAATATAAACCAGCAGCAGATGAAACATTTGAATCTGATCATTAAGACTCAGTTGTTTCATATTTTAGTGTAAATATCAGACGGTTTGGACGTCTTTCTCTGTTCGTCTTCAGTTGGTCTTTTCCTTCGTTTTGAAGCAGCAGCTCCTCTTCCTCCTCTTCCTCCTCTGGTATCGATATCATCTCAGACCTCGGGTGTGGCAGCAAACACTCGTTTCACTTCCTGAGCTTCTGTTTTTTTTCAGCCCCATCGACTGGTGAATCTGCAGAGAGAGAAAGAGACTGAGACGTGGTAGTGAGGAGACGGTTCCTACAGACAAACCAACGTGTCCTGAACTTTGTAAATGTTCAGACTGATTCTAGAGAAGATTGTTGATCAAGTCACTACGTTAGTCAAGTCGTCAAAGTTGTTAAATCTCTGTAACGATGTGAAGGAATTTCTTCATGTTTTGCACGTTTACTTCTTTAATTCTTAAACTTCACCATCGATCAGTGAGTCTCAGTCTCTGTCGTGATCGTTGGCGACTTGTGTTCCCATGATGTGGAGTCTCAACAACTGGTCTGAGACCTGTAGTGTTCACACTACAAGACTTGTCAGTGATTGACTCCCGATCACACCGTGACGTCACCAAACTCTACGTCTGGTCACGTGAACTAGACAGGATGTAGCCGCTGCTTCTCACCGTGATTTACAGCCGTTTATTGTTGACGAGCACCGGTGAAGACGCTGCCTCCGACACAGACTAAACCGCCGCGTTCGGGTTCGGCTCCTCTGACGTGGAGACGCCAACGAGACGACGATCTGGACGACGACGACTCCGACGCACTGACGGTACCGAGGACGCTGCAGAGAAAACAGGAAGTAGAGACGTTTAGATGTGAAAACACATGAAAACAATCCTCTTACTCATTGATCAGATCCTCCAGGATTTAATGACGTTACAATCACAACTATTAACACTAATTCAACCAATCATTGTGGATATTCCTGAGGTCTTTGACTGGTGACTACCTATAGCAGCTGCAGTCAAGGAGACTGGACTTACACATTAAAAATAATCTTATGATGGAAACTGATACTAATTACTGAGGAGAATGTGATGACGTTAATTATTAATGTTTTATTTTAAAAGGTCTCGTCTGTTTAAACTGTGTTAACATGTTTAGACACGTTCTCAACTTTAATCTAAATAAGACGACATCTTCATCTTGAAGTTGTTAATTTACCAGATTATCACGAGGAAAAAGAAGATGTGAATTAAAATAAAATTAAAGTAGTAAACGGAGACAAAAACCTGACTTTTCCTCGACGTTAATGTAACGTAAAAAAACAAAAAAACATTAAACATTAAATAAATTAAAATATTTTAAACACTTAAAAAATTCAAACAGGACAACTTGTATAATTTTATTTTACTTTATTATTCAATTTAAATCTATTATTTTATTTTATTATGTAGTTTTAATTTATTTAATTCTTTTTAATTTAATTTTAATTTATTGTATTGTTTTATTTTACATTTATTTCTTTATTTTATTATATTATTTATTCATTTTATTCTATTTTAATTATTTGATATTATTTAATTATTTATTTCTTTATTTAATTTATTTTTAATTTTTTTTATTCTGTTACATTTTTCTTTCTTTTTCTTCTTTAAAGAACCGTGACACAAAGATTAACGACCAGGAAACAGAAAATCCTCCAACACGTCGTCTCCCTCACTGATACATTATTCACACACACACACACACACACACACACACACACACACACATAAATGATTCACTGCTCCGTCGGCTGCTGCTCGTCTCCGTCTGAGGGTGGGGTCTCTCTGACATCAACCGACTTAAACAGATTTTGTTTGGCCTGTTGTTAGCGTGCTAGCTGTTAGCAGCTAACAGCTAGCACGCTAATGCCCTTCAAGTGAAATTCTTTCACGTAGCAGCTGATAATTAAAGAACTTTTCTGTCAAAACGTTAAGACGCCACACGTTTGTGAAGAAAAGACGTAAAAACACACTTCCTGTCGGGACTTTCAGAGTAAAAGCCCGGTTTCAGGACCTCGGACAGCGACGCCGCTTCAGACGTTTATCTTGATATTTAGTTGTTAAACAAACATCTGCAGATGTTTTGTTTCTTTGTTTAATCAGATAAAACAGTAATTATTGATCTGAGTCACTGATCGTCTGTGTCATGATGATGATGATGATGATGATGTCGTCATGTGAACGATGAGGTCGTTCATTATGACGCTGATGATGTCACTTCACTTCCTGGTCTCTGAGTTCATCCTGACAGGAAGTGATTCAGTCACTGGAAGTTTCATGTTTCTAGAAACATGAAACCAACGTTTATTTGATTCAAATCAGTTTCACTAAAGAGACAAAACCTTTATTTATCAACTAAATAATAAAAAATAATAACATGAAATCATGTTTATTTTTTCATGAATTTTATTGATGTTTTGAGTCTGAGTCTGATCAACTTTAATGATGATGTGATGGTTCTGGTCCTTGTTCTGGTCTTAGTACTGGTTCTAGTCCTGGTCCTAGTTCTGGTCTTAGTACTGGTTCTAGTCCTGGTCCTTGTCCTAGTACTGGTTCTAGTCCTGGTCCTAGTTCTGGTCCTAGTTCTGGTCCTAGTCTTATTCCAGGTTCTTGTCTTATTGACTTTTTAATTATTTAGTAAATAAAATTTACAAAATTTTTTAACATGTATTTTAGTTAAATTCAAGCAAATTTAATTCTTTATTTTCTGTTAAAGCTACATTTTCTTATTTCACATATTAATATTTATATTAATTCACTTTCATTTCCTGCTGATGTTTCAGTTTTAGAGGCTAAAACGTTAAACGCAGCTGAATGACGACCAGTCATCGTTGGGGTTTTGTCTTTGATTTTTAAAGAGGTTGGGGTGTGTGTGAATAGAGAAGTTTGGTGATGATCAGCCGACTTCAGACTGTGGATCCAGGCCGGGTCAGGGTCATCTGGAGGCCACCTAGGTCCTAGTGGTCCAGGTCTACTGGACCCATGTCCAGATAGTCGGATCAGCCTTCGTCACCAGCACCATTCTAGTTGTAGCAGATCTACATGGGTCTGCTGTAAGACGTTAGCATGCTAACTGCTAGCATAGCTAATACATAGCACCGACATCATGATGAGGCCGTCGTCGTCCTGTTAGCTCGGCTTTGGCTCGACAGTGATCGTTGGTTTCAGACGTTGAGCGTTTTCCTCCCTGTTGACGCCAATGGAAACAAAAACACTTAACGTAGCATAACGTCCATAATATTGGGATGTCAGGTTTGGTTTTTGGAGAGGTTGGAGTGTGTGTGACTGGAGACGTTACTGGGAAGTTTGATGATGATCGGTCGTTGTTTTCGGACCATGTTCAGGGTTTTACTTCAGCGGTTAACAGCTTGTCGGAAAACAGCGATCAATGGATTGAAAGACATTTAATGTTGACTGCGTCCACAAAAATTGGATTTTGGGTTTGATTTTTGGAGAGGTTGGAGTGTGTGTGACTAGAGACGTTCATGAGAAATTTGGTGATGATTGATCGTTGTTTTCAGACGTTAAGCTACATTAAGTGTTTTCTTCCCCATTGACGCCGATGGAAACAAAAACTACATCTATGATACTGGGATTTCAGTTCTTTCTCTTGTTTTAGCAAACATTTACCAGCCTCTTAATATAACCTGTTAATTATTACATCACTGCTTTTTAATTTATAACTCGATCTAAAAATCAATCACATTTATAACCTCCACTTGTCGCTAAATGTCAGTAAATATTGAGAAACACCAGAGATGAAAGAATAAAACTTTTATTTCAAAGATAAATGATTCAGATCTTTAAACACAAGTAGTAAATGTTGTCTAAGCGTGATGTTCTTCGGGGTAATACTCCGTCACCACCATGCTCCCGCGTTTGACCGTCGACCGGTCGTTCGTCTCCGTCGCCGCCTCCTTCACCTTCTCCAACACGTCGAGCGTCAGGTTCTTCAGGTGTTTGTCGACGTCGATCAGAGCGTCGGGCGGCGTCGGGTCGTTCAGCCGGACGTTGTCGATATTCTCGGCCGTCGTCTTGAACCTGCGGAGGAAGGCGACGTCCTCGGCCGTCAGCTCCTCCTCCGCCGCCCTCACCGCCTCCGTCAGGACGTCGGCGTCTCTGATCAGAGCGTCTCTCTTCGTCTTGATCCTCTGAGTTGTCCGCAGCTTTTCTTCTCTCACCGCGTCGACTCTCCGCCGCTCCTCTTCCTGCAGGAGCGTCTGCAGCCTCGCCACCTCGTCTTGAATCTGCCGCTCTACGTCTTCGGCCTGAAGCTCCACGTCTCGCTCCGTTTGGTCCAACTTCTCCTCGACGTCTCTGAGGAGTCGGCGTTTGTCCTGCAGAGGCTTCAGCAGCTCTTTGAGTATCAGTTTACAGTCCTGAGCGGCTTCGTCGATCGGTCTGAAGCTGTGGTCCACGTGCGTTTCTGAATCTCTGCACACGACACAAACGGGCTGCTGGTGATCCAAACAGAAGAGTCTCAGCCTCTCAGAGTGAAGTCTGCACAGAGATCCTAACGATTTCTTTCTGCTCTTATCCATCACAAAGTCTTCACACCCGCTCCCTGAAGTGGAGCTTCCAGTCTGGTCGAACTCTAACGACTCGGTCGCTCGTTCTGAGACGTCAAACTTTAAACTTGTTCCTTGTCAAAAGCTAAAAAAAAGACTTTATTTCCTCTTGGTAGCAGGAAGTTTTAGTAAAAGATTGATAAACGCTGAACCATGAACCGTTGTAGCGTCTGTATAAACTCACACAGCCTAACGTACCATATTGTTTTATTCTCTTTATCTTATCTGGTTTCACATGTAAATAAAAGTCACGTGACCTGCAGCTGTAAAATAAAACTTCACCTTCGATCACGGACGCTTTAGAGACAACCAGCGGATCAGTTGTTGTTGTTGTTGTGACTCGGTCCCTCGGACGTCGTTGATGTTATTGAGGATGAAACAGCAAAAAATATGAATATATATATATATATATATATATATATATATATATTATTTAAAATATATATATTATCTTTCCTCTTAAAGACGTATTAAAGTTTTTTTTGACTTTAGATCAAATAAAGCAAATTTAAGTATTTATTTATTTATTGTTTATTTTTACTTATGTTTTAATTTTTATTTACTTTGTATTTTTAAAGAAATTACTTTAGTTAAATTAAAGCAAATGTAAGTATTGATTTGTTTTATTTTTTTTACATTTTATTTATTTTATTTTTATTTATATTTTACTTTTTTAGTTATTTAGTAAATAAAATCTGCAATGTTTTACTTAATAAAAAATTTAATTAAAAATAAAATTATAAAACATATTTAAATTTGCTTTAATTGAACTAAAATACAATTAAAGCAAATTTATCTTTTTAATTTATTAAATAAAATTTATTATATATTTTTATTTTAACTTCAGTTAAATCAAATGTAAATATTCATTTATTTATAATTTTATTTACTTTTTCTTTATTTGATTTCATTTATTTTTTACCTCTTTTTTTTTTCTTGTAAATAAAATTCACTATTTTTTAAAGTTTACTTTAGTTCAATTAAAGCAAATTTAACTATTATATTTACTTTATTCATTTAATTTTTTATTTGTTTTACTTTTTACCTTTTTTGTTTTTTATTTTTTTATTTAATTCATAAATAATATACTTATATTATTTTAAATTTAATTTAGTTCGATTAAAACAAATGTAACTATTTATTTATTATTTATTTCTATTTATTCTCTATTAAAGCCTCATTTTTTCCCATTTTATCTCTGTTTGTTTCAGTGAAAGTAAAACTACATATTTATATCAGTGACATTTATTTGCAGTCGTCTATAATCAATAACAATCAATCACTTACTGAAGGTTGATTATATTTATCGATACAGAGGAAGAGAAATGAAACATGACGTCAGACGAGGAATATGAAACGATAAAAAACCAGATTAGTTTAAGATTTAACGACGTTTGTTTCATTTCCTCATCACAGATGTGACTGTAAATGTCAGGGAGTCAAGCTGCTCTGTGATTGGCTCATCACTCAGTCTTTACTGGTGTTTTATGAAGTGGAAACAATGTAACAGACTGATGGAACCTTTGGAAAAAAACAAAAGAAAAACAGAATCTTCTGTTTTTTTCTTTGTTTCAGGATCTAATGTTACATCTATAGGAGCCTTTGTTCTTGGATGTAGGTGTGTGTGTGTGTGTGTGTGTGTGTGTGTGTGTGTGTGTGTGTGTGTGTGTGTGTTTCTCCATCACATTGATTTTTCCAGCTCGTCTTTCCTCTGTTGGAGATGACGGATCATTACTGAACCACACGTGTCCGTGTTTCTAGAATTAAAGTGAACTCTCTCTCTCTCTCTCTCTCTCTCCTCAGTTTCATCTGATGAAGCTCGTCCGACCACGTTAAAAATCCCGCGTCTCTTCTTCTCTTCGAACCGACGAACATGAGCATCGTCGCTCTCTCCCCCGCGGCTCCAGAGCCGCCGTCTCCCATGCTCACCTCCGTCACGCCCGTCACCCCGACGCCGGACGGCTCCGCCTGCCCCGTCACCGCCGGCGTGGACCTGAACCACGAGTCCCGTCAGGACGGAGCGTCTTCTCCGGGTCCTGGTCCCAGTCAAGATCTGCTCACCGGGGTCCGAGACCCGTCCAGGAGGTGAGGACTGGAAACAGAATGAAAATAAAAAATATATTTAAATTTGCTTTAATTGTATTTTAGTTCAGTTAAAGCAAATTTAAATATTTGTTTTATAATTTTATTTTTAATTTAATTTATATTTTTATTAAGCAGAAAATTGTGAATTCTATTTACTAAATAAATAAAATAAAATAGATTTAAAAAAATAAATTCAATGGAAATTTTAAAATAATTTTACTACATTTTTAAAATTTTACTTTAGTTCAATTAAAACAAATTTGAGAATTTACTTACTTTAGTATTTATTTGTACTTTTTATTTACTTTAGTAACTTAAAGTTACTATATTTAAAAAAAAAACTTATTTTAAATTAACTAACTAAATTAATTAAATTAAATTATTACCTTAAATTAAATCAAATGAAAGTATTTTAGTTATTTTAAAGTAAATTTACATTAAATAGAGATTATGCTAAATTAGCATGTTTATCACTAGCTAAAATTATGACGCCAACAAAAAAGTACAGTCTATGCTAACGGTAACATTGCTAGCAATGTTAACATGCAATATTAGCATCGTAGCACAAAAACAGGATCCAACTTCAACTTCTAACTTTAGCTTGTTTATAGCGAGCTAAAGGTACGACTTCCACCCTTATGTTTACATTAGCAACAAACGGTCAAAACTAGCTAACGTTAGCATTTTAGCAAGAAATGGGACAGAGAAACATGTCCTACGTTAACATTTACTGATATTTTTGTGTCGCTACTTCAGTGACGCTAACGTAGCAACGGTTTGATTTAACCGACATTAGCTCAAAGATCCTCTAACAGTCGCTGTCGTCATCTCAGGTCAAAGAAACCTCCACCTCTTCACACCGGAGCCGACTGGAAGGTCGTCCTCCACCTGCCGGAGATCGAGACGTGGTTGAGGACGACCAGCGACAGAGTCACGCAGCTCACACACTCTGTTGGACAAGACGGAGACAACAGACACGTGGACGTTCACCTGGTGCAGCTCAAGGTACGATGACAAACGTACTGATTCCTTCCCAGTTTTAGAGACGGTGTAGGTAAAGTACTCTAAGAATCATGAAGTGAAACGACGTGGTTCTTTGGCCGATGTTATCCTCCTTCACCAAACAAAAGAAGAAAATAAAACAGATGAAAGTGTCAGCAATATCAGGTTCTCAGAGGGATTGAAAACAAACAAGAGAACAGCAGGTTTCTGACGATCTAAGTTTAGATTTTCTAAAAGTCTCCAAACAAACAAAGATGTGGTCTGTTGAGTCCTGAATCAAAGGACTCTCTGTCCGCCTCGGTCCACGTGACCTTTGTGGCGTTAACACGCAAACATGTATCAAACGACTGCCTTTCCCTCGGGCGATGATAAATCTCCCATGATGCCTTGTTTCTCTCTGTGTAGTCGTGATGTTACATAACATCTTCTCTCCGCCGGTCACATCATCGACCGTCTACAGTCAGTTTACACCTCGAAGTCTCCACGTTTGACAAAAGTTTCAGACTCATTCACAGAGACGGCAAGATCTTTTATTGATGAGTGTTTATTTTTAAACCTCAGTGACTCTTCTTCTTCTTCATCATCAGACGAGTGTCGGCGTCTTTCTCTGAATAAAACATCAAACTCAAACGCAAGTGAAGCGAAAGTAGAGTAGAGACAGAGACGGATGTTTTCTACTTCCTGTAGCTGAGTCACTGAGACGCTGACACACTCTCAACCTTTTATTTTATATCTTATATTTATATTTATATTTATATTTACAGGCCACAGTTTAGAGTTCTTTAGAGGGAGTGTGTGTGAAGTAACGAGGTCAGATTCAGTGACAGTGTTTGTTTGTTTGTGTGAGACAGAAGATGACATCAGTCACAAACAACAAAGCTGCGACTGTAACTATGTGTCTGTGTGTGTCACTGCAGCTTCACCTGGTGGCGCCATCTGGTGGCGATAAGACGTCATAACTGATAGATGTCACAACCACAACAAATAGTAAAAAAAAAAGATATTTGTATCTTTGAAAACGAAGGAAACATAAAATATAAAATTTTAAATGCTGAATGTTGAAGGTGACTCAACTTCTTTTCTTTCTAAACTGTTAATTAACTTAAAATAGGCAAGAAAGTTATATGCGATTTATGCAATTATAGAAAACTTTGTGAGCAGTATAAAATTAGAAGCCGTGTTTATGTAAATTCAACCAGTCACCAGTTATAAGGTGGGACATGCAGAGTAGAGGCTTCTCGTCCAATCACAGCCTGTTACCGGGCAGGAAAAAACGATTTTTGACTGAAAACTGCTCCCGAAACATCCTGGGAGGTGTAGTTGTTTATGAGAGGTGGGTCTGTTTGTTTACTCACTCTTTTAATTGTTTGTATCTTTATCTGTGTTTGGTGGTTGATGAGCTTTTCTGACGTTTCTTAGTATATAAACATGCAGATGTTCATGCTGCGCAGTCGACGTTTCACGCTGTAAAATCGGATGTGACCCACTCTGCCCCCGGTACCGGGGGCGTCGGGGAAGAAGAGGTTAAATCCAAACATGACCATATTATGGACGTTGCCTCGGCCTTTTTAATGAGCTCCTGCTCCTCCACTGGTTCCTGAACAAAACTTTTTTCGATACCAATTTTCTAATATCAATTCTAACAAAAAGAAAACTTCATTAAACATTACAGTACAAAACTAGCGCCGCCTGAGTGGCAGCTAGTTTGTCAGCAGCGTCTCATTTCTTACTTTTTTACTCTTTTTCACTAAACTTTTAACAGGCTGGCTTATGTTTGCACCCACGATACGCAAAGATACGACCCGGTACAAAAGACGGTACAGACCATCATTACCGTCTGTGATTATAGGGAATGAACGATGTGTCTCCAGCAGCATGATCAGGTCCCGATCACATGATCAACCTCCGGGTATCGAAGCCTGGCACTAAAAGACGAGGCATATTTTGACACTCGGTACTACCGAAGCGTTTCACTCGGTGATGTAAAAGAAGCGAAGTTTGGTTCTCAGACCTAGTATCTACAGACAGACGAGCATAAATAAGGCTTTAGGCCGGACGTCCCTAGATGAGTTGAGTTGAGATGATGTTGTTGTTGTGTCAAGAATCAACTGGTGTAAAACAGACTAAACCGGTTCTCATCATACAAGTCTTGTAGTGTGAACACTACAGGTCTCAGACCAGTTGTTGAGACTCCACATCATGGGAACACAAGTCGCCGACTGTTATTTACCGTCTTTTATCTTCTGTGTTTGAGTTTCTGCTGTGTTAGATCAGGAAACATCAGAGCAAACAGCTGCTCTGACAGCTGGTGAACACATCTCCGGGTTGACGGCACCACCTGGTGGTCAATCTGTAGTATTACAACACAGAAAGGAAACTGTCATTTCCATCACAATTTCAGGCTAAAAGTCAAAATCATCAAAAGACACTTGTTTACTTTTTAATATCTTAACTTTATTATTGTTTATATATTATTATTATAATATATAAATTAATTAATATATTAATATATTATTTATATATTATATTGTTGACTTGATAATATGTTAGAAAAAAGACATTTAGATACAAAAATAGACATTTAAAATGATAAATTAGTCTTAGTTTTGAGTTTCTCCATTAGATTCAACACGTTGCATCCTAACTTTAACCACAATAATCATAAAAATGTACTTTATGTGTCAACTTTTCAAAATAAAATTACAAATACGAAGTAAATAAAATCTAAATAAGATGAAATAACTTCAGCAGTTGAAGTCGTGAGACAGTTTAAGGTTTTGAAAACTACAAATAAAACTCACTAACTTCTTCAGACGTTTAAATTTGTAGACGGAATAAAAACAACCTCACTTTTAAATCAAATACACGAGTTTTTAAAGCAAAATAAAACCTGAATCAGAGGTTTGGAGCTGAGCTAATTGTTTCTGTCTTCATCCGTCTCCATGCTTTATGCTAAGCTAAGCTAACGTCCACGTCCGTCTCCGGCAGCAGTTGTGTCTGTCACTTTTATTTAGGTTTTATTTGAATCCGAGCGTCTGCAGCTTGAACGACGGACGTTAAAGCTGAAACTCACACCTTCACTCATCTCTCTCTCTTTCTGTCGGCCTCAGTTTCTTCTTTGTCTCTTTGTTTCTTTTATCTTCTCTCTGTCATATTCATAATGCATCTGCCTGCAGGGCATCTCTCTATAACCTGACCTTGCTGCAGAGCGACTGTAGGACACGATTAGAGTGATGCAACCGGTGTTACAGTGTGTGAGTGTGTGTGTTTGATGGTATTTCAGCCTCTCAGCCATTCTTAGCATGCGGCTGCAGGCGTGTGTGTGTGTGTGTGTGTGTGTGTGTGTGTGTGTGTGTGTGTGTGTGTGTGTGTGTGTGTGTGTGTGTGTGTGTGTGTGTGTGTGTGTGTGTGTGTGTGTGTGTGTGTGTGTGTGTAACAGCTGCACGGAGAATGTCCTCGGCTGCTCTGACTGGGAGAGGCTGACTTCATTTCCACTCACACGTGTTTCATCACTGAACGTAACGTCATCCCAACATGAAATATAATTTATTTTCCATTAAAAAGATGATAAAATATGTTTAAATCTTTCTGTTGTGACTCTGTTCTGCTGTAACGTGTGTGAACGTCCACATGGTGGAGCTCTAACTATCTTTCCTAGCCGCCATTTTTCTTTGTCTTTTTTATGCTAACGTAGTAAAGATGGCGACTGTTGAAGTTAATTTTTTTTGATGCAACACTTTCAGAATATAACAGTATAAATTTCTATTCTTTTGCTAGTTAGCAAGCTAGTTTGCAAGCTCTATTGCTTCTATTAAAGTTAACTTAAGCATGCTAACTAGCTAGCCTGGTCCACTTAGCTGTGAGGCAATAAAAATAGCTTTAACAGCTGCTACCTAGCTAGCTAATGCCATCTACTACAGTCTGCTACAGTTAGCATGCTAACCAGTTACTCTGCTCACACTCTGACCTTAGTACAGCATCTTTTTCATAATCTGTCAAAGCTAACGTTAGCTGAGTAGCAATAAATAACACACATATATTTAGCATTTATTTATAGGTGGTATATGTAAGATTTTGCTGTTGCTATGTAGCTAGTTTTAGCTTTAACAGCTGTTTGTATGGACTAGCTAGCTAACGCCTTCTGCTACAGTCTACTTCAGTTTGCATGCTAACCAGCTAGCCTGGTCTTCACCTTCTATTAAAGCTAACCTTAGCTGTGTAGCAATAAAAACGACATATGTTTAGCATTTATTTACGGGTGCTATATGAGTTAGCTTTAGCAGCTGTTTATTTACTGTGTGTATGAGCTAGCCAAGCTAATGCCTTCTACTACAGTTAGCATGCTAACCAGCTAGCCTGGTTTTAATCAGCTGTTAAAGCTAATGTTAGCTAAGTAGCAGTAGAAAAACCAACATAATGCACCTTTAATTTATTCTATTATGTTTACAAGGTGATGCAAAGTAAACAGGAAGTGGTTTAACTGTTGTTGTTTAGCTTTTGTGTAGTTTTGCACCATGATGAAGCTTTTCACAGTAAAACGTGACATATGTGTGTTACAAACACACATAGTCTTGCGGCGGCTGCTGTCTGTCACAGCTGTCGTGTTATTTCTGTCTTGTGATGTCACCGCCACTGCCGCTGTCGCTGTCGCCGCCACGCCAGGAATCCTGGGAACTGCCCCGAGCGATAGAGGGAGAAATATTCACAGAGAAACACTTGTGACACGTCTTAGATGTTTAATCAGGAGTCAAACAGAGACGTTTATTATCATTAATTTAACGATGAAACACGTTTTCTTTCTTTCTGCAGGACGTAGCTTTCACCTTCACTTCTGTCTGTCTGTGTTTGACCTTTGACCTTGTCGTCGTCGGCAGCTGCTGGTTCAGACGATTAAAACGAGTGTGTGTGTTTAAGTTTACAACGTGATATAACATGCACAGCAGGGGGCGCTATGAATGAGTTACAGTCATGAAAAGTATGGAAGGGACTTTTATTTTGGAGGGGTTCAAATCTTTAGATTATTTACGGAAAATAATCACAGCGGTGACTTTTATATGTAGGGGACAGACTCTACAGCGTGTGTGTGTGTGTGTGTGTGTGTGTGTGTGTGTGTGTGTGTGTGTCAGTGTGTCAGAGGGGGGGTTGGAGAAGAAGTTAGTTCCTAAAATAACTCCCCAACTGTTGTCACCCTCCCACCGACACCAACACCCCCCCATGCAAGAAGCAGGTCACCACACACACACACACACACACACACACACACACACACACACACACACACACACACACACACACACACACACACACACCTCGTCAGTCAGTCATTTCCCACATGGGCGCAGCAGCAGCAGCAGCAGCAGCAGCAGTGTGTGTTTGGACGTTTTCAACAGACGAACGACAAACTTTCACTTTAACTTTCTGACTTTTGGAATTTTGAGAATTTTAAAAGTTGATACAAATTATCAATCTTGAAACGAAAACATTTTCTCCTGCGTTTAAGGTAAGAACCACCAACCTCTGCTTTTGTTTTTGTTTCCGTTTTCGTAGATTGATTTTTCAACCACAACATGTTATAATAATGTTAGTTCAGTTTGAAGTCTGATTTGTTTTATGATCAATTAGTTTCTTTTGTTTCTTCATTCATTCGTTTGTTTGTTTTTAGTTCAAACAGTCCGACGATGACGTTTTCCCTCCAACGACACTTAAGAAAAAGTCTGGAGTCAGAACATGTAGCTAATTATGTTTGACATGACAATTTTTAAACGAGTTGAATTAAATTAAATGTGACTTCATGTGGGTCGAGTTATTTCTGAGCTTCTCGCTTTAGATGTCGTGTTGCCAAAAACAACTAAACTCTTCCTGATTCATCCCAGAAAACTTAAAACACGAGTTTGACCGTCTTTTGTTTTCACAACCAAATAGTTAACAATGAAAGTAAATGGGGCAGTCAGCCAAACGTATCTAAATTGTCATTTTTTAACCACTAATAAAGCTCAAAATATCACTTCACTAAAGCAGATTCATCATTTTCCTGAACAACAAGTCGATGTGTCTGAGAATAGTGAGAAAAATGATGAATCTGCTGATCTGGAACAACCTTCATCACCAGTCATCAAATTAATTTCAGTTATTTTTGTATCAGATGTTGTTATTTTGGTTTGTTATTAGATGGAAACATGTACATTTATGTTCATTGACTTTGTTGACGTTGGGTCTTAACAACATCAAATGCTAACACACAACATGTTAGCATGTTATACATTCAAGTTGTCATGTTAGCTAACATGCTAATGTGTGATGAAGGTTGTTCCACATCAGCAGATTCATCATTTTCCTTAAATACTGACAGATGTGTCTGTGAAGAGCAAGTAAAATGATGAATCTGCTGATGTGGAACATCCTTCATCACCAGTTGTTATAAAACCAGACGTTGGGTAAGTCTTGTAAAACAGTGTTTTTAATAAACTCTGGGTTCACTTACTAAGTTATCAGTACTTCAGTTTATGTGTAGGGACCCTATTCATGCTACTGCTGAAGTGAAGTGATATTTTGAGCTTTATTAGTGGTTAAAAAATGACAATTTAGATACGTTTGGCTGACTGCCCCATTTACTTTCATTGTTAACTATTTGGTTGTGAAAACACTTGATGCTTTTGAGATGCTGATGCGTTATAACTTTCAGAACATGTCTGAAAATGTCGTGAAGGCTCAAGCTTCTTACAGTAGAGTCTTTGTAACTCGGCCGAGGGTCTGGGTCATCTTTGAAGCAGTTAATTTGAATACTCTGAGGGGAGGATGGTGGTGATGGGAGGGTGAGAAGTGAGAAGGAGCTCGGGGAGTATTTGATCTCTGAGGTAAAAACACGGCGCCGCGATGGGGATGAAGTGGAAGAGTTGAAGGTTATTAGATCGAATGGGTGCGGACGGGGCGGCTGAGCTGTCGCTGGCGGTTTGAACGAGGCCGAGCTGAAGCCCTTGATGTCGGCGGCGAAGAGGGCGGAGGTGCGATCGGAGCTGAAGCTCGAGTCGAATGCCTTCAGATGGGTTTTGAGGCAATTAGAAAGTCAGCTTGTACGTATGGACCCAGTGATTGACAGATCATGTCTTCACTCTACATGAAAAACACTCGCTGGAGGCCGACGAGAACGAGCCCTTCAGAGTTAATCACTTGTCAAATTAAAAATGAAAGTGAGTTGATGACCACCAGGGGGCAGTCACGACCTTTAGTTTTTGTTCTTCTTAAAGGTGCCATGTCATACAAAACCAATTTTACCTGTAGTTTTTAGCTGTTTTCCGCATTAAATGTTAAAAAATTAAAACATGTACATTTGGTCCAGCTAGCTTGATGCTAACACATAATGGAAAACGACATTGACAGGCTAAAACAATTAGCGTTTACCTCAACACGCTTCACGTAAAACTTCCTCTCCAGTTTGCTAATACCTAATATGTTAGCTAAGTATTTTATTAGCTAAATAGCAATAATAGCTAATATATTAGCTATAGCTAATAATATAGTTAATATATTAGATATTAGCAAAGTGGAGGAGGAACTTTTATGTTCCTCCACTTATGGTATCGTTCAGCTAGCTTGATGCTAACACATAATTGAAAACGCCATAGACGAGCTAAAACAATTATCTCAACGTGCTTCACATGTTGAACTAACATATTAGCTATTTATTAATATATTAGCTTTAGCTGATATGTGATAACTGATGTATTAGCTATTAGCCAACAGTTGATGACCACCAGGGGACAGTCACCGTCTTTTAGTTTGTGCCATGTCCAACTTGTCCTTGATGTACGCAAAGTCATTGTTAGGGCACACACACACACACACACACACACACACACACACACACACACACACACAAACAGCGGGCCTCATTATCTCATCCCAGCAGTCTGACTGGACTGAAGATCTTCTAACAAATGACTTCAGATGGAAACGACAGACTTGGTGTTAATTCAATCAGATGGGACCTTCTGTTAAGTGGTGTGTGTGTGTGTGTGTGTGTGTGTGTGTGTGTGTGTGTGTGTGTGTGTGTGTGTGTGTGTGTGTGTATTAGCACTTGAAAGCTCATGTGTTTGAATTATTGAAGCATCTGAAAAGACACCGGTGACATTTTTTCACCACTGTTTTTTTAGAACGACATGACAGCGCTTTGATGATGAAACTGTGTGTGCGTGTGTGTGTGTGTGTGTGTTAAGTTCAAGTTCATTTATTGCAGATAAAGGAAAGAGTCTCAGCGTGTTGTAAGATTTTGTGCGTGTGCAGTAGTTAATCTCCGTTGGTCTCTTGATCTCCCGTTGGGACGTTTTTCGATGAAGCGGCGTCGTCTTTTCTTTTCTTTTCTCTTTTTTTTCTTGGTGTTGTTGAGATAAAAGAGTTGCACGACCTACACACGACATCTCTTGACTCTTCAGGAAAAAAACGACTAAAAGTTAAGAATCATCTCGTCACTTCTGTCGACGAGAACGAGACGTTTGTCGACCTGATTCACTCGGTTCATCACAGTTTTGTTGTTTTTTTTCTCGGTGCAGGAGGTTTATTTTGAGGAGCTGGATGACATTGTTTGTCATTTGTTGGATTCATTTAGTCCCAGAGGAAGCAGGTGAATTTACTACCTTCAGTTGCCGACAGTAGACTCAAGACTCAACAAGACCAAACCCAGACCCAACTGGTCCAGAACAGACACCAAGAGACCAGAGAGACACCTTCTGCTGCAACTCAACCACAGACCAGCAGCTAAAACCAGACAGAAGGAAAGTTGTTGTTCAATCAGACACGTTGACAAGACTCAGTTCGGTCCAGATCCCTGAAGGTCTCCACCATCAGGAGGATCAGTCACAATTCTGTAGGTCCACCACCAGAATCAGGTTTACGGCAAAAACAGGACGGCGTCTTGTTTTACCTCCAAACCAGATAATAAAATCACTAGAGGACGAATTTGGTCCAATGTTGTCAAAGTGTCAGAAGGATGTTCGGTCTCTATATGGACCAGACTGACCCATAACTGACCCAGAAAGATCCAACATCACCACAGTCAAGACTAAAGTCTTCACCTTGACCTTTACTTTTTAACTAGTGTGTTAAACCAGAACTATGACATAGTCAAACCAGAACCTTCACCTGCTTCTTCTGGGACTGAATCAATCCAACATGACAAACGTCTGTTACACTACAACCACAGTCTTTGACATCTTCGCTAGTTGCTACGTAAAAGACAATGCAACAAGTCTCCATGACAACCGAATGACAACAACAAACAAACAAACAAAGATGGCGTCTACAGACTCGTTTATGTCCATCGAATTGGCGACAAATTAAAAACTGGCAAGATGTTCGCAACTAAAGTTAACGTTAACAAATGTGCTTAACTTTTTTGAAGACTGTCCTATAAATGTCCTGTTTTCACTCTGTCGCCATCTTTGTCCTGGTGCATGCTGGGAAATTTCTCACACTCTTTCATTTGAAGTGATTTAGCAACGTTACCTTCTATAGAATCAGTCTGAACATTTACAAAGTTCAGACATGTTGGTTTGTCTGTAGGAACCGTCTCCTCACTACCACAAGTCACATGTTAGTTTGAGTCTGACACTGGTTTAAAACATAACATTTGTCTCCACTCAACTCTATGTCCCTCACACTGTCGTTATGACTCTTTAGGTTGAAATTACAAAAACAGGAACTTTCTCTAAACTCGTCTGGTTGATGTGATCAACTCATCATCGTCTGTAAATAAACCTACAGCGACTTGTTCCTGCAGCAGCAGCTCGTCGTCTTTACAGTAGCTCCTGATAGTTTTTTTTTTTTTGGACCGGTGCTCAGCAGGTCACGGCGCTCGCCAACCTCAACGTGAGCCAGACTGGCAGCGTGTGTGACCTACATTCTCAGATGCCGCGCGGCGTTTTTAATCCGGAGGCGGTGGAGGTGTTGTGGTGTTGTGGTGTTTGAGGGCAGGTCGCCGTGGAGACACGCAGTGACTCAGCGACCGAGAGGTGGATGTAAAAGTATCTGACCGGGGTCACGTGACTTCTCTCAAAGGTCGACTAATTTTAGTTTGAGTTGGTTTTAGTTTGTGTGCGAAGATATGAGATTAATTACAAATAAAACTGTAAATTAGATTTTTTTTTTAACCTTAATCCAAAAATATTGAAGTTGTTTAAATTAAATTGACAATTTATGAAAAATCTACAGAAGCCCTGAAGGTAAAATATAATCTTAAATTTCTAAGATTAGTAATAAATTTAAATCATCATTTTTGTTTTTTTTTTTTTTTACTTTTTTAAAATAAAAAATAAATAAATTCATTTAAAAAAAATGAAAATAAAAAAACTAAGAATTAAAAATATTTTTATTAAGTTTATTGAGTCAAATAAATTGTAGTAAAAAACAATATTACACCAGCAGTTGTTTTTAGAAAAAATGTGATGAAAGAAGGAAAAAAATGAAATAATTAAAAATTCACTTTTTCACAAATAAAAAAAAAGAAAAATATATTTATTTATTATTAATGTTATTTATTGTTTTTTTTTTTTCATCATTTAATATCTTTTTTTAATTTTAATTCATTATTATGTAATTTATATTCATATGATTTTATTATTTATTATTATACCTTTATTATTAATATTTTTCACACATATTGATCATGTAGATATTTTATTTTTTATTTAGTATAATGTTTTGTTTTATTATTTTCTATAATTTTTTAAACTTATTTTAAACATTTTTTAATATATTTTTTGACACATTTTGATCATTTTAATGAGACAAACGTCTCAGAAACGTATCTAATAAATATGATGCAGTTGTAAACAAAAGGGTTAATTCAACATATACTTGTCTGTGCTGTTTATATTTAATTGTTAAGATAAAAACTGACTTTGTGTTGCAGCTGCTGTTATTTTAACATCACCGTCCCTCCGCTGGAGTCCGTCTGTCTGTCTGGTTGGTTTAACGGCATCTGAATATAGTGTAGCACCATCAGTCTTTATATGAAGTGATATGGAGACAGACAGAAAGACAGGATGGGTTCTCCATGTTTTTTTTTTACACATAAAGCTGGAACCACATGAAACTGAGTCACGGTTAAAAGTGGAAACGTGACTCAGCATCAGTTCTGCTTTTACCGCTTCTCTCTGCAGGAAAGAAGTTTTTTTTCCTGTTAATCTCTGACTCTTCTGTGGCTGTAGGACATCTGTGAGGACATCTCAGACCATGTGGAGCAGATTCACGCCCTGTTGGAGACCGAGTTCTCCCTGAAACTCTTGTCCTACTCCGTCAACATCATCGTCGACATCAGGTCAGTCTCCGTGATGTGACGTTAGACTCTCAGCTTGTTGTAGTGACTGTAAATTAAATCAAACCGGTGTCGCTGCGTCTCAGGACGGTGCAGCTGCTGTGGCACCAGCTGAGGGTGTCGGTCCTCGTCCTGAAGGAGCGACTGCTGCAGGGTCTGCAGGACTCCAACGGAAACTACACCCGCCAGACCGACATCCTGCAGGCCTTCAGCCAGGACCAGCACCAGGTAGAGATGAAGCCATACGAACGTTTCAAACTCAATAACCCTCAAGAGATATTCTACGTTGGTTGAAGTAACATCCAGTTTGACCGTCTTTTGTTTTCACAAGCAACATCAGCAGATTTAATATTTTCCTGAACAGCAGTGATGAATCTGCTGATCTGGAACACCCTTCATCACCAGCTGTTGTTTGCCCAACTGCCCCACTTACTTTCATAAACCGAAGTACCAAGAGTTTACAGAGCTAAATGGCTGAAGTTATCATGTTAGCATAATGCTAATGTAGTGATGAAGGATGTTCCACATTAGCAGATTCATCATTTTCCTGAACAACAGGCAAGAAAAATGATGAATCTGCTGATGTGGAACATCCTTCATCACCAGTTGTTATAAAACCAGACGTTGGGTAAGTCTTGTAAAACAGTGTTTTTAATAAACTCTGGGTTCACTTACTAAGTTATCAGTACTTCAGTTTATGTGTAGGGACCCTATTCATGCTACTGCTGAAGTGAAGTGATATTTTGAGCTTTATTAGTGGTTAAAAAATGACAATTTAGATACGTTTGGCTGACTGCCCCATTTACTTTCATTGTTAACTATTTGGTTGTGAAAACAAAAGACGGTCAAACTGGATGTTACTTCAACCAACGTAGAATATCTGTTGAGGGGAGTTTGACTCGTTTTAGACTCGAGGACTTTATCATGTCTTTGTAGCAGGTAGCATCATGTATGTTAGTCTAGATAAATGAAATATCACTTTACTGGACTTTACCGGCTGCATATTCACATCTCATTTTTAGAAATAAATTCACCTGATCACAAATGAAAACTAAACTTTACTCTTGAAGTCAGAAACACAACAGATATTAAAATGATTTTCTTCTTCTTCAGACTCGTCTCGACGCTCTGACGGAGGTTGACGACTGTGGTCAACTGACCATCCGCTGCAGCCAGGACTACTTCTCTTTAGACTGCGGCATCACCGCGTTTGAGCTGAGCGACTACAGCCCGAGTGACGAGCCCGAGGCCCGGGCAACGGAGCCGGAGCCGGACGACCAGGACCAGGACCAGGACCAGGATCAGGATCAGGAGCTCAATCAGAACCAAGACCCAAACCCAGATCTGGAGTCAGTGGAGAGCGAAGGACCCTGCCTCTCAAACCACGAACTCCCTGAAAGTTTACCTGAACTCACCACACCCGACGGCGACTTAAACCTCAACAGTTCTCTGTCGAAGTTACCCACCACCCACGGGGAGAGCGTGAAGCGTCCGCTGCAGCGGGTCAGCCACAGCACCGAGGTGTCGCCAACTCAACCGTCGCTGCCCAAGAGAGCTGCTCTGTTCTCCGACGGAGGAGGAGGAGCAGCTCGGGTGGAGGACCCGAGGAAGGTCAGACCTCTATCTGGGCTCCAGTTCCAGGCCGAGATGAGCAGAAGCACCCCGTCTCTCATGGATCCTCCCGATCGCTCCAAGTTCTGGTTGGAGCTCGACTCGGTTTATCCGGAAAATGTTTCACAGTCGTACGAGAGCCTGCAGGTTTGTACCTTCTTATGCATAAAATCTACACATTTACAATCGATCAAGATGTTTGTGCGCATCCAGGTGGAGGTTTCAGGACTTGAGGATCCTTCAGGAGCAGCTGGAACGAGTCCTGAAGCAGCTGCATGTTTTTCAGTTCGTGTTTTCTCAAGGTTTAGGGCCAATGACCAAACAGGAAACAATAGAGTCCACTGTAGAGGGATGTTTTCACATGTGCTTTGTCCTGGAAAAAGGTGTCACAGATAGTGAAAACCATTATGGGTCAAATTTGGGCCATTTATGTCAAAGTTTCAAAGTTTTCAAGGATGTACGGCCCCGATGTGGACCAGATTAGAGGTGCAAAAGAAAAAAGAAAACAAAATGTTATGTGACTCCAAAACATCGACATAACTGACCCAAAACGAGTCCAAAATCCACCACAGTCAAGACGAAAACCTTGACCTTCTTTACCTGCTCCTTTGTAAGTTGCGTCTTTTCCATCTTGTCATTAACTCATCAGGTCATGAACGGTCGAAACCTGCAGAGAAACCACATCAGTCCCAGACGTGTCGGACTGACAGACGGCCGCTTCCAAAGACCGTTGATCGACCAGAAGAACGTGTCGGCGACCAGATCCACCGCCAACGCTCCTCCCACGCAGAGCGAAGGCGACTCCGACTCCTCGCTGCCGTCTCCGATGAGGGAGCCGTTCCTGTCCTCAGACCTGGAGGCGTCCGGTGAGGAGTCGGACTCCAGACCACCTTCTGGTAAGAAGACGGCGGTCTGGATCGTGAAGCGCCGAGGACAGAAGGTGAAGGTTTGCTGGTTTTTTTTTGTTGAAGCGAGCTTGAAGAGTTGAGAAGTTTTATTTAAATTGTTTGCGTCCTCCATCGTCCTCCAGCAGGTGACCCAAGGATCATCTAAAGCCAGTCCAGACCGGGAGCACTGGTACGGATCGGAGGAGTTCCTGGCTCTTCCTGCTCAGCTCCGTAAGACCGAGATGCTCGCCATGAAGCTGGAAAGTCTGGCTCAGTCCATCCCACTGGTTAGTCTGCGTCTGATGATAAACAATGAACTTAAAAAACTCAAAAAATGTTCTAATGCTGACTATGTGGGTGTGATCTTCTCTCTACAGAGGCCCGGAGACTCTACCCACGATGCTTTGCAGGATGTGGACGACTGGGATTTGACAGAGCTCAACCCAGACTGGGACATCGCAGACAACATGAGCGGCGACGACGCTCCTTCTCCTCTACCGCCGCTGGTACGAGATTAGATTATTCCGTTTATTTGATCACGGCGGTTCGATTAAGAAAATGTTCCTCTCGTCTCGGTCTCATCACTCGTCATCTTCAGCTTCCTTACAGACGAAACCTGGTCAGCCGCTTCAGCCCCACCTCCTCCAGCGACATCGCGCCGTCGGTGGGTGAAAGCATCGAGTCCGGCCCGCTCAGCGACCTGCAGTCGGACGAGGACGAGGGACGCAGGTCTGTGGACCGACACCTGCAGCCGACGGTCCCCCTGGTGGACGGACGTGGAGGCGCGACTCTGGTGCAGCAGCTGCTGGACGACATTCAGAGTCAGGACAAAGACCCCGACATATGGAAGAAGATAGAGGTACGAACCGGTTCTGTATCTACTCTCTCTCTCTTTCCATCTGTTGTTTTTAACAGTTTAATTTAAACTAAATGACTTTAAACTAATGAAACTAAACTCTGGTGTCATTACCTTTTGAAAACACAGCAACTGTCCTAACCTGAGATGCTGCAATATCTTGGTTTCTTTTGTGGTATTTCACCTAGAAGATCACTGTAAAACACAATAGTTCGTCTTGTTTTTGTCATAAATAAAAGGTGAACATGTCGGCTATGCTACTTCTTTCATGGAGGGTTATCTCCCTATGGAGGAGACTCAAAACAAACCGTGTGTCAATCCACATACGTCAATACTTAACTTACCATCTGAAAAAAACACAGTGAACTGTTAATATCCGGTTAAAAAAGTTGAGTGTATGTGTTTTGAGACAAAATCAGCTGTTTATCGCTGAACTTTCAGTCGGACACTAAAGTTCACATTTTATTTTCCAACAAGTTTGAACCAAAAATCATCAACCACATCGTCGTCTCTTCCTTCTGCAGCAGCTTTGATGGATCGTTGTTCTGGTATCGGATTGTCGCTAATTCATCACCTCTCCTCTAAAGGTCACGTTTGATTGGCAGGTGGATTATTGATGAGGCTGCCCGGTGAACTAATCAGTCATATCTGTCATATCGAATATGGTGAAATGTCAATAGCTCTGGGGATTCGCCGTCCTCGCCGCGGCCGCCGCCGCTCCTTTAATTAGCGCCGTAAAAGAAGCTCTTTGATTGTTTTATTCCATTCAGATTATTTCTCTCGTGTTAATATTCTCGTCCAGAAACGCTTCGCTTTGTGGCTTTAACGTCTCCTCGGGGATCAATGAAGTCGAGTTGGGTCCGGAGCTCGTAAAACGACGACGACCTGGACGTTAACGGGTCAATCTGCATCAAAACCACGTCACTTCATGATCCTAAACTCAGCGTTTATATTCAGAAAATAACGATGGTTTGACTGATGAAATGTCAAATGTGTCCCCAGATCCGTCGGCTACAAACAGACTTAATGTTTCTATTTAATTTTTACTTTTCCAATAAGTTTGATTTGATGGAAAAGGTTGAGTGAAGCTGAAACCACAGCAGACAGAAAGTACAGTCAGTCATGGCTCCCCTGCCCCCTCTACTAACTTCACTGAGGTTTTACTTTGACGCTGCCTCCGACACAAACTAAACTGCTAAACCAGCGGCAGACCTGCCCAGTACCAGGTAACATCTGGATCAGACGCGGGGAGTTTGTAGAAAGTGAAAATGAAACAAAAAGCGTTAAAACGTCAGACTTACTAACTCTCGCCATCGCTAACGTTGGTAACACTTAACACAGCTAACTCTTGGCATCGCAAATATTTGGCATCGCTAGCACTTACAAAGAGTTCTGAGTTTAGTTAGCGTCGCTAAGCTTAGCATTGGTAACATTTAGCGTCTGTAATGTGTACATTTACCCTCGGTAACACTTAATGTTGCTTACTCTTGGCATTGCTACTATTGGGATACTAGCGCTAGCACTATTGAGGTTTAACATGAATAACAGCATCTGCTAACTCTTGGCATGGCTAATATTGAATAATCACATTAACATTTAACTTTGGTGATGCTAACTCTTTCCATTGCTAATATTTAACATCACTAACACTTAACATGTCTAACTTTTGGCATCGCTAACATTTAGTATTGCTATTGCTTAAAACATCAGACTTTCAGAGTTCTGAGTCTTGTTAGTGTTGCTAACGCTTAGCATCGGTAACATTTAGTGTCGGTAACACTTGATGGCTAATACTTAGCATATCTACCACTTAGCATTGCTAACATTTAACATTGGTGACGCTTATTGTTGCTAACTGTTGGCATCAATAGCGCTTAATATCGCTAACGCTAACGTTACTAACACTTAACATTGCTAACATTTAGCATCGCTAGCGCTTAGAACGTCAGACTTTTAAACGTGGTTGTGAGTGAGTCAGTAGTTTTGTCCAGTTTTAATCACCTGCCAGATGTTCTTACAGATGCAGCTCAGATAATTGTCCTTTACTTTCCTCTTCTCTACAAACCACAAGTAAAACATTTTTATTTTAGGTTCAGTTGCTGCTAGAAATCTCTCTCCCAACAGGTTTCTATCTATCTATCTATATTCCCCATCACGTTCAGGATCCTGTTGCAGCTGAATCATTCAGACCCCCTCTGGCACTCGGTGTTTCACCTCCGAGTTCAACGAGAAAAAAAAAAAAAATCACGTTCACGTCAGCATCGTTAAGAAGCAAATTATAGAGCAGGAGTGTGAGCTGGAAAACCACACGTATAAAAATAAAACATGTAAAAATAAAAAATAAAACATCAAGAATTATGCTCCGCTGTCACACACGACACCTTGTGTTAACCACACACACATATAAAGACACACACTCGTCGTTCCTCTCTGCTCCTGGGTAATTAGCTGATTAGCTGCTTAATTAGCAGCGTGTAATCACGGCGATGGATGAGCTGCCTAATTGAGGAAGTGAAGAGAGGAGAAGAGTGTCAGTGTGGAGGATGACATTCAGTCTCTCTGCGGAAAACAACAGCAGAAGAAGAAGAAAATCATCCGTCCGGGTGGAAAGATCACAACCGGAGCAGAGATGAATCAAATCCAGGAAGTGGAGCAGAATATAATCTGGTCTCCTCAGAGGACGACGGACCGGTCTGAGCAGAAATAACAGAATAAATCAGAGAAAAAAAAAAGAAAATTATTTTTTCTCAGAGAAAGTAATTCTATACCTTCAAGAACAAAATAAGACACTTTCATTTGTTTGTTTTGGTTTTTAATCCACTAACAGGTTGATGAATGACACTTTCATAGTCCTACATATCCCATGATTCATTGCAGTTAAACCTAAAGGTCTCATGACCACAGTAGTAGGAACATATTTCACTTATTATAACAATTTATATCATATTTTATGTAATACCATCTTTTGTTTTCACAACCAAATAGTTAACAATGAAAGTAAATGGGGCAGTCAGCCAAACGTATCTAAATTGTGATTTTTTTAACCACTAATAAAGCTCAAAATATCACTTCACTTCAGCAGTAGCATGAATAGGGTCCCTACACATAAACTGAAGTACTGATAACTTAGTAAGTGAACCGAGAAGGATGAAGGGTGTTTCACGTCAGCAAATTCATTATTTTTCTCGCTCTTCACGGCCACCTTGGTTTGTTGTTCAGGAAAATGATGAATCTGCTGATGTTAAACACCCTTCATCACCAGTTGTTATGAAAACAAAACAAGAAGTGGTTAAAAAATTACAACTTAGATATGTTTGGCCGACTGCCCCATTTACTTGTATAACAACTGGTGATGAAGGTTGTTCCACATCAGCAGATTCAACATTTGTTGTTCAGGAAAATGATGAATCTGCTGATTTGAAACACCCTTCATCATCACGTTAGCATGTTGGCTAACCTTACAACTTGCAGGTATTTAGCTATGTAAAATCTCAGTACTTTGGTTCATGAAAGTGAATGGGGCAGTCAGCCAAACACATCTACACACTTTTTTTTATTTTTATAGGAAATGGTGATGAAGTGTGTTTCAGATCAGCAGATTCATCATTTTCCTAGCCATTCTCACTCTGCTGACTGCCCCATTTACTTTCATTGTTAGCCATTAGCTTACGATGCTGGATTCAACTGACACCAGACTCTCTCTTTAATTTGCAAATAATTTCAATAACAGCAAGAACATATTTAAGTGGATTTTTCTTCACTTTGACCAGAAGAAGCAGCTACATGCTAATTCACATCACATACTAGCATCATCACCATGCTAGCTGTTAGCAGCGAGCTAATGGATTAGCTTGAGGGTAATGGAAGCAGTTGGAATAAATAGTCAGCTCTTGGTGAAGGTAAAAAGTGACAGAAAACCTAAAATGATGATTTTTTTTTTCTGTGCAGGATTCAACAAACAGTTTTTTCTTTGGAAGAGGGGGGTTTAGCAGAGACGACTAATCTCCACAGCAGGCCGAGTTATTAGTTTGACTACGTGAACATGTCACACCAAACACCGTTGCACCGCTGGGTCCAAAATGAAAGAACTCAAGGGGAGGAAAGTTTGATTAGAAATTCATTAAAATTAGTTGTAATGGAAAAAAAACATGGAACCTGAGCAGAGAGACGAGAGGACGAGACACGACTGACGAGAGACGACATTCATATTTATATATATTTCTCTGGCATAAATTTAATCTTGTGCATATTTTTGAGACTTGAAGGAAAGAAAAAGAAAGTTAAAGGGAGATGTGACCGTTACCATGGGGATAACACTCCACGATTATGATGTAATCAATCACAGCGTCTCGTATTGAGTTGTTGTCAGTTCATGTGATCAATATTGTTGAGCAGATCTGTTGCTGTGCAAACCTGCAATTCTACTTTTAAAATTGCATCTAAAAAAACGCTACAGTGACTCGACATCACAACATAGCTAGCCGCTTAGCATGCTAACTCCAACAGTACAAATAAAGGCACAAGAGAAAATAATGATGTTGATTTCTACTCTTAGCATCAAGCTAACTCACTGATTCACTCAGAATTACGTTTAAAAGTCTGACGTTTTACGTGCTAGCGACACTAAATATTAGCAATGGCAAGAGTTAGCAACATTAAGTGTTAGTGATGTTAAACATTAGCGATGCTAAGTGGTAGCGAACTCACAACCACGTTTAAAAGTCTGATGTTTTAACGCTTTTTGTTTTATTTTCACTTTCTACAAACTCCCCGCGTCTGATCCAAATGTTACCCGGTACCGGGGAGAAGTCCAGTCTCCTTGACTGTAGCTGCTATAGGTAGTCACCAGTCAAAGACCTCAGGAATATCCACAATGATTGGTTGAATTTGTTGTTGTTTACTCGCTGGTTTAGCGGTTTAGTCTCAGTCGGAGGCAGCGTCTTCAGCGACTCAAAGTAAAAACCCTAGTGAAGTTAGTAGAGGGGGGAGGGGAGCCACGACTGACTGTACTCACCCTCTGCTGTGGTTTCGGCTTCACTCAGAAGGATCTCTGCTGTCACAGACTAAACCGGTTCTCGTCAACGAGTCTTGTCGTTGTCAGTTGTTGAGACTCAACGTAACGATCACGACAGCGTCTGAGACTCACAAACCGTCGATCAGATATGAGTTTATTTATTCCTAGAATGACCTCAGATGTTTCATCTCTGTACAAGTCAAACTACAAACAGATAAACTCTGTATCTGAGTCTGTTTTTTTTTTTTCGTTTTAACTTTACCTTCCTCTTTAACCTGTTTATCTATAGAAACACAAAAGAAAACCCGCTGCATCTCTCTCTTATTTTTCTCTCCTCTCTGCTGTCGGTGGGCGTCCCCGCCCTCCCACCGGGCCAATCAGACGAGTGTTGATGTGAAGTCTGTTGTGTGTCCGTCCCCCACTGTTCGTAGATAGGCCGGCGTGCCGCAGAGCCGCCAAACACACAGACACCTCACACTGAGGACGCCGACGCCGGCTCCAGACAGCACATACAATGAGATCACATGACGTACGAGGCCACTTACCTAAAACCACGGACTGTTTCTCTACTTTCTCTTTTCTTTTCTTTTTCAGGAGAATTTCAATACACCTCAGGTTCCCTGAACCTACACGGTGCAATTAGCTTTAACTTTAGTTTCTCCGTGTATGTACATTTTTTTCGGCCTCATAAACTTTCATGAAACGAGACGTGACGTGGACGCAAATTGAATTGAATAAAAGAATTACGAAGGAAAAAAAAAGAGGTCACGGGCGAGACAACAGATTAAATATTCATGTCCGACAGCACAATAAAAAAAAAAAGGGAGGAAGAGTAAAAGAAATGAGATAGAAAAGAAAAAAGTAAAAGGTCTCGTAGCAGGAGGAAGGTTACAACAAGAAAGACTTTCATCAAAACAAATGGTTCTGATTGTATTTTAAAACAAGGTCAGTGGGAAAAAAACACAAAAATCTATTCTAGTGATGCTCGACTTGTGGTAAATATTAGATTTATATATTGTTTATGTTGCTCTATTTTGCCCAAGTTTGAAATGAATTTATTACTATTGAATAAGTGTTTCTGAGTCAGTAAATGAGGAGAAAACATATTTAACGTTGGTTGTTTGTTCGTCTTTTGTTTTCACAACCAAATAGTTAACAATGAAAGTAAATGGGGCAGTCAGCCAAACGTATCTAAACTGTCATTTTTTAACCACTAATAAAGCTCAAAATATCACTTCACTTCAGCAGTAGCATGAATAGGGTCCCTACACATAAACTGAAGTACTGATAACTTAGTAAGTGAACCCAGAGTTTATTAAAAACACTGTTTTACAAGACTTACCCAACGTCTGGTTTATAACAACTGGTGATGAAGGTTGTTCCACATCAGCAGATTCAACATTTTTCTGTTGTTCAGGAAAATGATGAATCTGCTGATCTGGAACATCCTTCATCACCACATTAGCATGTTAGCTAACATGACAACTTGCAGCTATTTAACCCTGTAAACCCTTGGTACTTCAGTTAATGAAAGTAAATGGGGCAGTCGGCCAAACGTATTTAAATTGTCACTTTTTAACCACTTAACGTCTTGTTTTTATAACAGCTGGTGATGAAGGGTGTTCCAGATCAGCAGATTCATCACTTTAAAACATTAGCACGTAGCATGCTAACAGCCTAATCACCTCGATTGTATCGATAGTTATTTTATTATCGGAGCTTGGTTGTTGAATAATGAAGCGTGTTAGAGGAGCTGCTCTTCTCTTCATGTCGAGGTTTGTCTCGTTCCCTCGACTGAGCAGAAATCAGACTCATCTCCTGTAACGTATTAATCGTCGAAGCCGAACATCGTCTGTCGGGAGTCGGAGTCCGAATCCATCAGCGTCGTCCTTCAGAAAGCTCCGTCAGCTGAACGGTAATTATCCGCCGGTGAAGAGTGGAGCGGCGGGAGGAAGAGATGAAGCAGATATGAGAGCGGTGATCCGGGCGTTTCCCAGCAGGCCTCGCTGCCTCGCTGCCTCGCTCACATCAAAGAGGCTGGAAGCAGCAGTGCATGCTGGTCCGTATCCAAACGGACGCCGCCGCCGTTCACGTCTCCGTCCTCGTCCGGCGCGTCCTCGTGTCTCCTCTTCATCCTACACACTTTTATTCTTTTAGTTTCCTTTTCCTCTTTTCTTTCTTTCCTTCCCTTTCTGCTCTTATCACTTATCTTTCTTTTCTTATCGTATAATTCTTCCTTCCTCCTCTTTCTTTTCCTCAATTTTCCTTTTTTTCTTTTACATTTTTCCCTATATTATTCTTCCTTCGCTTCCATATTTGTTTCTTTTTCCCCAACTTTTCCTCTTTCCTTTAAAATTTCCGCCTAATCTTTTCTTTTCTTTCCTTCCTCTTCCTTTACTCTATCTTTTCTTGTCATCTAATAATTTCACCTTCCTTTCTTTCTTTCCTTTTTCTTTTCCTCAATTTTCCTTTCTTCCTTTTACATTTTTTCTCTCTTATTCTTTCCTTCCCTTCCACATATGTCTCTTTTCTCTTTCCTTGACTTCTCCATTCCCTACTTTACTTTTTTCCCCCTTTTCTTTCCATTAATTGTTCCCTCCTTTCTTTCTTTCTTTCTTTTCCTCCTTTTTTCCTTTCCTGTCCTTTTCTTTCCTTGAAATTTTCCCCCATAACTCCTCCTTCCCTACTTTCCTTTCCTTACCTTCCTCCTCCTCCTCATCAATACTTTTGATTTCCATCTCTGCTTCATAACGAGGCCGGAGAGACGGACGGAATCATATTGATGTTTTTATTTTATTTTGAAGGGTCACGGTTGTAATTAACATACGGCCGCTCAATCGGTCAAGGACACACACACACACACTTTACCGTTACAACACACCCACACGGCAAATCTTCATAATTAAGTCGACACAAATAAGTTCAACTGATGCACAAAACAAACAAACAAAAAGAGGCGGAGCCACAGTTTTAAATCGTCTCGTTTCGACCAATCAGAGTCAGTCGTCAAATAAACGTAAAACATGTCGAAGACGACGACTTCAAACAAAACAAAACTGATAAAAACTACATTTAAAATAATAATAAAAAAAAACCTTTTATTTTTGCGGTCTACTTCCTGTTTGCTAACACAGAAAGTGGGCGGAGCTTCTGTAACCAACCACCAGGGGGCGATTGAGACGTGTTAGTTTCACTTTTAAAGTGTTTTTGTCTTATTTTTCTTTGTATTTTATCAGTGATTTCTACTTCAAAGGACCAGCTGATGTTGAACTGGTCGTTTTTTACATGTACGTTTTAAATCAATCAATTAATCGATATCGGTACCGATACTGGTGTCGGTATCGGGCCGATACTGTTCACAGATACGATACCGGGTTATTGAAGTTGCTTTGACTGACGACGATCAGACGGTGGAAATAAGTTGGATCAATATTTACTTTTCTTTCTTTCTAAAATGTTTATTTTTCCCACTTGAAATAGTTGTTTAATTTTAATTTGTCATTTTTATTTTTTATTAAATCATTTTTTATTATTTTACTACTTTTTTAAAATTATTTTTTATCTTATTATTTTTATTAAATATTTATTCTTATATGTTTTGTTTGTTTTTTTCTATTGATGATTCTATTTCTCTGATATTCATCAGTTCTCTGTTCAGCCAGTAGGTGGCAGTGTCTCTCCACGTAGTGACGAGCTGCTTCTTTCTTCTTCTTCTTCTTCTCTTGTATCTTTTCCAATCTCTTCCCACATTATTTATCTTTCTAGTTTCTTCTTCTTTTATTTTTCATTTCTTGCTGTGTTTACCTGTAACGTCCTGCGGGTTTTTTTTATTTTATTTTATTTTATTGTTGTTTTCTTTCCGTCCTTGAATCAATTCATCTGAATTCAGCTCTGAACCTTCATCTCTCTCATCATCTCATCTGTTGCTTTTTTGTTTATTTATTTTTTTCTCCTCTCGTGTCCGACTCGTGTTTATCTGTTTGTTTCCTCTTCGTTTCTGATGCGATTCCAGACGTTTCTGGACTAAACATTTCTCTCTCTCTCTTTATCTCTGTGTGTCTCTGCCTCTCTCGCCCCCTCCCTCCTCCACAGTGTTTGGTGCAGCAGTTGGACGGGTTCATCTCGTGGCTGCAGGAGGCGCTGGACAGCACGGAGAACTGGACCCAACCCAGGCAGGATGTGGACAGCCTGAGGGCGTACCTGGACACACACCTGGTGAGCACACACACACACACACACACACACACACACACACACTCTCGTAGGCAAACGTTTCATCACCTGACGAGACGAGTGATTTAATTGTGTCCAAAAACATTTATTTTTATATATTTAATTTCTTTTAAAATCAGGAAAAAATAAGATGTTTCATCTTTAACGGTCTGTTTGTTTTATATTTTTTATATTTTTGATACTTTATTCATCAGGTTTTCAAAAGACAATAAGGACCTGAAAGAATAAATAAAAATAATCAATAAAAAAAACAAAATAAAATAAAATCGTGAAAATATATATATATTTAAATCAAGTAGATTAATTAAAAGTATTAAATGGCAGAAATAAATTAAGATTTAATAAAAAAATATATTTATTATAAGACAATAACAACTTGAGAGAATAAAATAATAATAATAATAATAAAAGAATAAAAATTATAATATTAATAAAATAAAATTTAAAAATGCAAGTAAAAATAAATAAGAATATTTAAAAAAGAAAATTAAATTAAATATATTAAATAAAATAAACTAAATAAACTTAGTAATTATATAATAATAATAATAAATACATAAAATAATTAAATTACAGATTTAACAAAAAGGAAACAATTATGAAAAAAAATTAAAATTAAGTAAATAAAAAATAGTGACATAAATAAATACATATATTTTTAAAAATTTAATGAAATTAAATTAAGTGATTAAATAACAGTATAATGTAAGTATTAAAAGAAAATAATATAAATAAAATAAAATAAATTCATTAATCAATAAATGAATAAAACTTATAAAATAACTTATTCATTTCATTTAGTTAATAAAATATGCTTTTACACTGAAATTAAAATTAAAATAAAAGTTATTAAAATGCATAAAAAATAAAGACAATGTGAGATTTTTGCACATTAAAAAAAAAGATTAAAATATAAATAATATAACAGACAATCAGACTAATAAATCTAATAAATGTTGCCCATCGTGTTGAGGTCAGAGGTCACAGGAGGTTTTACTGCGTCCAGCAAAACCTCAGAGAGAAAGGCATGATGGGAAAATCACTGATCGAGCCGAACACACGAAACGCTGGAACCAACACAAACGTCTCATTTCATCTTCGCCGCTTTCATCCTCGTCTCCTTTTCTTTTTGTTCCAATTTGTTTTCATCTTCATTTCTTTGTCGTCTTCGTCCTCCTGCGCCGCCGCCGCCGCCGCCGCCGCCGCCGCCGCCGCCGCCGCCGCCCACGTTTTTTATCTGTTGGTTATTTTCTGACCATCTGCCCCGTCTTCCTCTTCGTCTTCCTCTTCGTCTTTATCTTCATCTTGTCTTCATTTGTTCGTTTCTAACGAATCAAATAAAAGAAACTCAAACACCTTTCACCACAACCGCTCGCATATTTTATAGCAAACATATGGACACACACACACACACACACACACACACTGACGCAGAGCAGCAACACGTCACACACACTCTGATTGTATTTGCATATAAGTGTACAAATGCAAACATATATGCATGTGTTTTAGCTGCACACACACACACACACACATACGCAGCTGTCATTTGCATATATTTGCATATTCCTAGACAGATTTCCAAATCAACATCTCCACATCCTGCATCCCTGCAGAACAGCATCACACACACACACACACACAAGTTGTCTTATCTAGATATTTGTTTCTGCTGCGTGTGTGTGTGTGTGGTTTGTTTACACGTGTCGACTTTGTTGTGTGTGCCAGCAGCGCTAACATTAGCGGCGGTTAGCTTCAATTAGAATTGCCGGCTCCTAATTGGCGCGTCTCGTTAAATAAAGCAGGAGAGGATGAAAAAGCATCGCTAATAGGACTTTGAACTGCTACGCTGTTGATAGCGTGTTAGCTAACCGACTCTCTGTTTGTTTGTTTGTTTGTGTGTGTGTGTGTGTCTGCTGTGATAGTCACACTTGCATTTTGTAGTTATTAGTGTGTAGTTTGCTGTATAATTGTGGTCTCATTGACGACTGCAGAGTCGCCAGGTTTCTCAACAACAAAACTTTACGTTTTACTTCTTGAAGATTTTTTTGTTTGATCCAGAACAAATGATCCCTCATTTGAAGTCTCCCAAAGATGTTTAAGAACCAGGAGAATCCTTCAAATCCCCTAAAGACCCACTACAAACCTCATAAAGAACTACAAGGATCCTTCAAAGGACCAATAAAACCTCTGAGACTCTTCTCGAAACACTCAGGCCGTCTGAAACCTTCTCATCAATAAACAGAACCTCCAAAACACCTCTAGGAACTTCTGAAGGACGTCTAGAACCTTCTTAACGACGACTAAAACCATCAATTAAACCTCTGAAGTGGTCACATGAACCTTCCAAACAAAGATCCACCTCAGAAGGTCACTGATAAACCTAAATGTCGCAAATGCATGAAGATGTTACAGCTATTATTACTTCTAAAATGACAACTGGAACCTTGAAGGACTTCTAAAGACCTGTACTTCCTTCTGATTGACCAGAACCTCTGAAGTGTCTCTTAAAAGATGAAGAGAACCTCCGTTATGACCAATAAATCACCTTCAAAGATCCATTAAACCCTGTAAACAACCTCTAGATCCACCTGAGGAACCTCAAAGGATCATTGATGAACTTCAAAACCTTCTCACTGACGACTACAACTACAAGAACTACATGTAGAACTTTATCAGTAAACAGAACCTCCAAAACACCTCTAGGAACCTCTAAAGGATGTCTAGAACCTTCTTAACGACGACTAAAACCATCTACAGAACAACTTTAATGACATAGAACCTTCTAGAACCTTCTGTAGGACTTCTAGAAGACCTCTGCTTCCTTCTCATTGGCTGATAAAACGTTCTCATCGACTCATTGACAAGAGATACTCAGTAGAACCTTTTTAAAGCTAAAAACATAAATCTTCAAACATCCATTAAACTCTAGATCTAGATCCACCAGAGGAACCTCAGAGGATCATTGATAAACTTCAAGAATATTTTCAGAACTCCATCACTAACTACTGTGATTCCTTAAAGAACCGTGATAACCTCTTAATTAACTGACAATTGGGAACTAGAACCTTCTTAAAAACATCTACAACAACATATAGAACAGGTTTAATCACATTTAAGTCTAGAACCTTCTGAAGGAACCTCTAGTTCCTTCAGAAGTTAGTATTTATTAAAGGATGACTAGAACCTCCTTCATGACCAATAAACCTCTTCAAAGATCCATTAAACCTTGTAAACAACCTAAAAAACAGATCATCGAAGGATCATTGATAAACTAAAACTTCCAAACTGCATCAAGAATATACTCAGAACCCATCCAGGAACTTCTGAGACGCCTTTAAGGACCTCGATAACCTCCAAGATAACATCTGGAACCATCTGTAGAACATCTTTAACCACATTTAAGCTGGAACCTTCTAGAACCTTCTAGTACAACATTCTCAATGACCAGTTACTCCAAAGATCACTAGAACCTTCTTAATACCGACCAAAACCACCTCTAGAACCTCTTCACTGATCTGTTACACCTGTAGGACAATGTAGAACCTTCTCACTGACTCGCTACGATCTTTTAAACGATCTCCAAAACCATCTTTGAATGACGTTTAAACCTTTGACACGACTTGTAAAGGAACCTCAACGTTCTGTAGAATCTCTCACAGAACTTCTGGAACATCTCAGATCTTTGAACCATCTCAACAAAACGTCCACATCTGCAGAACCTCCTCAGTTTCCACTAAAACCGATTAAAACGAGATCTAACTCCACTTACAGAACCTCTTCAGTTCCATTTAGATGTTCTAAAATTCCCTTAGAACCATCAGAAAGACCCAAATGATTTCAAAATGAAAGTGAAACCCAATCGTTTCCTAGAACTGCAGCACAAAACTGAGGAACTACTTTCTCCAGCGGATGAATCCACATTTTATTCTCCTGTGTGTGTTTGTGGTGATGAAGGATCATGTCACGGTTGTGTGTTTCTGTACCACCGACAAAATAACACACACACACACACACACACACACACACACACACACACGGTTGGGTCGATACGTTGAAGGAAAAAAAAATCTAAAAACATCTCCAGATTTATTGTTAAATCATGTCTCTGTTATTCACTGTTTTGTGTTTGTTTCTCTTTCTCTCTGTTTGTCGTTCCACCACCTTCACACACACACACACACACACACACACACACACACACACACACACACACACACACACACACACACACACACACACACAGAAACACACACAGCTCCAGGGCAGCGGTGGGCGGAGTAGAGCTGCTCTCCCAGTTGAATATTTGGTCCAGCTGGCGTGTGTGTGTGCATGTGTGAAGTTGTGTGTGTGTGTGCATGCATGTGTATATATATATATATATATATATATATATATATATGTGTGTGTGTGTGTGTGTGTGTCTGTGTTTGTGTGTGTGTGTGTTTTAGGGCGCGTGGAGCGAATAAGCACAGGTCTTTCCGGAACCCCGGGGAGATCAGTGAGGCGAGAGGACGCTAACAAACACACACACACAAACACACACATACACTCAAACACACACACACACACACACACACACACACACACACACACACACACAGGCTGCTCTTTGTAAGGCGCTGAGAGATGGCGGCCAATGAAAGGGCTATTGATTGGGTCTGATGGGTGATCCAGGCCTTTGAATCCCATTACCAGCAGCAACACACTACTGGTGGCAACATCGAGGAGGAGGGGGAGGTAAAAAGAGGGTGAGGTGGTGGGGGGGGAGATAAAGAGGTGTGTGAGGGAGGTAGAGAGGTCTGAGACCTACCGACACAATATAGTGAGTTTAATCTGAAGAAATGCAGATTATGTTCAAATAAATAAGAATAAATCGATAAATGAATAAAAAAAACACGTCGACGCCGCGAGAAATGAAAAAGATTGGAAGAGAAAAGAGAATTGAATCGTTCTTTATTATTTAATATGATGGTGGAGAATATGACACACACACACACACACACACACACACACACACACACACCTCAGGGATTATCACTGTAGTTTCTCTCGTCTCCGTCTGAACGGAGACAATTTGATCATCATTATTACAAAGACCCTTCGATCAGATCAGGTCTCATCAACGTGTGTGTGTGTGTGTGTGTGTGTGTGTGTGTGTGTGTGTGTGTGTGTGTGTGTGTGTGTGTGTGTGAGCTCAATAACACACAACCTCAATGTCAAACCTGGCCGTCCTTTCGGTACCGCCTCGTAGCGCCGTGCTAATGTCCCAACGCTAAAAATATCAGGTATGGTTCTGACCGACCGTCCTAACCCGCATCGCTCCGGGCTAATATGCTAATGCTAACAGGTAATCTGATTGCTTTGGCTTTGAAGCAGCTTGTGTGTGTGTGTGTGTGTGTGTGTGTGTGTTATAACCTTTTAGGAGAATGGTTGAGAAATCCTCAAATCCACCTGCAGCTTTCAGTGTTTAACAGATTTAACTGTTACAATTAAAGAGAGTTGACGTCCACTTGTTTGATGAGAGTCTATTTTACCACTAAAAAGAGTCAAACTCCACCTCAACAGATATTTTACGTTGGTTGAAGTAATATTGTAATATTATTTCATCTATTTTTGTATCAGATGTTGTTATTTTGGTTTGTTATTGGATGGAAACAACGTCAAATGCTAACACACAACATGTTAGCATGTTATACATTCAAGTTGTCATGTTAGCTAACATGCTAATGTGGTGATGAAGGGTGTTCCACATCAGCAGATTCATCATTTTCCTGTACAACAAGTTAATGTGTCTGTGAAGAGCAAGGAAAATGTTGAATCTGCTGATGTGGAACAACCTTCATCACCAGTTGTTATAAACCAGACGTTGGGTAAGTCTTGTAAAACAGTGTTTTTAATAAACTCTGGGTTCACTTACTAAGTTATCAGTACTTCAGTTTATGTGTAGGGACCCTATTCATGCTACTGCTGAAGTGAAGTGATATTTTGAGCTTTATTAGTGGTTAAAAAATGACAATTTAGATACGTTTGGCTGACTGCCCCATTTACTTTCATTGTTAATTATTTAGTTGTGAAAACAAAAGACGGTCAAACCTGATATTACTTCAACCAAGGTAGAATAGCCAGACATAAACATGTGCTTTTATTTTGTTAATTAACAATCAGTTTCTATACTTGTTTCATACATTTGATCAAACCGATTGATCACTGGGATTAATCGTCGACGTCCTGTTGTTGTTGAACTTCAGGGATCAGTGATTTTTAATGAAATCATCCGAAATAAGACGTGTTTCATTGAGGTAAACTAACAGGAAGTGACGTCGGATAAGAGAGCAGAGCATTCTGGGAAAAAACAACAAGTGAATGATGTACATGAGGGTGGATTTAGTCAGCGACTGTCTCTATTTCCTTCAGACACATAAATACATATAGGCGGTGTCTTATTACCGCCTGTTGTCTGACGGACATAAAAAGCAGCGTGTGCCTTATCACCACGTGATTGATGGCTGGCTGTTCTACTCTTTATTGATTCTATGCTCTCCATATATTAAACGCAAAGGAAACGGAGCCCGATCGCTTTTGTGGAACGAGGCGCCTGAAATACGATCGCTCTCCGATAGCCCGAGCTAATCTGCACAACCTAATTCATCCCCCCCACCACCTCCACCACCTCCTCTCTATCCCCGAGACGCAGACAGTCACGCTGTGTTTTCTGTAGTGCTGATAGATGTACTTTATGTTTATTAGCTGTGAGGTATTTCACCAGCTTATCTGGAAATTATGTGGGGCCGCCGAGTCTGTAAAATTACTCAATCAGCCGTGAGATTTGAAGTAATTTACGAGGTTTGCGAGGCAGTAATGATCGCAGAATGCAGGCAGTCGTGTTTTATTTGGATAATATTGATATATGAATGCGTTGGTGGAGATATCAACGATATTTTATTGTTTATCTGTGAAATGTGACACACATCCTTTTAACGTCAGATGTGTTTTTACTCAACAACAAATGCAGATTAAAGGGGAAAAAAATATCAAGAGTTCCAGTTGTAGTTTTATTTACAGACGATGATGAGTTGATCACATCGATCAGACGAGTTTAGAGAAAGTTCCTGTTTTTGTAATTTCAACCTAAAGAGTCATAACAACAGTGTGAGGGACATAGAGTTGAGTGGAGACAAATGTCTGTTTTAAACCAGTGTCAGACTCAAAATAACATGTGACTTGTGGTAGTGAGGAGACGGTTCCTACAGACAAACCAACGTGTCCTGAACTTTGTAAATGTTCAGACTGATTCTATAGAAGGTAACGTTGCTAAATCACTTCAAATGAAAGAGTATGAGAAATTTCCCAGCATGCACCAGGACAAAGAGTGAAAACAGGACACCTATAAATTTATAGGACAGTCGTCAAAAAAAGTTAAGCACATTTGTTAACGTTAACTTTAGTTGCGAACATCTTGTCAGTTTTTAATTTGTCGCCAATTCAATGGACATAAACGAGTCTGTAGACGCCATCTTTGTTTGTTTGTTGTCATTCGGTTGTCATGGAGACTTGTTGCGTCGTCTTTCACGTAGCAACCAGCGCCGATATCAAAGACTGTGGTTGTAGTGTAACAGACGTTTGTCATGTTGGGTTGATTCAGTCCCAGAAGAAGCAGGTGAAGGTTCAGGTTTGACTACGTCATAGTTCTGGTTTAACACACTAGTTAAAAAGTAAAGGTCAACAAGGTGAAGACTTTAGTCTTGACTGTGGTGATGTTGGATCTTTCTGGGTCAGTTATGGGTCAGTCTGGTCCATATAGAGACCGAACATCCTTCTGACACTTTGACAACATTGGACCTGTTATCAGATGAATGGAAAATGTTAGCAAAGCGACAACTAGCGATTGCTAGCTAGAGCTAACCCTAACGAACGTTATTGTTTAGCAGTTAGCGACAAGTTAGCTTAACTTTTTAGCTTAACAACTGTTCTATAAATTTATATTTGTATTTATATATAAAACGTTAGCAAAATGACAGCTAGTGATTGCTAGCTAATACTAATGTTAACAAACGTTATTGATTAGCGATAAGTTAGCTTAACTTCTGACAACTATCCTGTAATTTCATATTTGTATGTAAAATGTTAGCAAAGTGACAATCAGCTATTGCTAGCTAACATTAATGTTAGCGAATGTTATTGATCAGCGGTTAGCGACAAGTTAGCTTAATGTTTTTGACTGTCCTATAAATTGAAACTTATATTTTAAAACATTAGCAAAGTGACGACTAGAGATTGTTAGCTAAAGCTAACACTAACAAACATTATTGATTAGCGGTTAGCGATAAGTTAGCTTAGGTTTATAGGTGTCCTGTTTCACCTCTGTCGCCGTCCTCTTCCTGGTGCATGCTGGGAAATTTCTGTCTTCCTGGGAGAGCAAAACAGACAAAAACAGGAAGTTTTGTCAAAAGCTTCTAAAGGAAAAACCGTCTCCTCTTTCAGCGCGTGAGGAGTTAAAACGTCTCGTCTCATCCGTCTCCACTCTTTGTGTCTCGCTCCATAAATATTGTCGTGTTGGAGGTGTGACCTTGTCATGTGTTGACTTATGTCGTCGTCCGTCTATCGCTCACCACGGACACACAGAAAAAAAAAAACGTATGAAAACCAGAGAAATCACAGATTTAATATCATTCTCTTTGACCTCATCGGTTATTTTTATTGCGATAAAAAGGAGGCTTTTATTTTGGCGTAAATGAGTGTGAATTTCCCTTGAGACTCACACACACACACGTCCATCATTATGTGTGTGTGCAGCATTTCCCATTGCAGCGCAGCAGGATGTCAGAAGTGGTTAAGTCATGAGGCTTGAGCACCTTGAGGCTCTTATACACACACACACACACACACACACACACACACACACACACACACACACACACACACACACACACACACACTGATCAGAAAAGGCTGGAGTGTTTCCCGTCAGCGCCTCAGGCTGCTCAGTGTTTCCATCCATCTCTCTGTTTATCATTCGTTCATTCACTTCTCTCTCCTCTGCTTCTCTTCTCATTTACATCGACACAATTATGTTTTATTATTTGTCTATTTATCTTCTATTGTTCACATTATAGTTCTTCTATCCTGTTTTTGATGCACAAACGCAGCCTGTTGCAGTTGTTGCTGCTCAGGATTGGTCATGATATTTTAGTTTGTAGTTCTCTTTTTGGCCACAAGAGGGTGAACTTCCTCAACTAATTGTTAAGTTGAGTCTCAGTCTCTGTCGTGATCGTTGGCGACTTGTGTTCCCATGATGTGGAGTCTCAACAACTGGTCTGAGACCTGTAGTGTTCACACTACAAGACTTGTCAGTGATTGACTCCCGATCACACCGTGACGTCACCAAACTCTACGTCTGGTCACGTGAACTAGACAGGATGTAGCCGCTGCTTCTCACCGTGATTTACAGCCGTTTATTGTTGACGAGCACCGGTGAAGACGCTGCCTCCGACACAGACTAAACCGCCGCGTTCGGGTTCGGCTCCTCTGACGTGGAGACGCCAACGAGACGACGATCTGGACGACGACGACTCCGACGCACTGACGGTACCGAGGACGCTGCAGAGAAAACAGGAAGTAGAGACGTTTAGATGTGAAAACACATGAAAACAATCCTCTTACTCATTGATCAGATCCTCCAGGATTTAATGACGTTACAATCACAACTATTAACACTAATTCAACCAATCATTGTGGATATTCCTGAGGTCTTTGACTGGTGACTACCTATAGCAGCTGCAGTCAAGGAGACTGGACTTACACATTAAAAATAATCTTATGATGGAAACTGTTACTAAACTGCTAAACCAGCGTGTAAACATCACCGTGGCAACACTAACTCTTAGCATCAGTTTAAGGTTTAATGTCAGTAACACTTAACATTGCTAACTTTTGCTGTCGCTAATATTTAGCATCGCTAGCACTTCAAAGTTGAGACTTTTAAACGTGGTTCTGTGTGACTCAGTGAGCTGTTAGCTCAACGCTAAGAGTAGAAAGAAACACCAACATTTGCTCTTGTGCTCTTATTTCTTCTATTAGAGTTAGCATGCTAAGCAGCTAGCTAGCTATGTTGCCACGTTGTATCGCTGTAGCAGCTGTATGCTAGCTGCGGCTACGTTGCAACAACAAAACGTTGTTCGTCGGTTGTTTATGTCACATGTAGCGGTTTGTTTGCTTGGATCCTTCAACAGCACGCCTACATATCCCATGATTCATTGCAGCGTTTTGACGAGACACTCTGACCTCTTGTGGCCTAAACGAGTATTACAATAACAAACACAGAAACGCTGACGTTTCACATTGTCTCTTTTGTGTTTCGATGCTTCTGTAAAGCGTTTGAACGTTTTTGACTTTTAGAAACGTTTCCTCATCGCGTCGATCGTCTTTGTGTCTTTCAGACTTTCAAGCTCAACGTGGACAGTCACAGCGCTCTGAAGGAAAACATCATGGAGGAAGGGAAAGCTCTGCTCGCCATCATCACCTCCCACCAGTCAGGTACACGAACACACACGCTGAAACACATAACCAACTCTGGCCCATTCATTATTAATATTAGGATTAACAGAGTGACCTTCAGAGGGATATAGAGCTCATATGAAATGTAGCTGAAAGAGAAGAGATGGAGGAATTTCAATTCTTACAAATCCTTCACAACCAGAGAGAAAACCGACGCAGATGTTGACGAAAAGCTTGTTTTTTATTATACATTTCTGACTCAAAAGGCTCAAATAAAAGCAAAGAGGTTATAAAATAATAGTCAATGAAGCTAAAATCCAAAGCTAAACACGAGTAGAGTTGAGTTCAGACACGACGATCTGTAATTTAATTTCTGCTCCGAGTGGCCGCGGCGTAACCAACATGAAAGCAGCAGATCTGCGTCCTGTGATCTTCCATCGCAACTGAAAGATGAACTGTGGAATAAATTTGTCAGAGATTAGAGAGAGAAGTTCGTCTCGATGACCCTCGGTAATAAAAACGCATCGACCGAGTCAAACGACGGAGCAACAAAACACGACGCGAAGCCTCTCGGCCTGAACTCCGTCCTCTCTGATTCTCGTCATTACACTTTAACGTGAAGCAGATTTCCCGGATTATTTGCTGCCAAAGCGGTGAAGTTAAAACCGGAGACGTTTTTTCCTCCTCGGCGTTTCCAACCCGTTGTTATGACGATCGAGTCGAAACGAATCACATTTCTCTTTTTTTTAATTGTTGAGGATAAAATGTTCCTCTACTTCACGTTACACGTCATCAGAAGTCGTCGCTAGTTGCTACATAAAAGACGATGCTACGAGTCTCCATGACAACCGAATGACAACAAACAAACAAAGATGGCGTCTACAGACTCGTTCGTGTCCGTCAAAACAAGATACTCATTAATGTTAATAAAGAGTCGTGTTATTGGGATGGAAAACGTTAGAGACATTAGCAAACTAGCTAATGCTAAAGTTAATGAGTATTTACAACATGTCCTATAAATATCAGAGCTCTGAGTTTGCTAGCGCTTAACATCGCTAACAATTAGCGTTGATAACACTTAATGTTGCTATCTCTTGCCATCGCTAACATTTTGCATCGTTAGCATTTAGCATCACTAACGTCAGTAACAGTTAACGCTGCTAACTCTTGGCATTTAGTATTGCTAGCACTTAGCATCACTACTACTTAGCATCGCCAAACACTTAACATCGTTATCACTTAACATTACTAACATTTTGCATTGCTAGCGCTTAGCATCGCTAACATCGGTAGCACTTAACGTTGTTAACTCTTGCCATCGCTAGCACTTAGCATCGCTAGCGCTCAACATCGCTAATATTTAACATCGGTAACACTTAATGTCGCTAACTTGGCATTGCTAATACTTAGCATTGCTAGCGCTTAAAATGTCAGACTAAAAGAAATGTTGATCTTCCTGTTGGTTACTTCAGAATAAAAGCTTCTTACCAGCAAATTAGCAGAAGGCTTTTATTGTGAAGTGCAGAAGTATGTTATAGTCAATGAAAAGATTTCAGAAAACTTTAAAACCGTCTCTTTCTTCTCCTCAGTAGAGGAAGAAAGAGGCACGAAGGTTAATTTTTTGTGCTGACTGGACGTTAAAGTTCTCCGTCTCCCTCCAGGTCTGAAGGAAATCCTCCATATGGTTTCCAGCCAATGGGATCAGCTACAGCGGCAGATCCGGCGCCAACACGGCTGGATGCTCCGCGCCCTCCGCTGCATCCAGGCCCGCCTCCTGTACACCGGCCAATCGCACGAGCTGTTCGCCGCCTCGTTGGACCCGTCGGCCAATCGGCAACAAGCTGCAGCTTCGTGCCCGGCGGACGGCCTCAAGGTAAAAAAAAAGAAAAAAGAAATAAAATACCAACAGTTTCATCTGGTTTTTGTTTGTCTTTTATTCTTTGGTTCATATTCAACCATTTCCTGTCTGATGATCCTAGTTTATCCCTCACACACACACACACACACACACACACTCAGAGTGAAATCAATCTCACACACTCACCCATCCTCTTCTCCTAAATGTGTTTGTATTGTTTGTATCGGCTGCCAATTAAGTCCCTGATTGGTTTCTCATTTCTCATTGGCTGCTGGTTAATTGGCTGGACTTGGTTAATTAGAATTAATCTCTCTTTGTGTCTCTGTCTCTGTCGCTCACACTCCCGTCATATGTGAGGACTGTGTGTGTGTGTGTGTGTGTGTGTGTGTGTGTGTCAGTTTTGGATTTGGACCATTTTTATGACACTAGATTGTTGAGAAAACGTTGAACCCAGAGTCTGTTTAACCATGAATACGAGTCAAACTCCCCTCAACAGATATGTTACAGTGGTTGAAGTAATATCCAGTTTGACCGTCTTTTGTTTTCACAACCAAATAGTTAACAATGAAAGTAAATGGGGCAGTCAGCCAAACGTATCTAAATTGTCTAAAAAATCTAAATTTTTTAACCACTAAAAAAAGCTCAAGAAACAACTGGTGTTGAAGGTTGTTCCACATCAGCAGATTCATCATTTTTCTTGCTCTTCAAAGACACATCGACCAGTTGTTCAGGAAAATGATGAATCTGCTGATCTGGAACATCCTTCATCACCCATCATCAAATTAATTTAATCTATTTTTGTATCAGGTGTTTTTATTTTGGTTTGTTATTGGATGGAAACATGTCCATTTATGTTCATGAACTTTGTTGACGTTGGGTCTTAACAACGTCAAAAACACACAACATGTTAGCATGTTATACATTCAAGTTGTCATGTTAGCTAACATGCTAACGTGCTGATGAAGGGTGTTCCACATCAGCAGATTCATCATTTTCCTGAACAACAGGCTGATGTGTCAGTGAAGAGCAAGAAAATGATGAATCTGCTGATGTTGAACATCCTTCATCACCAGTTGTTATTAAACCAGACGTTGGGTAAGTCTTGTAAAACAGTGTTTTTAATAAACTCTGGGTTCACTTACTAAGTTATCAGTACTTCAGTTTATGTGTAGGGACCCTATTCATGCTACTGCTGAAGTGAAGTGATATTTTGAGCTTTATTAGTGGTTAAAAAATGACAATTTAGATACGTTTGGCTGACTGCCCCATTTACTTTCATTGTTAACTATTTGGTTGTGAAAACAAAAGACGGTCAAACTGGATATTACTTCAACCAACGTAACATATCTGTTGAGGAGGAGTTTGACTCGTATTCATGGTGAAACAGACTCTGAAGTATCACTGGTTAAGTCAACAGATGTTTGAACATGAATTAGCTGTTAGCATGTTAGCAGTTAAACTTTAGAGGTTTGATCCCTCTTTCTCTTCTCCTTTTTCCTCGTTTTCCGTCTCTCCGCCAGATCAATTTTGTTTCCTCTCCCTCATCTTCCTCCTCCTCCTCCTCTTCCTCCTCCAGCAGACCTGACTCTGGTTGTTTTCAGATTGTTTAGTTGCAATTAGAGCTGCAGCATCCTGATCACTGTGATCAGTCAACAGTGACAGCCATTAGCCAGCCTCTACCTTTGTGTGTGTGTCTTATAGTGAAAGTGTATGTGTGTGTTTAGTGTATGTGTGTGTGTGTGTGTGTGTGTGTCCATTAGCTGCTTGGCCGCAGCACATTAACAGTCCGTTCATTATCTGTGTGAATCTCCATCTGCACTTAAAGCTTTGATCCGTGAAAACTTCACACAACAAACAAACCGGAGTAAAAACACACGAACAAACAAAAAAACGTTGACGTGCGTCACATGTTTCGCAGCCGTCTGAGATGTTTAAGATGATTTAGATCGTGTCTGATCATTGAAACCTCAACTAAACGTTAAAACCCAAGAAATGCTTTGTCAGTCGTCTGTTTTCTGGGGTTAAAGTTTCAACTCATTTGACGTGAATCAGTCGAGTTTAAAGTCAAATGCAAGAATCGACTCGTCCTGAAATAACCTGAAGTCCTGAATCCACGTGGTCTCAAGCAACCTGGACCCTATTTACTTTACAACTAATATCGATGTTACTTGAACCAGCGTAGAATATCTCCTGAGGGGGAGTTTGACTCGTAGTTGAGAGTCTAGTTGCACCTGAAAGGAAAACGTCAAATCTTACATGAAAATCCGTCGCCGCACAAAACATCACGACATGACGACGTGAAACCGAGTCATTTTAAATCCGTCAGAGAGTTTGATGATGTTGTGGAGGCAAAGAAACAATAATTTACGCAGAACGTGTCTTTACTTTACTGTGCGTTCATTATATTATCTGCTGGTGGCTCTTTAATGACAATCAGACGCGTGGTCTAATTAACGCCACAGACTCTGAGGTGGTCGGTGGGAGGAGGAAGTACAAGGTCAAAGGAGGGCGACGTGTTTATGAACCTTTGTTTAAAAAATAAATAAATAAAAAACGGGTAGAGGGCAGGTAAATCTAGTGCCCTTCATTTGTGTGTGTGTGTTATCAGTGCAGCATCAATTAGCACATATACGTACATGTGTGTGTGAGTGAACGTAACCTTGACTAAAGGGCAAAATAAAGGGCGAATTGGAATAAATTTATCAAATTACGAAGCCTCGTACAATATTTATAACTCGGCGCGATCCACTATTCATTACAAAAGATTAAATACCAACTTGTATCAATAATTCATCCTCTTAATCTTCATTTTTTAGCGCAATTATGAGCAGAAGCAAATGACATATTTCACACTCGTCCGTGAGATAGTTAGATAGTTAGCATCCAATTTAACGAATGTGACTCCAGCTCTGCGGGCGACCCCAAGCCCCCCGCCGCCCGCCGCTGAATATATAACGTATATTTATCTAAATAGATTATTATCTGTCGTTAATGATGATAATGTTACTTTATAACAGTTTTGTGAAACACATTAATATGTTGTAACAGCAGCAAGTGGAAAGAAAAAGAGAAGAAAAGAAAAAGAAAGTAGAGGGGATCGTTTTAAACATGGCCGACATGTCTCAGTCTCAGCGTTTTCAAACGTAAAACACAATCAATGTTTCTCGAACGTCAGCGTCACTGTGGCGTCCTGTCGTAGTCTGAGGGCCCATCCCATTTCTACCCCAGTAGCTAACGATTCTCTTTTCCCAGCATGCACCAGGACAAGGATGCAGTTGTCACAAAAAGGTTAGCAATTTAATTAATAAACTAATCAATACATTTAACTTATTAAGCCAACTTAGCTAACCGCTAATCAATAATGTCCATTAGCATTAGCTAGCAATTCCTAGTTGTCACTTTGCTAATGTTTTTCTCTTTTCTGATGAAACGTCAGATTAATATAAACGAATCTTCTCAGTTTTTAATCTGTCGCCAACTTGATGGACGTAAACGAGTCTGTAGACGCCATCTTTGTTTGTTTGTTGTCATTTGGTCGTCATGGAGACTCGTCACGTCGTCTTTTACGTAGCAACTAGCGACAACGTCTGATGATGTAACGGTAACGTAGCCGTGTCTCATTTCCAAGGGGAATTTTTTATACCCTAATTTGCTACATAGCTGTAATGCTAATGCTAATGGATCTCAAACTCTGGAGGAAGAAGAGGGTTTTGTCGCCATTTTCTAGGATAAAAATTTGCGAAAAGTTGACGCCATGTTGTAAAAATTCACATTTCCCGTTGAGGAATTAGCATATTAGCATATTAGCATGTTTGTGGACGACACAAACCTCTTTAAAGATACTTTCATAGTCGAAGTTTTGATGTTTTGTTGACGTCGGGTTCAGTGTCATCGTCGTCCTCCTACTTTGTATTAATTTATTGCTGACATGGTCGCCGTGGCAACAACAGGTGTGGTGTGAGGTCATCGGTCCTTAACGAGCCTCGGAGGAGCGATAGCGCCGGTGGTCGTGTCTCCTGATGCTCATAAGAGCTTCTTGTTATCGGCGCTAACATATGTCGCAGACTCTTCCGTCTTTTCCGGAAGATGTTGATGTTCAAACCTTCCCGTCCTTCTTTTGACTTTCACTCTCTTCTCTTCTCGCCGTGAAAAGTAGAAAAGATGAATGAAAGATGTCACAAGACGAAGACGGACGGACACAAATATCCATCAGCCTTCTCGTCCTGCGACCATCCATCTCACGGTCATCCATCCCTCCTTCGCTACGTCCTCTCATTTTATTTTATTTTTTTTTATAGTGTCCATCCCTCAACACCACCGTCCTCTTCCCCTCCACTGCTCATCCTTTCTTTTTTTTTTGATTCTGTCCCTGTTCCAACTTTAAACACATCCCTCCATGTTTCAAACATACGGATCCATCTGTTAAATAGAAGGATACTACGTCCAATAAACAGTAGAAGAAGAAAGGAAATGGCAGATGTTTTATCTATCTATCTATCTATCTATCTATCTATCTATCTATCTATCTATCTATCTATCTATCTATCTATCTATCTATCGTTCAAATATAAAGACATTACTTCCAATAAACAGTAGAAGAAGAAAGGAAACAAAGATGTTTTCATTATCTGTCTCTTTTGTTTCCTCTTTCTTTTTCTATCTATTTATCTATCTATTGTTCAAATAGAAGAACAGTAAACATAATCCAATAAACAGTAGAAGAAGAAAAGAAACAGACGTTTTGATCGTCCATCCATCTGTTGTTCATATAGTAGGATCCTACTCCCAATAAACAGTAGAAGAAGAAAAAACACAGAAGATGTGTTGATTATCTCTTGTTATCTTTTCTTTCTCTCCTCCACTCGTAGACCTTTACATTCATACATTTCATTTTCGTTTCTTTTCACTCACTCCCTCCTTCCTTTCTCTTGTCCATCTGTCTGGAGGAGGGAGGGATGGAGGGAGGTAGTGGGGGGGTTTGTTGAAGGGAGGAGGAGGAGGAGGAGGAGGAGGAGGAGGAGGAGGAGGAGGTGATTCATGTAAATGTCAGGAAATATCAGAGCCGAGGTGGTGGGATTAGGCAGCGAGGAGAAGATACACTGATACCAGCAAATATAACGCTCTGACAAGACGGCCAACACCGGGGATTAGGACACACACACACACACACACACACACACACACACACACACACACACACACACACACACACACACACACACACACACACACACACACAGTGTGAGTATATGAGCGTAATGTGTTGCTGCGTTTTAAAGATTTGTTGTGCATGTGTGAAGATTTTCAAGTGACATCTGTAGTGTTTTGTTGCATATTGAAGATGAAGGTAAAGGTTGAGTGTGTGTGTGTGTGTGTGTGTGTGTGTGTGGCTTGGTTTTACATCTTTGTGGGGACTCAAACCTGAACACACACAGACTCAAGTACTCGAGTCACCACAAAGACACAAAAAATTGAAGTCCTCATGAGAAGAGACTGAACGAGTGACCGCCCCCCCCCACGAATGGTAGAATAAGACGTGTGTGTGTGTGTGTGTTTTGGCAGAAGCAGTGTGTGTGTGTGTGTGTGTGTGTGAGAGAGGTGGAAAGGTGTTTAATACGAGTGTGAAAGCAGTGTAATATTTAACAGCTTAGTGGGATTTGTCTGTCACATTACAGGGGATTGGACTGGTCTGGTCTCACACACACACACACACACACACACACACACACACACACACACACACACACACACACACACACGTTCTTATGAAAAGGTGAATGGATATGTTCAGTTTTTTTCTTCGGTTTTGTTTCGTTATAAAACCGTCATCTTGTTTGTGGAGACGATGTTTATTACAGAAGGAAATATGATGAGTGTGTGTTCACGTGTTCACGTGTTCACGTGTTCACGTGTGCGTGACGTCGTCTCACGTGTTACACGCTTATTAATTAGCTAGCGTTCATGCTAACTAGCTAACATCAAGCTAATTGTTTCAGATGATAAACTTCGATAAAGATTGATGATTGATTGGCGAACGTTGGGTTTTGGAGTCGTTCTTTGTCTTATTGACATGATCAGAGACGAAAGACCTGATCCCGGTCTTGGTATCGTTCTGGATCAGTGAGTCCGGTCCGTTCCCAAGTCATTTAGTAATAAACTTTATCGTCTGAGAAAACGAGAAAACGTCTCTTTTAACCAGCTTGTTGTTAGCTGGCTAACGCAACTAGCGTGCTAACTGTGTAGCTTCGAGTCTTGTAGTCCTGGTTCTGGTTCTGGATCTGGACCAGATCTATTGCCGCCACCTGCAGGTTGAGACGTGTAGCTACAGTTAAACATTAAACCCTCAACATCGATTGGTGGAGACGCAGACAGAAACGAAAAGACGCTAATGAAACAAAAATATGAACGAAAGATATGAATCACTGCTTCCTGTCAGGATTTTCAGAATAAAAGCAGCCTTACATTAAAGCTGCAGACTTTTGTATCCATATATACGACTGATGTGATGAGATGAGTTGAGATAAATGGATGTTTTTAACATCAAGAGTCTCAATGTATGTTTTTATATAAATATATACATTTATATTACTTCCTTTCTAAGAATCAGGATGTCGGCAGGTGCCCCGACCCCCCAGGGGGAGGAGCAGGAGGGGGTGAGGAGGTTGGGGCGTGTCATCCACGCTGAGGTGACGGGTCGAGATTTAGACCATGTTCCCTTTGGACACGGGAGACACAAATCCTGTTAGAGAGCTGAACCAAACAGCCCTGAGCTGCTCACACACACACACACACACACACACACACACACACACAGGTGTACATATCGTCACACGCATACATCACAATTTCTGACTCGCGCGCGCACACACACACACACACACACACACACACACACAGACAGACGAAGCAGTTGTAGTGTTGTTGTGTTTTACTTTTTAGTGTGTGTGTGTGTGTGTGTGTGTGTGTGTGTGTGTCAGAGAGAGAGAAATTTTCAAGTAAGTAGTGATAAGTGACCTCCTGGGTGGCACTTCTCACAGTCTGAGCTGTGTTAAATAATGTTTAACGTGTGTGTGTGTGTGTGTGTAGACGAGGCACTTGTACGTTCGTGATTGTGACTGTTGGCACTTGTATGCTGACTGACTGTGTGTGTGTGTGTGTGTGTGTCTTATCAGTGTAGCTGGTGGAGACAGCTTGTTGGCCTCAGGCCTCTATTTCACCCTACAGACCACACAGACGAGGGGGGAGGGAGGGTGAGGGAGGTGATGGGTGGGGGAGGAAGGTGGAGGGAGGGAGGTGGGGTTTAGGTGATGGCGACAGGAGGAATCAGAGACGGAGAAACCAGAGACAAACACTGTATTTTACCAGCCTGGTCAGTGTGTTAAACACACTATGAGTGTGTTTCAGGCCGTTTCCACCGCAGGAACCTCCAGGTCTCCACCAGAGGAACATTTCCTTTGAGGCCAAACTCAGGAACCTTTAGCGGCCGAAAAAAGTCCAGATTTTTTTCACCCGGAAAAGTTCTTGTTTGGGGCTTTGACTCGGTGGTGATTGGTTGTAAGTCAAGACGGTTCATGACGCTGTTTTTAAAACCAAAAGCGAATCAATAAATAGTTTCTGTAAATACAAAGGTAAAGGTTCCTGAGTTTTGCCCCTAGTTCGTGGTACTGATACACACACTAACAACTGAGTTCCTGTAAATTTACCCATTAGTTCCTGTGGAGAGAAGACGATCGGGGTCTTTATCCTCGGTGGAGACACAGACGCTTCAACGGCCGAGTGAGAGGACGTTTCTGAAAAGTTCCCGTCCCCTAAACGTTACCCTAACTTCCTCGGTGGAAACACGGCTTCTGTTACTCAGATGTACTGTAGGTTCAAATGTTCACGCAGGAAGAAAAGAAAAGAAAACTGAACCCGTCACGTGAGTTGAAGGTTTCTTGTTGGTGTTTCAGGAAACACGGCGTCGTGTTTCACACTTTTGATTTTTTATTTTCTTTAAACATTTTTATGAAGCGTCGATACAGATCCGGTGTTGGTGTTGCGGTTGTTGGAGATTGGAGCTGCTCTCTCTCTCTCTCCTTCCTCCTCTGAGTGATTTAAATATTGACCTCGGGTTATTACCACTTTTTTTTTTATTTAAAATCAAATTACCGAGTGTTGGACTCCTGCCTGATACGTGACGGAGCCAATCAGACGAGTCGTCCCGCTCGCGGAGCTTCCTTCCACCTCACGCAGCACTTTACATAAATTAAGATTAAAGTTGTGGTGGAAGTTTGATGTTATTTTGATTTTATTTTGAAGGGTTGACTGGAGATATTCAGTGTTTAAACCTTCGGTGTCGGTGTGTTAATCCTCGGTTCAGGATCTGCCGCAGCTGCATCGTTTTTCAGGTCATTTAAAAAAAAAAAAAAAAGTGATAAAACTCGGCGGCGTGTGGAGCCGCTGGCGTTTTTTTTTTTTTTTCCTTCTTCATGTTCCACACGGTGACGCAGTTTAACAGCTGCAATAAGTTTCACCTCAACAACACTGTAGGCAACTTATTTAAAATAAACCAGGACATGAAAGTTTGAAGGATCAGGATTCATTTATGCAAAATGTTTAACATATTCAACTTATATTAAATTATTGTAAAAAATTATTTATATATATATATATATATATATATATTAGAATAATTTAATTTTAATTAAATTTAAATTTTTTATTAGTTTAAATTATGTTTTAACAATCAGTTGAATTATATTTGTTCATACAGACGGAGCTTTATTTTGAAAAAATTGTAAAATAAAGTTGTTTTATCTTCAAAATGATAAAACGATAAAACAAAATAATTGTTTCTTTTTCAACCAAACCCAATTTCCGCACTTTTTTTTGTTATTTAGTTACATCCGTTGACAAAAATAGTAACTTTACGTTTTAAACGTTACCACAAATAAGTTCTTTGTTGGTGGTTTTGAACAAAAAGTAAAACCTGTTTTTTGTAACTACAGCTGCGTTTCCACTGGGTAAGTTATGGTAATGTTTTGGGGCCGGAGGGTTTCGACTGTCGCATTGTTCTCTTCTTCGATTCTATTTATAGAAACGATTTCTTCTTTTTTGACTGTGTCATGAACCATCTTGAGTTACAACCAATCATCAGGACGTTCTCCTGCCCCAGGCAGGAACAGGAACCTTTTTTCGGCCCCGTAAAGGTTCCTGAGTTTTCCCCTCGTTTGTTGGGGGCAAAATTTATTGTAAAAACTTTTATTAATTGTACTTTTGCAGATTTTCGTCCCAACTCAACCCGATTTCCCGCTTTTATTTTGAAGAGTAACATCCTGCGACAAAAGTAGTAATTAAACATTTTAAAAGAAGGAAACGATGCGACAAAACTAATGAAACGAGTTCGATGGTTCGTTGGAGGCGTTTTTGAACAAAATAACAAACTTTTAATGATAAAAACTTTGTCGATTTTTCATTTTTTATGCAAATGAAGCATCAATTTCCTGTTAAGCTCTTTTAAAAAAAACTGCTCCTGGATCCAATTGAGTAAAACTAATTTCATAATTGACGTTTTTTATCTAAAAAAAAAAAAAAAAAAAAAAAAAACACGTCGTTAATCATCAACAATAATCTGAAACGGACTCGTCGGGTCAACGAATCCATCTTTGTTTTTTTTATTTTTATACGTATAAAAAAATAAGTAAAAGTTGTGGAGACACAAAGTAGAAACATCTATAATCGTACTTTAAATGAAAATATGCAAATAATAATCGCCGCCGATCCCAATAAGAAATAATTAACGCTGTCTGCTCTCCGTGGCGGCAGGTATTAGCATGCCAGAGCACTCCAAAATGTAATTTATAAAGCGAGTTTAAACACACACACACACACACACACACACACACCGAGCTCTTTCTCTTTCTGTGTCTTTGCCAACGGCAATCTGACGTTTCTAATGCACTCGGAGAGAGGGAATAAATTGATGGCGGCGGCGGTGGCGTCTTTTTCTGTTTTAATTTTCCATTCCTGATATTTTTCAAATATTTAATTACGCGGGACGGTAAAAAGCGAATATGTAAAGTGGCTGTTTTTTTTTTTTTTTTTTAGGTTTGTGTGTTTCTCGTTAAACAGCCGTCGATGATTAGACGTGGGAAGTGTTTGAGTTTCGAGTTTGACGAAAAGTTCGGAGGAAAAAGTGACGAAGACGAAGGCGAAGACGCCTCCAGAGAAAAGAAACAAGTTCGTTTTACTTTGGAAATAAAAAAAAAACGAAAAAGAGGAAAGTGAAGCTTCGAAAATGTTCGTTTTTCTTCAGAATATGTTAGAAAATTAAAATGTCATAGTTTCTTTTTTCAGTCTTTGTTGTAAAGTCTTTTTTTAAAAAACATCTGAGGTTTATTTTCTAAAAATTTCTCGACTTAAAACACAAAAACGCGTCGTTTTCCTGATGTTGTCGTATATTTTACATCATAATCAAATAATAAAAATGAAAAAATTGATAATTAATGAAATGTAAAGAAATTTTAACTCAAAATCAAAAGAAAAAATAAAAAAAAAATCTAAAAATAAAAAGAAACACTCAATATACCAAACTGTGATGTTCAAACCTTCAAAATAAAAGCAGTAAAAGTAAAACATTTTACATTATAATAATTAATAATAATGAAATAA